>CM068383.1:35059093-35419369 GCA_034770075.1 Aralia elata | reverse complement strand
AACTAATTTAAAACCCTTTTAATCTATTATAACACACACTTTCAATGTTACATTTTAATAAATAAAATTGTAACACATATAAATTTTAAAATTTTATTAACTAAAGAAAAATTCAATATTTAATCACATAAATATTACTTAAACAAATGAATTAAACTACTAATTAAATTTGTCACACATTAAACAATTATTAACTAACTTAAATAAATAAATAAAATTAAAATATTTATTTAAAATTCAAATTAAAATATTTTAAATAAATTATGGAAATTCGACAATCGTTACAGATTTGAATAATGCTCCCCTTCTCCCGTTTGTTTGTATCAGCTCTATCCCCTCTTTTCATTCTTCTTGGCATCGTTCCATATATAGAAGCTAAAGAAAACCCTAATTTACTGCCACACGGCTGCAGCGAGAAAAAAGCCTGAGCTCGAGGCGCCGCGACCCACAATATCAAGAGTCACGGCCCCATGATACGTTGTCGTGGCCTTCCCCCAACACTAGCGAGCGTCGTGGGCCCATGATCTCTGTTCATTTTCTTTGCTTTATCTTCTCTTGCTTGCCCAATATGCTTCAAATATTATGATTTTGCGACTTAACGCCTATTTTATTCCTTCAAAATGAAATAAAAACAATTAATTAATATACAAAATCTTATAAAATAACATCAAAATACTTAAAAAACACACAAATTATTAAGCATAAAAGTACCCAAATATAAGGTTAATAACAACCTACTCATCAGACACTTACGGAGTAAAGTCCTTAAACCCTATACCATGGCCTCGTACAAAAGCTTATCTGAATCAAGTTGGTTTTGAATGACGTTTAAAAATGTCGTTCCGCCCGCCCCCACCACCCTCACCCCCCCCCCCACCCCCCCCCCCCCCCACCCTTTTTTTTTATTCAATTTCGTCGTTTTCGTAGGTTGGGAACAAGAACTTAGCTAAAAAATTTCTGCGCCAAATCCCGCCCCCATGTTTGTGATTGAAACCTGGCGGTAAAAGAGAATACAACTAACTTTATCGCCTTATCGCGGAGTGTAAATAGGGAGAAAAGTCTCAACCATTACTACTGCCATCCACCGTAACCCGTGGTGAAACTTAAAAGTGCCGCAGATTTCTATGAAACTGATGAGATTCTCACTCGACTCCAAATCGGATCGAAATTCGGGCCACCCCCAAACTGTAACTGAATTCTTGCAACAATTTTGACATGGTTTCCCTGGTTTAATTTTCAAAACTATTCGCATTAATGGTCGTTCTTCCACTGAATGCTAGTATTGCGAATGTTCTGTCACTCAACGGACATTGGCCTAAATCCTTTTTAGTGCTTTTTTGCTCTTCTACAGCCATGGTTTCTTGTGTATCCGGTTTCCTCTGTCCTATTCTTGCCGTCTGTGTTTTCTTTACTAGATAAATTTCCAATTTTCGAAACTCTCTTTCGATATCGTCTGCTTACGACAAAAGTTCCTCCTTACCTTATTAGACCTAAGTGTGCATACACACGATGAGAAAACCTGCCAAAGGTTGTGAAATAAATAAAGGGAAAATAAAATGTTTTAAACCAAAAAATCAAATTGAATTGTAACTAATATGGAGATAAAATAATACTAAACACTAGATTTCCCAAGCAATGGACGGCCAAAAAAACTGTTTGTCCAAAATTAGGTATTGGACAATTTTTACACGCAAGTATACGTGGTCAACAAGTAATAAAGTTATAAAGTTAGAGTGTCGAACCCACAGGAAAATCTATATCTAATTATATCCCAACTACTAATTCTTTTTATCAACCCAATTTTATTTAAAGCAATCGTAATTTTTGAGAATAATGATTAAAAAACTAATTAAACTATAAAATTTAATAATAAAATATAGCACAAAGATATGAAAATCCGATATTTTAAAAAGCTTAAGACTTACAATATTATCCCCAATTATGCCATTATAGATCAATTGCCCCAATTCATCCAATTATTAAATCCATAAGAGTTGTTTAACAGGAATTCACAATTATTTCATAAGCATCCTTTCCCAAGGATCAAATAAAAATATTCAAACTCAATTAATCTTGCTATATCCCTATGCCAAAATGAAAGAATCAAATTCATTAAGTATTCAATTCCCAAATAGTTACATGAAGTGAAAAGAGATATCCCTATTTAATTCACAAAACATAAACCTCATCATTCATCATAATGCAAATAGCTAAGAATTACATGCTATCATATTCAGATCTAACCCTAGACTTCATCTCCGCGAATTCATCTAAAGTTAATCCTGCTAATTGTTGGCCAAACAATTAAATCAATAAAGCACAAAATACGATAGAGAAACTCAATTTGAAATAATATAATTGGACTTCAAGAGATAATTAAATCCATAAGCAATAAGAGGTTCAATTGCAGTCTTAATTATAAATTTAGTTCATTCTGGAATTAAAAAATAGAAATCACAAAGAAGTCATCATCTTAGAAATACAAAATTGAAGAAAAGAAGAAGTAAGAAGAACTCAGTTAGGAATTTTCTTTAATATTTTCAAGTCTCCGTCCTTGATCTCCCTTGATGCGCTCTTTGAATCTCCAATCTCCAATCCTCCTATAATCTCTGTGTACCCTATATGTTATGAAGGAGTCTCCTCCCTTTTTTATATAGGAAACCCTCCTTCCAAGTCAGGCTTCAATTAGAATCCTATTTATCCAGTCGGAAATTGGCCCTTGCGAATCTCTCGCCTGGCTATACAAAGCCTCGATCAACTACCTCCTCTCCCTAGACCCCCAACGCCTCAGCGCTGGGTTTCATACTAAGAAATAGCGCCCCAACACTTGTATGAAAATTTAGAATAGGCACACTTAGAAGGGGGTAAATAAGTGTGGAACAAGTGGTATCCAATTTTTATTTTTAAGGTTATGTTTATAGAATGCTAGTCTACTGTATTCGAAAATTCAACTTGTTATTATTTTGGTTTTACAGATTTCTGCGAGAAAACTGTTTAGTATTCACAGTTATAAAATTAATTCTGCTTATACCATATTATGTTTCTCGACTTCTAAATAAATATTTTACTGAGAATTGAATCTGGTGATTAACAATTTAGAAATTATAAGCATGCAATAAACAAATAAGATAAGATCAATTCAATCACCAACGAACACCAAGAAATTTTACGTGGTTCGCGGGACCCCTAACCTCTACTCTAGTGGCCCTAAATCCACGTCCAATACCAACTAGTATTGGAGACTCACTTTATTAATCAATTTAGCATAGTTACACAACAAGTTTACAAATATTACGTGCGCAACCACTTTTGTTCACCTTTATGCACTTTTGCACCCCTTGAGTACTTTATACTCACCTTGAGCTCTTTTGCTCCCCACTTGTGCACCTATGCACTACCAAGCACCCAATGCTTTAGCTTAACTTGTTTGTAACGAAACTTTAACCCAACTCGTGGATTTAATAGATAACCAATAAAACTAGAAAATCACTAGTCCTATTGAACAACCTTGAAAACAGATAAGATTACAATATGAACTGTGCATCAAAACACATAAATATATTTAAACAATTCAAAGCTCACTAGGATGCAATGATCAAAGAGTTGAAAGATATCACCAAGTTAAATAGCAATACTCTGAAAGTTTGAAATTATTAGTATAATCGAGTGAACACAGCAGCCCTTAAATCTTTCACAATTAAAAAACTTAAACAACACGTTTAGAAAAGTTGTATGTTGAAGGATGAAGGAATTTGAGATTATTATTTTTGTAATTCTGGCATAGTCCTTATGCAGGCCAAAGCTTCTCTTTTTATAATATAAAAAACATAACCGTTGGAGATCAAGGTAGGAGATAATCACTGATATTCACTTTAAAGGGCTTAACCAATTATGGGATAATATAAGGCATAAATTCCGTTGGAAATCTTTCAAAGGAAATCCTGTAGATATTACTTTAGGTTCAAAAGCAGGTGGATGGGATTGTGAATATGATAAGTACACATTATATCTATTCCACTTACTTTAGCCATAATTACTGGGGTTGGTTTTACGGGGTTAAATAATTGGATTCCTTTCTCAATTATTTCTAGCAAAATTTGATTGATATTGTTACCGTTTTTAGCCCCCCATAACTTAATTCTAGCAATTTACTTTTTTGAACAGCTCTTCCGATGATTAATTGTATCGTTTTAATTTGCTTTAGATGAATATTCACATTCCTTTAAACTCAATTTAAAACTTTTAATAAAATGGAAAGGTTAAGAGAGACATGAAACAGAATTGTTAGAGGAATTCTTTCCATAAATATGATTTAGTTTCGGTTTAAATAAATAATCTGGCTTTTCCAATAAGATATTTTCCTTCCTTTTTTAGTTGAACGAAAAGGCTACTGATTTATGTGGTTGATGTAATTATTGTTTTTATTCTCCCCTATTTTAACACTAATTTCCAAATATTAATAATAGCATATGCAAAAAATCCTAGTGCTTTGTGAAATTTAAAAATATATTTAAATGCAAAGATCCTTACATGAATATCGCTTACGAATTCAATTCTCTTGCTTTCCAATCTTCTTCTCATATACGATTATTAGGGTTCCACTTTGCTTTTAGTGTTAGGCGAGGGCCAATTCGGTGTCTACTGTATACTCGTTTTTACATTTGCCTGCACTGTTACTTGACAAATATAGCACTGCAAGATTGAAGGTTTGTCGCTTCTCAGAGTTATTGTACCATTATCAAAAAACCAAGCGAGTTGGAGCTTATGTTGTTTTTTTTTTTTTTTTTCTTTGTTTTTTTTATAATCATGATTCTCCCCTTTTTTTGATGTGATGTTTGACAAACAACGAAAATAATAATGCTCCTCCCACTTAAAAACCATATTTGCATTATTGTGAAAGTGGAGATGTAATAATTATAGTCTATAATAAACATAGCTCCCCACCCTTAATTTTATGCATAATAAAAAACACATTAGGACCAATCAATTCATAGGGGCGTATATTTTCTCCCCCTTTGTCCATGCATGTCAAAAATTATTTCCAACGTGTAATACATTTAGAGTATCATGTTTGCAAAATTAAAGGATCTTATAACAATATATTATTCAAAAAATATAAGCCTGATTAGTTATGTACCAATTTAGGCTTATTATTTTAAATACCCAAATACAAGTTTTTGGTCTCCACAAAAAAACCATAGTACCAAATCACTCAAAAAACAAACTAAATCATCCATATAGTCATCAATAGATCCAAATAAAACATAGAATAGAACGAAGTGGTGAGAGGAGAGTTCATTCTTCTCAAGTTCTCAATAATTTGGGGGACGTTGTTTTGTAGAACGTGTTAGGTGAAAAAAAGTCTATGGTCGATTTATGGAAACATTGATGATGTGCCAATCGTTCTTCGCCATGAAGGAGATAAGATCTCAGATTTACAAACCTTGGTGGGTCTAGGGATAGATGGATGTAGGATGGAGAGGTACTTCTTATATCCAAAAAAATCTTCCTTGAAATGTTGCGGAGCCAATTACGATTGGGGGTAGGGGCCATTCTTGGGTAACATTTTGAGTATATCCCTTGCCGATATGCGACAGTTCATTTGATAAAATGGGCTTCTCTCTCTGCTACTGCTACTGTTCTTAATGCCTTAAGGCGCTCCTAATCCTTCTTAAATGTTCATTGCCATTGAATCTTTTAGTATTATTAAAATTTTCCCAGAAGTTCCCCCAGAGTTCCATATTTGATTACTGACCAAATTTAATCTCCCTGGTCTAAGTTGACAATTGCATTTACGCTTCCAATTTTTTCTTTGGCATTGTTTCAAACCAATTTGTGAGTGGTTTAAATAAAGCTTCGAAAACCAGCCTTGTTTAGATCGGATGAATTCATCTTCTATTTGATTGAAATTTTTTATGAAACGTTAAATTTTTTGGGTATTTTAAAAGCTAAATAGAAGACATGGATAATTTACCTTAGTTCTACATTTGTTAGCCTATGTTTCATTACTAATTTCAAATCTTCCTTGATTTTCTTTTGATTTATCTAAATTTTGAGTTGAGAATTGACATAACTCCTCAGGAGATAGAGGAAAGGAGACTAATGAGAGTCAAGATGATGGTGGGTGCAGAACTAAGGGGAGGATTAAGATGGAACAGTTGGGTCTTGCCTAGGCATTCTTACACAATTTTGTCCATCAAAACTAAGGATAGATGTGAATGTTTTCAGATTATCAGAATTAATGGGATTCTGATAGAGTGAGTTTGAAGACTTTCATTTTTCATAAAGGAATTCTCAAAGTGTTGAAAATACACCTGTCATGAGAAAAGAACCATAAATTGGGGGGGGGGGGTATAAGGCATTTTATTCAGTTAACAAATGTAACTAACCATATGTTGTAAACATAATTTGATGCACAATTATAAATGGAAGAACCTCTAAGAATCACCTAATAGTTTAAAAATCATATCTTGGAAAGTAAAATCTGCCCACACCACCATAACGTCAGCTGGTAATCAGATTATAAAGTATCACTTTACTGAATAAACACAAACTAATGGGGAACACTTTCAAAACAGTTTCTAGGGGAGATTATGATTATCTCCAGTAGTGGGAATCATCGTTGAACAATTTTGTAATTATTGTCATGGAGAAGATAATGATGATAGGACTATCCCTTTTAAGGTTAAATGGACAAACACTAGAAGATGGAACACATATATATACTACCCCAATTCCAGTAACAGTAAACTCAATGGATTTGCCTTTTACAAATGAAGAGTAGGAATCTCCCTTGTTTTCAAAATTTGTATAAAATTGCCTTGAATGAGTTCTATGGATAGGCCAAGTTTCGAGAGTGGAAAAAAAAGAAAATTAATTGACGTCTAATCCCTGATTGATATCAAAACATGCTTTTAGCGGGGAGTTTTTGATAGAAAAACAAGTCGATAGATTTTTTCATAAACTTTAAGTTTTTAGGAAATGAATTGATGTTTTATTATCTAGACTCAAAAAGTTTAAAACCCCTAAAGAAATTTATTAGTAAGATTTGTGGAGGGAGTTACCCGCTTCTGCAATGATCGCATTGATGGCGACCAAAGACGATTGATGATAGAAGAACGAGAGTTTGAATGAAACCTTAGCCTTACCCCTTTATCTTTATTTTTAGATTTTGGTTCTTTGGTTTGATCATGGTAGAAGGACTGTGGCTGGTTCATGCACCTCTTTCTCAATTTCTCGATCCTTAAGTTATTGTGTTTCATCACAAGTGTTTAGAGAATATAGAGGAGAGAAACGAACATCATCATCATCTTGTTTCTGTGAAAGGTCTCTTAATCTTTTTGATTGACTGAGTATGCCATGTTGAATTTAAACTCTTGAGAGATGAAGTTTTGAATAAGTAGAGAGATGTGGATAACATATGGGAAGAACTGAATATGGAATGGGAACGGGTTGAGAGAGGTTTGGTAATAAAAAAGGGGAATAACCAATTTGGCCGCCAATTTATGTATAAGCTCCAAATCCCAGAATAAAAAAATAAATATCAATTTTTCAAAAAACAAAATCCCTTCGGAAATTTCCTGTATTTCAGTATCTTGCTAATTTTATTTATTTGCAAAACCACTTTCCAATTTCCTTAATTCTAGTTTCCATTTATAAACCTCCATCACATTCAAGCCCAAACATCATTATATTTTTAATTTTCAAAAATTTTAACTTGAAATTTTGCATCAGTGCTATTTGTTATCCTTGTAAAACCAACTTTAGCACACTTAAGCATTATAATCTTAGTAAGGCCACATATATATCAAATATTTTACAAGAATAATCAGTTTACTAAAACTATTGCACATTCCAATTTCCCGTTCTTAATGTACAAAATCTTTCTTCGCTTAAGGGTTTTATAAATATTGGTCTGCTAGTTGGTGCTTCAGTGGGAATAAATATCTAATTTTATTAAACCTTTTGCCATATTATCTCGTCTAAAAAATGATGTCTCAGTCCTCACCCTCTATCGTGTTATTGTTGGGAGAATGCAATCACTAGGAGTTTATAGATTATATCAAATTATGTTAGTGTTATCACAGTATTTATATAGGCACATTATTGCATTGTAACATCAAAGTCACACAAAGTTTGACCGCATCCATAAAATCTGGGAGAGCAAACAACTCCCATATAGCTAAAATATATCACCCTCAGTAGTTGATAGAGCTACAGAGGTTTTGCTTTTTTTACTATTGTCAGGGATACTAAACTGTTAGTCCCCAAAAAATGATACAAGCACCACTTTGTGCTTTTTCTATCAATTTGACAACAACCTGCATAGTCCTGCATCTGAGTTAAGCCTATTAGATCAAAATTATTGCATATAGGATAATATAAACCAAGATTAATAGTGCTCACAAATGATATTTTAAAATTCTTTTTGACAGCTTTTAAATGTGGACTCTTTTGGTTATGTGGCTTGGAACCAAGTGCACATAAACAACACACTGTAATCATTATATCAATATCAGGTCTAAAGGCAGTTAAAATATAATAAAACTATCCTATCATAACCACGCATATTTTATTACCTCTAACATCAGCTCCTTTTTCATCAGATGGTGAGCTTGATGTGATGTACTCCATGGGTTGTTACTTTGTGGTTTTGAATTTATAACAAAACCTAAACCTTTTTGAGGTTAATTCCTATTTGTATATTTGGTTTAATGTTAATGTAGAATACCATTCTTTTCCTTGCTTTATTTGGAGTCCCAAAGAAAATAATTGAGTTCTCTCATTAAAAACTCATTTCGAACTTCCTTATGCATGCCACTTGGAAAAAAAACCACTCAACAAAGTAAATTCATTTAAGTAAGCACCAAATATTATATCGTCTACATATATTTTGCACAAAAACGATAATATCTTTATTTTCATGCTTTAATAAATAATGCAGATCAACTTTTATTTAACAACACCTTCGGGTAAAAACCATTTGAGAGAAGATACTTATCTTCCGCAACTTACTTCGCCTCTCGTACACCAAAGCCTCTTGGGTCTTGTTTTGAGTCCATAGAGTGCCTTTATTAAGCTTGAATACATGATGTAGGTAAGGATATTTTTCAATGGCTCAACAATCCATGAGGCTATTTCACATAAACACTTCCTGCATTTATGTAAGCCGTATTAAGGAATGCGCCTCTTTATGTCCATTTTTGATGTAGCTTTGAATTGTTTGTATGAGGCAAAAGCAAGCTAAGTAGAGTATCCTGGATTGACTCCAACCTTGCTACTGAGAGGGCAAATTTATCTTCCAAATGTTTTCCTTCGTTAGTCAATCCCCCTCTTTGTTGATTATACACCCTTAAGAGCCATTAAAGCCTTGCTTTGTATGGTCGAAGTTATTGTTCCATGCCCATACGATGTTTTGTTCATAAACAAACATCCCACTTAGTTCCAATAAATTGAGACTCTCCTTTTGGTGTGAGAGGAAGAACTAATTCCCAAACTTAATCACCATCTAAAACAACTCTTAAAAATTGCTGTAAAATTGCCTCTTGCAACTTGCAATTGGCAACAACTAATTTTCATATCCATTATAGCTTCTTTTGCAATTCTTTGGCTTCGATTTGTGTGATTAAAAATGTCGAGAATGCAACATAGGTTTTGAGCTCCTTCTTCTTGTTTGTAATGCCATGATTTTATGTCTCCTAATTATGTTCTGTCTGTGTTCTATAGCGGTGGGTGATTCTTGATGTAATCACGTGCTGTTTTAGGCATAGGAATGAGTTGCTCTATTTTGTTTTGTAATTCTGTGATTGGGTCAGGGATTAGAACCTTCTTCTGTTAGATTCGGTTGTATTCTAATTTTAAATAGCTCTTCTTTGTCCCTAGTAAAGCAGTCAGCTATTTTTTTGTATCTGGTACATTAAACTATCCTTCTCTGTTCATCTTACTGGAACTATAGCAGTTTCAAGATTACCACTTGCAATCTTCAATCTTTATCTCTTGGCACAGATCATTGTTTAGTTCATTATCATCATTAAAATTATTATATGAAACAGACTCTTCTAAAACAGCATGATTTAGTGAATATTAAACACACGATACTTGCTTTACTATGTTGTAGAATAACCAAGAAATATTACCTTCATATGAATTCTAACTAGCATCAAAATTTTCTTTCCTAAGTTACCACTTTTGTAATTTAAAAATAAAAGCAATTTTTGCAAAACCAAACTACTTTGAAAAAATAAACTTATGTTTGGAATTTGTTGTTTATTTAGCAAATTCATATGGTGTTTTAAGAAGAATATGAACGAATGAGACACTCTATTAAGAAACAAAATAACATGAAGTTAATTTAAATTACCGCTTTGGCCCAAAATTTCATTTGGGAAGCTTTACTTTCTTGTACAATAATGTTTGGGCCGTTTCTTTGCAAATCAATATTTATTGCTCTTTAGGTTCCACTAACTCTACTACTCACGCACGTTTTGTTGAGGAGTCCCTTGGCAACAAAAAAAATTCATGGCTTTATTTTCCTTTTTTTTTTAAATCACAGAACTGGTATGAGGTCTTTTTTTGAAATTCGGCCGCCCATGATCACATTCTTATCCGTATGAGTCTTGGGATTTATAATTTGTCTCCCAAATATAATCGTTCTTATAAAGCCTTTCAAAATCTTTCTAAAAGCCTCCATCATTAGTTTTAAAAGAAATGTTACCCAGGTATAAAGCTAGGAAAATAAATTCGTCCATTATAACGAAAGCATAAAAACTTTACTATTTAGGCTAGCATGTCTTTTCGGGTCCCAAAACAAATCTAGATGTAAAAAAGATTGTTTGCAAGGGTTGATGAACAGATTGATACCTTGTACTCTTAGGCATAATGAATGGATGTTCATACTTAACTCCGTTAGCCAAGTAGGCATGGAATTACATATGTTCATTCTTTTCATAGTATAATTTTTTGTGTTTAGTCCTTTTCACTAAGACTTTTTGTTGACAACATCTCTTTATTAACTCCATATGAACGTATTGGCCCAGCCCCAATCTCTTGTGCCACAGGTTAGCTTCATCATCGAACAGACTGTAAGAGACAACATTTCTTTATATCTCCTGGTGCTCAAAATCAAGAGTATATATTAGTTTTCCTTCCCTCTTCCTTTGGTGCTACTAAGAGTGGAGATTGTTAAGTACCGCCAACGAAAAATAGAACATTAAATATCTTTTTCGAAGAATTTAATTAACTTGACTGCTGACCACTATCCATTAATTGACTTATAACTTATGAGAATTTAAAATATTGAGAACCTTTGTACAAAATGGAACATTATCAATACTTATCTTAAACCATTTCCTATTTTTAAAAACCTTTTACCGATTATCTCCACAAGTCTTTGTTTGTCTCCAAATAGTCATACGGTTCCATTTTTCTTTATATAGAGGTATAGCTCCACAGATACTTTGATTTATCTCCATCACCAGTTTCATGTGTCGAGACCATCCACTGTCTAGTGCGCCCATCGTTTTTCTAGCCTATCGCCCCTTTTTTTGAGAAGGTCACTTTTACTTTGAGACATACCTACAAATAGAAATATAGTTTATCTCTTTGGTACCACATATCATTTGTGGGTCCACTTGTGTTAGTATGCAAAATCAAACTTTTTCTTAATCCACACCTTTTTTTAATTTTCTTATTGCAGACGAATATCTAAAATGTAAGCTTTTATTATGATGCCAAAAGAATTTTTGGCGACAGTAGATAAAAAGCAGAAACAAATAGTTTAATCTGAAAATCGCGATTTAAGATTTTAACATTTTCACATCATCTCTTTTTACGTGTAGGAAAACATACCCTGATTCCTTGTCTTTCAAAACAAAAGGCTTTAGAGGCTTTTACTAGGCTTTTGTTTTCCCCTAAACATGATTGTTTAGATTTTCGTCTCCTTGAAACAAATTAACGCTAAATGATGATTTTTAATAATTTTATTTTCTTTTTGTAATTTTATCATGCAATCATTTTTCATTTGTAAGTGTATCATTATTAAATGCATTATTAACTACAAAAACATCCTCTCATTTTATCTCATTCCTTAAATTTTTCTCAATCTCTCCATTTTTAAATGATTTTACCTTGTTGTATAGAACTTTGTTGTAATTTTCTAAGTAATACATTCTTAATAATTAAAAAACTCTTTCCTTTTGTGATGGTGTTTTCAATTTCTTTTCTTTTCTTCAACTAGTGTTTCCACTTCATTCATTAAAGTTATTTTATTAAATCTTTCAAGTACATATTTTTTTCTCTCAATTTCTCTCAATTTTCTTCGTTTCAAAGACTCATAAATTGCAATGCTTACCTTCACTTGATTCACCTTCGAGTCCCATGCAACATTATTTGAGGCGATCTTCATCATTTTGCAATCAACTTCCCATACCGTCGGATTCATCATCACTCCAGGTAATAACGTGCTTTGTATTTTAGTATCCCTTGAAGTTTGATTTTCCCTTTATTCTTTAGTTGAACAGCAATCCTTTCTGAAATGACCTGGACGTCCCACATTCAGAAGCATGTAATCATCACCTTTGCTTTCCTGTTTGTTAAATTTATTTGTCCCATCATAAACATTCTTCCTTTTTAATTCTTTCTTTGTAGAAATCCCTTTGAGCTTCCTTGAGATCATATCAATTTCCTCATCTGAATCATCATTTAGAATCTTCTTCATTTCCTGCATTAAGAGCTAAACACTTTTCTTTTCTAGGGAGTTTCCTCCTCGTCCTCATATCATTTTAATTGTTGTTAATATTCTTCTAACTCAACCAAACAATGTTAGTGTATTCCATAACAGAAATATTAGAGAGAATCTTGAAGAATAGTTATTTTTTGATGCCAAAAACACCTTTTGGGCATAACCCGAAGTAACTTACAATTAATTTTTCACTTTGAGGAATGAATTTACCAAGTAGCTTCAACGAATTCATAAGGATCAAAAATCTTGTTTTGTGCCTCCTTGATGGTTTCCTCTTTTCCGAGCTTAAACATCTCGTAATCATGCATGAGCATGCTTAGCTTTACCTCTCTTGACTTTTAACTGATACATCATTAACTAGCTCTCAAGTTGTCCCAAACTTTCCCTTGTTGAGTTGCATTATGAATACTCTGTCAATCTCTGATAGCGCCATGCCACTAAGAAGAAGTGTTCATAGCATTGCAATCATAGGATGACAATATAGAAACCATCGGTTGAGTCCAACTCCATTAGTGTCTTTGGTGTACCATCATCTTTCTTTGGGATAACAGGACCATTCTCCATAACCCACCATTCCCAAGGATCCCTTTTTAGATAGATCCTCATCCGAAATTTCCAAAAGTTATAGTTTTTCGTTCTGTAAAGCAATGGAGGTCTGTTTGTCGATTGCCCTTCTTAAAGATTACTTCTGAATTGGGCCATAACCGAATCTTTCCCTACAAGTCACCTTTAAGACCAAGATAAGTAGAGCCAAACTCTGATACCAAATGAAATTTAGATAGGTACACTTAGACGGGGGGATGAATAAGGGTGGAACAAGTGATATTCAATTTTTGTTTTTAAGGTTATGTTATGAATGCAGTCTACTGTATTCAAAAATTTAACTTGTTATATTTCGGTTTTACAGATTCTGCGAGAAAACTGTTTAGTATTTCTAATATCCAGGAATTTCTAAACATTGTATTGAATTATTTTAATATGTGAGATTTGTTTTATTTAATTTTACGATTTTAATTGGATCCATGTGGGTATTGTCGACGCCGGGTTTTCGGTTTCTAGTCTTTTCCAATTTTAGCCTTTTGAATTAGATGCACATTTGGAAAAGGTCTGCATTTGATGTCGACGGGGTTTTGAAAGATCGTTTTTTATGATGAGACCAAATAACCAGACGTCGCACAGTTGGTAGATTTGACAATGGATCATGTACCATCCTCAACCGGCGATTTTCGAACATTTTTTATAAATCGCCTCTAATAAGGATCATGTTGAGACTCCCGAATAAATTGGCTCCTGCGAAACTGAGCAATCCATAGACGTTCGGGGGCCCTCGGCGCTTGCTTAAAGTGCAACGAGGAACGGTGTCAGGCACCCCCTCGACTTCCGTGAAACACGGTTTACCGCAATTCTTGACTGCTCCTTCCTATCCTTTTAATTCCACGAATGTGTGTGTGCCCGCGCGCATTGTGTGTGGGTGTGTGTGTCTAATGTGAAAGATATGGTGAGTATTGTATGAAAGGAGTAATTTGGATTTGAGGGAAAATCGTTGCTTTTAATTTGAGAACGCCTTCGGAATAGTCTTTTCGATAACACCGATGAAGGCTTTATCTTCTTTTATGAGAAAGGATTGATTTTAATTGTCCAAAACTATGAGATTTTTTCATTAAGTGTCCGTTTTGGCCATAACAAGAATTTTAAACCTTCGTCTAAATAGGAATCGAGATCTATACGTTTGCTCTTTTTCATAAAATGATGGGCAATTTTCTAAGAATCTCTTTAAACCCTATATACAACGGTTTAATAAAAACGGTCATTTTATTTATAAAATCATTTTGTGTGATGTTTTTAGGAAAACAATATCCTTCATCTAGCTTTTCCTGGTTAGATAGGAATCGACATTCATTAACATTTCTCAAATTTTAACCTCGTTGATTCTAATATCCTAACTTTGAATTTGATTTTATGAAAATCTTATCAGTTTAGCTTTGAAACCAATTCTCGTGTCATAAATCAAATCAAGCATAAACACGCGTCGGGGCTTATTCATGGGCATGTAAGCCATTCAAAATATCCCCGCAACGCCAACAATCACACAATTTCACTATTTCGGGGCCTTAAACACGATTTCACCCGCCTTGGCGTCGTTTTAAGGCCCAAAGGTTACATGTTTACGAAACGAGCATCTTGAATCTATTCACATACTTCAAAACGTCCGATCATCGTGATTTGGACCTCGGGGTCCGCATTCCTAGGCTCACACGAGATTAATACATGCCTACAAATATGAATATTACATGACTAACCAACCGGGTTTATTCTTAATATACCATGAAATCCGGAAATGACAATCTAATTAACTTACACACCAACAAAATGATCACAAACAAGCTAGAAATTTTATCAATTGGAGATTCCCTCGGGTTGTTAGGAAGAATTTTTGTTCCTAGATGAGAACCCTCCCTAATAATCCATAATTCCCAATGATTGATTCAACAATATACATTGAAAAACTACATCCCAATCTAAGCAAATAAAGATGATATGAATTGTTTATAAACAAAAGGAATTTTTTACCTTTGCAAAATGATCTCAAAAAAGGATGAAGTCTTGGTATGAGAAATTTATTTGATACAATCAAAATTAAAGGAGTAAAATTTTCTCTCTTTTTCCTCTCTTTTACTTCCACCCCCCCCCCCCCCCCCACTTTTTTTTTCCTTTCCCATATTTTTGTTGCATAAATCTTACTATTTTTTCTTCCTCAAAAAAATTCCGTTGCTGCTGTTTGCTGTTATTTCTTCTTCTTCTCAAAAATTTGCTGAACTTGCTGAACCTGCTAGTATGCTGCCCGAAGCGGATTTATAATAGGCTGGCCAGAGGCCCAGCCGCAGATCCTATCTGCGGCCTTTGATGGCCGCAGATGGATCTGCGGTCCTGGCCAGCTGGCACGCCTCCCATCGCACTCAGCTGGTAGTGCTGATTTTCCCCTGGTTTTCGTGCTGGCGCACCCACTTGTGGCCGCAGATCTATCCGCGGCTGGCGGGCTTTGACTTTCCTCGAATTTTTCGTGCACGCCTCGTCGATTTTACGTTAACCGCAACGTCGGTTTTCCGCTGACAGACGCTCGTTATTCCGCAGTCCGGAAACTTCCGGGAGACGTGCCACCTCATTCGGAAATGCCTGCCTTGGGACGGTCATGCTGTCACGTCGACTTGGTGCTGCTCACAAATATCATTGTTTTACGTTGCGGTGCCAGGGCGCTCGCCCTTATTGTGCCCGCTCTTTTGCTCCTGCAAGGGCTGGTTCAATTGACGATTTTCGCCCTCGCTGTCAAGGTTAGTAGAACGGGATAACGCAAAATTTGGGTGTCTACAGCTGCCCTCTTTATTCATGTTTTAATGAAATGATAAATGAAGATTGAACATGATAAAGGAATAGTGTGACACCTCTGATAGCATAGAATGGACAGTTGTGTAAGAATAGACAGTGCATACATGATGTCTCACGGCATATAGGCTTTATGGATGGCAACAAACTAAAGATGCAATGCCATGCAAGACATTCGTTTTAGAGTTTGTCAATGTTATCAACCCCCCCTTGACCGTTGTTCGTTAGTCTTTGGGTTCACTCCTTCAATCCTATCGTGCTCGTTTCGAGGGGCCGGGGGGTAATCGTGCGCCGGGTGTCACCGGTCCACCCATTCGGCGTAACCCCCGGTTATATCGTCGCACGGTTCGGGGTTTCCTCTGTCGGTGACGCCGGGGTTTATCGTCGGCCGGACATCCATCTGCGTGAGCATCGCCGATGTTATCGTCGTCCGGTCGAATCGTCATGTCGAGTTGGCCAGTGGTATCGTTCGCCGGTCACCCACTCTCGTAAACCCCCGGTTAGTGTCGCCGGGTTGGTGTTATCTGTTCGGGAGGCCGGTCTATCGTCGCCGGACATTCCATCTCGTGGGGGATCGGCCGGTGGTTTGATCGTCGCCAGGCTCGATCGTCATTGTACGGGGCCCGGGTAATTGAACGTCTGGCCGGGTCCACCCATCTCGTAACCTCCGGTGTTGATCGTACGACCGGGGGGTACGGTTATCTTATCGGACGCCTGGGGTTATCGTCGGACCCGGGTTCATACCCATCTCGTTGATACGCCGGTTATCGTCGCCGGTTTTTTTCAGATTCGTCCATGTCCGGGGCCGGGGGGGGGGTTTATCGTCGCCGAGTCAACCCATCTCGGTAAACCTCCGTGTTATCCGTCGTCCCGGTCGGTTATCATTGTCGAGAGCCGGGTTTTTTAATTC
The DNA here is from genome assembly GCA_034770075.1 of Aralia elata. Classification (NCBI taxonomy): domain Eukaryota; kingdom Viridiplantae; phylum Streptophyta; class Magnoliopsida; order Apiales; family Araliaceae; genus Aralia; species Aralia elata. Next base: position 35,402,339 of record CM068383.1, on the reverse strand, counting down.
GTCCGTCCGGTCATACCCAACTCGTGGATCGCCGGGGTTTATCTGGTTCGCCGGGTCGATCGTCATTGTCGGGGCCGGGTTATATCGTTCGCCGGTTCACCCATCACCGTTAAAACCTCCGGATATCGTCGCGGTTCGGTCGTTATTCTTCTGTCGGAGCCGGTGGTTATCGGTCGCCGGGGACATCCCATCTCGAGTGAATCGCCGGGGTTTATCGTTCGCCGAGGTCGATCGTCCATAGTCGGGGGCCGGGGGTGATCGTCGCCCGGGGTTCACCCAATCTCCGTAACCCCCGGTTATCGTACGCCGGGTTTTGGTTATCTGGTCGGAAGCCGGGGGGCGGTTTTATCGTCGCACCGAGGGTTTCATCCATTCTCGTGGATCGCCGTCGGTTATCGTCGCCGGTCGATCGTCATGGTCGAGGGTCCGGGGTATCGTCGCCGGGTCCCCCATCTTTCGTTAACCTCCCGGTTTATCGTCGTCCCGGCTCGGTTGTCCTTGTCTGGAAGAGCCGGGTTGGTTATCGTTCGCCAGGTACATCCATTCCTCGTTTGGATCGCCGGTTAATCGTCTCGACCGGTCGGATCGTCTCGTCGGGGGCCGTGGTTGGGGTTTTTTTATCGGTCGCCGGTCACCCCATTCTCGTAACCTACGGTTACTCGTCGCCGGATCGGTTATCTTGTGTCCCCGGAGCCGGGTTTTTATCGTCCGCCGGTCTCATCCATCTACGTTGATCGCCGGTTATCGTCGCTTGGTCGAATCTGTTTCATTGTCGGGCGCCGAGGTTTTATTATCGTTCGCCGGTGGGGTCACGGTGTGGGTCACCCATCTCGTAACCCCCGGGTTTTATTCTCGGTCGGCCGGTTGGTTACTCTGTCGGGAAGCCCGGGGGGTTATCTGACGCCGGACCATCCATTCTCCGTGATCGCCGTTGTTTAATCGTCGCCGGGTCGATTCGTCATCGTCAGGGGGCCCGGGTGGGTATCGTCGCCGTGTTCAACCCATCTCGTAACCTCCGGTTATCGTACGCCGGGTTTCGGTTTATCTTGTCGGAGCCGTGGGGTTATCGTCGCCTGGTCATCCCATCTCCGTGACTCGCCGTGTTATCGTCGCCGGGTCCGATCGTCATGTTCGGGGGGGGCCGGGTTGGGTAATCGTCTGCCGGGTTCCACCACATCTCGTAAACCCCCGGTTATCGGGTTATCGTCGCCGGACATCCATTCTCGTTGATCGCCGGTTTAATATCTGCCGTCAGGTCGATCGTTGTTAATCTCGTCGGGGCCGGGGGGGGTTATCGTTCGCCGGTTCACACCATCTCGTTAAAACTTTCCACTTCACAAACACGGTCAAAATGGGCTTGCAAGGGTAGCAAGGTGTGGACCCACAAGGGCCATAGCCGGCAGAATGGTACTCTGTTGGGCCAGCCCGCCGGCAGATGGTATCTGGCGTGCCAGCCGCAGATACATCTTGCAGGCCCATGATCGGGCCTTAATAAATCCCAACCGCGGGGTGGCCTCCCTTCCAGATCTCCCCCCGCTCCACTTTAACATTCAGTTAATCCACCCCCCCAAAGAGATTTTACGCCCCCCACCCTCCCCCCCCCCCCCCCCCCATCGATAGGAATTTTTCCTTTTGTTCGCAAGGGCTTTTTGTCGAGATTTTTTCAAACTTTCCTGCAAATAAACCTGATTCCGGTAGGTTGATCTTACACGCTACAGGGTCAACACTTTGATGGCCCGGTCACTCTTTTCAATTTTCGTTCAATGTTTTTGCTATACATTTGACTATTTACATGTTTAAAGATAAAAATGTTCTATGCTTTACGATGCTATGTAATGTTTCATCATATATTACATGCTATGTATCAACTATGTGAGTCCCTATTTTATGTTCATTGAGGCGGGGGGGTCCCACATAATTGTTATTCCTTTTCTGCAATAAAATCATGCATTACATGCTTTGTAATTACAATTTAAATCTGTTTGAGGCTTTGATTGATGGAAAACACGTTTGGCTTATGCCTGGGATGTTCAATTTACAAACGGAACTCTGCCGATTTTTTTTTTTTTTTTTTTTTTTTTTTTTTTTTTAACATGCATCACGTTGCATTAATCATATGATGAGGCTTAGAAATTTAGAATGTTCATTACATAATTTTTAAAAGGAAACTTACCTTCTTTTTCGCCCGTTCTATTCCAGCTATGGATCGTGATGCGCCCCAGTTAGCTCCTCCGCCTCTCGGACTTCGGGTGTTCGCCGTCGTAGGGCTGCACCCACTCCTGTTCCTCCTCGGACCCGTCAGGCTCGTCGTTGGACGGAGGCTGTCATTCGTCCTGTGTCATCCTCCGGACGTGAGGAGGCTGTTCCTCCGGAGGGTCGCGGCAGAGGGGCCATCCTCCAGCACACCGGCTCCATCTACTCATCAGGCTCCTTCTGGCGCCTCTGTGCAGATACCCGATCTTTTGGGTCGGGATCTCAGTCGTCACCCCTCATCCTCTCTCGTGGCTAACGAGGTATATTTCAGCTCTATTCTGATTTTCACTCTCAATTTCTCCATTCTCCTTTTATCCGGATTGACCCCTTGGTGATTGCCCCAGGTACCCGAGTTTACCCAGCCGAGGGGCAACTGGTTCAACATCTACTCCCTTTACGCGGCCCTGCACAGTGACTATCGGGCGATGGTGGACTCTTGGGGCTTTCGACATTTCTTCACTATCATCCCCCGCCAGTGCCCCTGGGGTTACATGAGGGCTTTATCCGAGCGATGGTTCCACCAGACGCAGTCCTCTTCATCTCCTCGACTGCGAGGTCGTGTTGACCCCATGGGACTGGGAGGTACATTACTGGCATTGAGTTTACCGGGTCCCGCGTCCCCTTGGATCTTGATATCACTCCTGTGGAGGTTCGAGCTTTGCTGGGCTTCGCTGCTGAGGACCGGGTCTTTAAGGCCCGCAGTATCCGATCTGGTGCCTTTGGCTGTCGATGCAGTCGGGGGTCTCTATGCGATGCCCATTCCAGCGGATCAGGGTACCCGCGATATTCTACTCCGCCGCTTGTTCCTGACGATCATGAGGGGTTGTTTCCTAGGGAACAAACCTCCTCCACCATTCATTTCAGCGTCGTGGGAGCGGTTAGAGACGTGGATCGCATCAGTGACTATGACTGGGGGTCATTCACCTTTGCCTATTTCCTCCACGGCATGCGCCTACGCTCGGAGGGACAGACTGATGCCTGGCTCGGTTTCTACCACTTTCTGCTGGTGAGTCCCTTCCTCCTCTCTATTACTGTATTTCTTTTCTTTTCATTCCTTTTCTGTACTTGATAGTGACTCATGCCTTGCCTTGTTTCTATTCACAGTTCTGGGCTTACGAGCGGCTGCCATGTCTGAGGCCTCTCACTACTCTGGGCCCGGACACTTATCCTCGGGGTCGGCGATGGCATCACAGTACTCTGGAGGAGGTCCCCGTGTCGGGCAGCTTTGCACATTGTCGTATTCAGCTGGACGTTGATCACCGGCTGGCCGACGTCGTCTGGATTCCCTACCTCTCCGAGCATTTGACTGTGGGGTTTGCTGACGGGCATCCTTCCGGCCCGGAGTTCGAGCTTTCTACCCGTCGCCTCACTTTGCAGAGTGTTGGAGGCTGGGTGATGTATCTGGGAGAGCGCGCATTCAGATGCGTCACCGGGGAGATCCGCATCCCGCACTCCCTTTCTTTCACTACTTTCTGGCCGCTGGATTCTCAGCCTTCAGAGATCATGCTTGCACGGGGGAGGATGGTCGGATGCTTTCCCACAGGTCCCACTACGAGTGATGCATTCCGAACATGGTGGGTGCCCCGTACCATCGGTCCTCAGACTCGGGCCACTTTCTTCCTTGGAGACATGGTTCCAGGCTCGGTGACGATGACCGATTGGGCTGCCTGTGTTCGGACCCCTACCCACGCTGAGCAGATCGCCTCATTGACCCGTCAGGTAGATCAGTTGTCGCTGTTTATTCGGGGGTTGGGCCCGGGCCCCCGGAGGAGGCTTACACCTACGATCCTGACGGTGCAGGTTTATGATGCAGGCCCGAGTTCATCTGATGCCACAGGCGCATCCCTACATTCCTGATATGAATTTTGGTCCTCCGAGCTCGGCGACTCCAGGGGATCAGTTCGAGGATCCTGCTTTCATAGATGATACTGATTTTATTTAGACCAGGATAGGATAGGGTCTTTTGTATCAGCACCTGCTTAGATTTCTTTTTCATTTATGCACTATGTACTGAACTCATTTATGTATTTATGCACGGTTTTTCTTCTTCATTTTTATGGAATTCACCTGTTTTATTATTAACTGTATGATGCATGCTTTTTTATTTATGGATAGAGAATGACCCCTGTACAGTCCTTTTGATACTATTTTTCCACAGATGTCGTCCTCGGATGCCGTGGTTTCGTTTGGATTCCATTCCTCCCACAGGGGTTGGTTGGCAGTCTCTTCCGTTGGTTGGACAGTTTACTGCCCGGCAGACAGGATTATCGCAGATGGGTCTTTTGGGACATTCTTGGTCCTTACTGACCTTCCAGGTGCCAGCGGGCTTCGTGGGATGGGTCCTTCTGAGCTATTGGGCCCCTGCCCGTCAGGTGTTTAGGTTAGGGACAGTAGAGCTGACCCCCACCCTTGAGGAGTAATGCTCGCTTCACCGGCTTGCCCCTGGATTAAGACCTTGTGCTAGGGTCACAGTTGGTTCCATGCGCCGTCAATTCTTGACTTTCACCGGTTTACGGAGGGCTGTCTTATTACCGGTAATCACCTCAGACCATATGGTTCCTCTTCAGTTCTTGATCGACCGATTTGGCTCACCTGACAGCTTTCGTCTATTTTTCGGTGATTTTTCCGTGTCCGCGGAGCGCTGGGACGCCTTGAGAGTGGACGTTCTGATGGCCTGTGTCATCTCAGTTTTTGTATTTGCCTGCAGGGATCCGATCATTTGGACATGCGCATTGTTGCGGCCGTTAGGGCCCTTCAGGAGGATCACACCATTCTCCCCATGGTATTGGCGGATACCTACATGTCGGCCACATATTGCCAGTCCTTCCGAGGGAGATTCTTCAGAGGGAGCTCGACCTTGTTGTACATATGGTTCATGAGTCATCTTAGTCCCATCGGCCATTTCCGCCGCCAAGGGTTTTGCTTCAGTCATGACATAACCACGCAGTTTTTCGCTTCGTCCCGTGAGTTGTACTGATGTGGCTTCCTGGACATCCATTTTTGTCTATCATTGAGGACCCCTTTCATCTATTGGTTTTACTCGGGCTAATTGCTCCTTCATGAGCTTCTTGACTCATGTGCCTGGTATGGATTTCATTCCCATTGCTGGGTTAAGGGGCGTGACGACCTATCATCCCCTGGCGGTTATGGGGCAGTTTGATCAGACACAGGATCTACACCCTTCGCGGGTGCAACCGCATACCGATTCCTTATATCATCCTGTACAGAGAGGGATCTACTGCAGGTATAACGAGCTTTGGGATTTGCAGGATCTTTGCCGAATATAGTGAAAGCTGTCACATCCAGACATTTGCCTACGTACAGTGGTTGCGTGGAGACCTGGAGTCGGCTAGTTTGAGTCGGACTGGGGCCTTTGATGACTCTGGAGTGATTTTCACAGAAGATACCACAGACCATATCCATTTCAGCCGATTCTGCCCCGAGTCGGGTCGCTGAGGATTCCCGACTCCGCCTGGCCCTGATTACTACTGAAGCCGAGAGGGATGCCGCCCTTGCCGAGAGAGATGAGGCCATTCGGGCTAGAGATGCTGCCATTTGCTGATAGAGAGGCCATTGTATTTCAGACCAGGGCAGTGGTAGATGCTCATTTTGGGGACTGTCAGCCGAGCTACTGCTTTACTGGGATCGTATTGATATGCTGGGGCAGCAGATTGCAGGAGATGCTGATGCTTCAGATCTATCCACCACCCTGTCCATCCTGCTTCGGCTATTTTCAGATTTGTAGATTATTTTATTTCCTGCATAGACTATGTTGATTTCATCAGTTATTGAAAGAGAAATCTTGTAATAAAACGACTTATATATATAGACATGCATTTAAATTTAGTCATTTTCCCCTTTTGTCGTATCATTGCCATCCATCGGATCATCATTTTATCCAACTGACCATGATTTGACATTTCGCCTTCTTTCTTTCCTCAAGACTTGATGGAGATTTGACAGATATTGCCGCACACCTTTTGATTTCGTCGGATTGAATCTCAGATTTTGGATAACTGTTTGGGTTGGATCAGGGTATGTATTCTGGGATGAAACTGGTTAGGCAATTGGTTTCGGGAAGGTTTTATCTGGCTATCGAAAATTGGTTTTGGTTAGGGAAAGGATTATTTTTTTTTAAAGGATCGGACCGCGCCATGATGGGTGCCTACGTACCCCCACAAGTTGGGAGATCAGGTCCTACGTAGTTCGCTCTCAAGGAAAAAGGACCTGATGATTCAAGCGTAGAACCGCTTCACCGAGTCAGAATTGAGGGGTTGTGGAAATACCTCACCATCCATTTCTTGCAATATGAGGGCTCCTCCGGATAGCACTTTCTTGATCACAAATGGCCCTTCCCAGTTCGGGGCAAACTTCCCCTTGGCCTCGTCTTGACAAGGCATGACTCTTTTCAACACCAAATCATTTTCCTTGAACTTCCGAAGTCTTATCTTTTTATCGTGTGACGATCGAGAGATCCTCTGTTGATATAGCTGACCATGCCAAACGGCAGCCACTCTCCTTTCATCAATCAGGGCCAATTGGTCGTATCGACTTTGCATCCAATCCTCCTCGCTTATCTGAGCATCGATCACTATTCTGAGGGACGCCATCTCAACTTCAACTGGCAGGACCAGCCTCCATTCCATATACCAAGGCGTATGGGGTTGCCCCTGTGGAAGTACGCGTTGACGTTTCGGTAGGCTAACAAGGTGAGGGGTAACAAATCCGGCCATCCCCGATGATTAGCAGACATTTTTGCCATGATCTTCTAGAGGTTTTTATATGCATCCTCCACTGCCCCATTAATCTTAGGACGGTAAATGACTGAATTGAGATGATAGATCTTGAACTGGTCACACAAATCCTTAATGAGGGCGTTTGTTTAAATTCTTGGCATTGTCGGAGACCACAACCTCAGGTTGCCCATATCGGCAAATGACATTATTTCCTGATGAAGTTGACGATGACCTCCTGAGTGACTTTGGGGAAAGAGGCTGCTGCTTCTGCCCATTTGGTGAAATAATCGATCATGACGAAGATGAATCGGTGCCCGTTGCTTGCTTTGGGGCTCTATTGGTCCGATTACATCCATTCCCCCACATTGAAAATGGCCAGGGGGAGGTCATACAGTGCAGTTCATTGGGAGGTTGTATGGATCACATTACCGTGCGCCTGACATTGATAACATCGCTTGACATGATCATCGCAATCGGCCCTCAGTGTTAACCAATAATGCCCTGTCCTCAAGATCTTTTTGGCCAACATCGGTCCACTCATGTGTGGCCCACACACCCCGCCATGGATTTCATTCATAATCCTTTGGGATTGCGTTTCGTCTACGCATTGCAAACAGTCCCCCACCCGGCATCCCTTTTGTAAAGCGAATCACCACTCAGATAAAACTTCATCGCCATCTTTTGAATTCTCATCCTTTCAGTCCGATTTGCCTGATCGGGAAGGGATCTGTCTCTCAAATATTCCCTTACGTCGTGATACCAGGGCTGCCTTGTCAACACCACCCTCGTTTTGATAACACTGCCACATTTTCCTCATATGCCGGGGCATTCTGTACGGTGATCTCAATCTGTGGACTGTCCCTACTCTTGATCACGTGGATTAAGGAAGCCAAAGTCGCCAACGCATCGGCAAAAATCATTTCGTCCCCGAGGAATATGGCGGAAGGCGATATCTTCGAAACTCTTGCATAAGCTGGGTGACACAACGATGGTATGGAAGTAACCGAAGCTCCTTAGTGTTGTACACCCCGATTGCTTGTCTGATTACCAATTCTGAATCCCCGAACACCGCTAGTCTTTTTACTCCCATGTCACGGGCCAATCGGAAGTCCCAAGATACACCCCTCCGTATTCAGCGGTGTTGTTCGAATTGCTGAACCGAAGTTTAGTGGCCACGGGGGTTTATTGTTCTCCGGTGATAGAGACTAGGACCGCTCCGGCTCCCTGCCCCCCGGCATTCATGGCACCATCAAAATACAACTTCCAGAATTGTCCCTCGTCATCACATTTTTCGCGCGATACCCAAAATATATCCTCGCCCGGGAGAGGAGTTTTCTAACGGCTCCATCCCTCCTGCCGGGGCTTCTGCCAAACTGATCTGCAATTCCCTGACCTTTCATGGCCTTTTGGGTCACGTACACCATGTCAAACTGTTGTAAAATCAACTTGCCATCTTGATAGTCGACAATTCAGCATGGGCCTTTCGAAAATATATTTCAGGGGGTTCCATTCTTGTTATCAGGTACGTTGTATGCCCATGGAGGTAGTGCTGTAATCTCCCTGCAGCCCAGGCCAGAGCACAACAGGTCTTCTCAATGGGAGTGTAATTCTGCTCACATTGGCTAAATCTTTTGCTGAGGTAATAGATGGCCTGCTCTTTTCCTGCCTCATTTTTCTGTCCCAACATACATCCCATCGCGATGGCATTTACCGATATATACATAAACAGAGGGATCCCATCCTTCGGGGGTTTGGGTACCAGCACTGGTGCCTCCGTCAATTGTTTCTTAATGGTCTTGAAACGCCCTCTGACATTGCTCATTCCATTCTTGGGACACCCCTTTTCTTAACAGTTTAAAAATCGGTTCACATGTAGTCGTCAAGTGGGGATATAAAACGGCTGATGAAGTTTATTCTCCCCAGGAATCCTCTTATCTCCTTTTCCGTGTGGGGGTGCCGGCATATATCCACAATGGCCTTAATCTTTGCTGGGTCCAACTCAATGCCCCGATCACTAACCAGGAATCCCAAGAGCTTGCCCGGATTGTACTCCGAAAGCACACTTGGCTGGATTGAGTTTTCAGATTATACTTTCTGAGCCGATCGAATAGCTTTTTGAGATGAGTTATATGATCGGACTCTACCTTCGATTTCACAATAATGTCGTCCACGTAGACCTCTATCTCCTTGTTGCATCATATCGTGGAACAAGGCCATCATGGCTCTCTGATAAGTAGCTCCTGCATTTGTGAGACCGAAGAAAAGCCAGTCGTCTATAGCAGAAAGTGCCCCAGGGGGTGATGAATGCGGTCTTTTCCCGGTCTTCTTCCGCCACCATTATCTGATGATATCCCGCAAAGCAATCCACAAAGGAATACATTTCGTACTGGGCCGTGTTATCTACCAGGATGTGTATGAAAGGCACCGGGAAGTTAGTCCTTGAGACTGGCCTTGTTTAGATCTCTGTAGTCTACACACACCCTCACCTTTTCCTCCAGGTTTAGCCACTGGGACCACATTGGATAGCCATTCCGGGTAAGTGGACACCATAATGATTCCCGCCCTGAACTGTTTGATGATCTCCTCCTTCACTTTTAAGCTCCACTCAGGTTTCAACTTTCTTAGTTTCTGCTTGACAGGCCTGAAACCCTCCTTGATGGGTAACCGGTGCACCACAATGTCGGTGGACAATCCGATCATATTCCTCGTGCGACCAGGCAAAGACATCCTCATATTGGCTTAGTAACTCAATCATTTCTGCTTTTTGGCTGGGGGTAAGGTCTGTCCCTATCTTGAGTTCTTTTGGGATTGTCAGGGGTTCCGATATCTATAGTGGATGGTTTGGTCCAAATTGGGTTTGGGTTTATCTTCGACCCATCCTTTTGATCTCATCAGGTGCGTCGTCGTAATCTGTCTCGTCTTGCTCAATGCCCATCAAATCGAAATCCAGCTCAATGTCCAAAATCATAATCACCATTCAAATTTGAAAGATCGTTTGTTAGGCAAGGAATACTCAAATTGGTACACCTGACATAAAACAAAGTACTTGTCATATATAAATCATTTTTCACGACGATCGCTAATTTCAAATAACACGAAGAAACGACACAATTATGCAGAAATAAAACAACAACAAAATAAAACTTCTTCATTCCCCCCATCCTCTAGGGTTAACCACCCTGACGTCGAGCTTTACCCTTGTTTGGATATCACTGGTTTTTGGGTCCAATTTATCGATGGTCAGGTCAGATGAAATGCGCTGGATAAAGGAGGGCCTCACATCGGACACCTCCCCGATAATCACGGATACGTCGCCTGAGTCCTTCTCCATATCCTTTCCAGGAATAATCAGCCCTGCCCCAATCGATGACAGGCACAACTTGTTGGGCTCCTGGTGGTGTGATAACATTCGTCCCTCCTTACTGCTTGTTGATTGTCCGGGGATATAGCATTTGGTTTCAAACTCTTTTGCGACCTCCCGCAGGAAACTTTCCCTCCGGGCCGACTCATTACGTGTGGGGGTTAACTCTTCATTCCCTGCCCCAATCACAGGTCCGCTGATCCCCTGCCCATTTGTCGACTTTGGTCACTGGACTGCCAACTAGTCGAATCGGAGTCGCACCCTGACGGTGTCCCCGTACTGCGCCCACATGGTATCCCAATCCTGCTTTGCCTATCTGCTTGTGGTAGGTGGATGGGCTCGGTGATTCCCTAGACTGCTTTTCCCTAGTCCCTGTCCAGGTTGGAAGTTCATTTTAATCATTTCCTTTGCCACAAAGGTGAGTTCCGGAGAGACCCCTGGTTTCACAGTTGGAGCTCCCAGACATCTATAATGGGGGAGTGCTAATCTCTAGTGCTTGAAAGCTGGCAGGTGCCGCTGATTCATCCACATTGATTACTGGTAGGCCACTCCTGGGAGGAGAAAGGATCGTCACATTCGGCCGAGAGATTGTTACCAGATTCCCATCGATGATCAACTTGATTTGTTGGGTGGAGCGTGGAAGGAACTGCCCCGGCCATGTGTATCCACGGCCTCCCTAACAGCAGATTGTAGCTCGCCGTAATATCTAGGACTTGGAAGGATATATCAAAAGTACAGGGCCCTATCTCCACTGGCAATTCTATTTCCCCAATGGTATCCCTCCGGGAGCCGTTCAAAAGCCCGAACCACAACATGACTGGCTCGGAGGCGTTTGGAATTGATGTTCATTTTCTTTAGCGTACTGAGGGGACATATGTTCAATGCCGATCCCCCATCGATCAACACCCCATTCATGACATATCCTGAGGAGGATTACCGCAATGTGTAGCGGTTTTCGGTGCCCCCTTCCTTCCTTGGGGAATGTCCTCATCTGTAAATGATATTGCATCGCCTTCCAATAAGTGGCCTACCAGCTGGCCGAAAACCCTCCTCACTAATTTTCTTTGGGCATCAAATGCCTCCTCCAGAACCTTCATCAGGGTTTTGCAATGCTCACTGGATGACAACACCAAGTCCATGACTGATGTTAGGGTTGATTCCTCATTTAAAATCTGGATCCCCCTCATTTCCGGGTGATCCATCCTTTTCAAAAAACTCTATGGCCCTTTCCTCGGAAACCTCTTCATTTTTTTCTCTTTTGGCTCTCAAGGACTCGCCCGGGAAGATATAAGGGGTTCCCCTTGGTCGTCACGGAAGCACAACTGGCCGCTTCCTCGGGTACTTCCCCCGTAATTCCAGGGTACAGTCTTCAGACTACTGATAGGGAGTTGCGGGCCTTGCTGCAAGGATGGATGGGCCTCGGGGCTGTCAGCTTGACAGGTCCCTCTATGTTATTTGTACTTACCCCTATCAACCTGATGGGCGCTACCCGTGCATCCCCATGATCATGTATCACGTTGATCATCTCCTCAATTTTCTGCACATAGTTCAACCTTGGCGGCCCCCCGGCCTCGCTTGCCTCCGTCACATTGGACTTCCCCCCCATCATGTCTTGGCAGGGGATTTGCTTTAACATTCGGGGAGTCCGGTTGCCTCCACCACAATTTTCCCCGTTGTCGATCATGTTCTGAATTATATGTTTTCAATGTCCAACAATCTTGTGTATCCGTGACCCGGGGAACCGAGTGATGAGTGAGGCGCACCGCTTGCACCCTTGGATCAAATCTCCTTCCCTTCGGGTCAACTTGGGGGGAGCCAAATTGATTATCTTCTTTTGGGCTACTAATACCGCTAATACTCGTTCAAGCGGCTCCCCGAGCGGGGTGAACACTCGGTTTTGCGAGGCCTCATATCTTCTTCGCCCCTCTGTCCTTTGATCTGTGAAATTGGGCGGTCGGGATGGCCCTCCCCTTTGTGCCTGTACCGGGAAGATGGCTTTTCTGCTTTTCTGGATGACCCTTGTAGGATGAGGGAGACATCCTCTTCCTTCTTCTTTTGGACCCTCCGGGAAGTGCTGCTATAGTTTCCATTCTGTATCTGTTCAGCAGCAGTTTTCTAAAGCAGTAAGATCCCGGATTTTACCCGATTTCAACCCCATGTCTACCATCTCTCCATGTTTAATCATTTTCAGCAAAAGGTCTTCCAATCCCCGAGATGACCCTCTCATAATATGGTGCCTCCTGGATGTCTACAAAGGTCATCACCATCTCTGATTCGTTCATTGGGGGGGTTACCTGTGCGGCCATGCCCCTCCATCGTTGGGCATATTCCCTGAGAGGACTCCCTAGGCTTGTTTCTTAACCTTTGTCATTTGGTACCTGTCAGGAGCCAATCTGGGCCTGAAAGCTGTATTGGGTTAAGAAGGTATGGGCCAATTCCTCCCAGTTGTGGATTCGGGCGTTGTCGAGGCGGGCATTACCAGATTCTTGCCTCCCCCGTTAAGCTTTTTCTGGAATAGTTGCATTCTTAACCCCTCGTCTTCGGCATAAGCCCCGAGTTCTCCAATGTATATTTTCAAGTGTGTATAGGGGTCTCCCTTTCCATTGTACTTTTCGAACTCGGGAACTTTTGAACTTTTCTGGATATCTGGCTCCGGGGAAAACACATAGATCCGAGTAATTAACCCTGCCCAGGGAGCCTATGCCCTTTAGGGATTGGATGGTTTCCTCCATGTATTTCAATTTTCTCCGAAGGTCGTCATTGTCCCCTTCTTCTAGGATAGTAATCACTGTCCTGCTAGGTATGGGAACGGCCTTTGGGATGACTGGCTCGTCCTTGAGTCGGGGTTGGTCCTCTTTAAGCAAGTTTGTACCATTTTTAGGAGGAATCTGATCATCCCCTGGTGGTTGGAATATTATGCGATCCCTGGTTTACCGGATCCTGTCTGATTAAGAACTGTTCCTTTAACATTGTGGCCATTTCCATCATCTGTTTTTTGAAGTCATCCAAACTCTTCCCGAGATATGGAACTATGATTAGGAATATCAGCCATTTTCAGATGCAGAATTTTGGGCTTTCTTAGACTGCGAACGGGTTCGAGGAGCAATCCTGCGAGACAACGGTTCGAAGTTTAGTCTTGGGGAAATGCAAGAATGGATGCATGCTAAAACCGTAACCTTCTGTGTGTTTTTGGGTTTTTTAATCTTTTTCTGCAAAACAACTCGTTAGCGGTTCTTTATTGAAATAAAACATGCTAGATATGATTTATGCTTCCCGTGTCGTTCCCTGCAAAACACAGAGGTTAGTATTTTCTTTTGACATAAAGGGGAAGCATATATGACTATGTTGCAATGGAATTATGGCATTTATGCGCAGAAACGTAAAAGGGCATGAAGAGACTTATCCCGCGTTGGGGTTAATCTGGGGCTGACCTATCCTAGGGTTACTCTCACGGGCTTTTCGGCATGAAGGTTCCCAAATCTTCGCAATCTACTCGTTTGAGCCCTTTCGATTGGAGCGGATTTGAGTGGTGCGTTTCCTGAGCCATCTCCGGGGAGCAGCCCCATCGAGTCCAGTAATAAGCAACCGACGGGTTCGCCTCAGGAGGAGGTACAATCTCAACATACATTCACATTCATCGTCCTCACCGTATGCAAATGATTACTTTAAGGTAAAACAAATCCATTCGATCATTCATTCATTGGACAACAACACACATTCACACAACAATAAAAAGAAGTCAAAATGTCGCATACACATACACATTTATAAATTTTAAAGGATAGGATAGCATCAAGACCTGACGCGGCTTAAGCCCTCTAATGTCCCCAGCAGAGTCGCCAGCTGTCGACGCCGGGTTTTTCGCTTTCTCTCGTCTTTTCCAATTTTAGCCTTTTGATTTAGATGACGTTTGGAAAAGGTCGGCATTGATGTCGACGGGGTTTTGAAAGATCGTTTTTATGATGAGCCAATTAACCAGAGTCGCCAGTTGGTAGATTTGAAATGGATGTACCAACTCATCCGAGTTTTCGTTTTTTTATAAATCGCTGGCTCATGTGTGACTCCGAATTAATTGGTCTGCGAATCGAGATTCATAGAGTTCGGGGGCTTGCTTAAGTGAGGGGAAGGTGTCAGGCACCCCTCGACTTCCGTGAAACACGGTTACCGCAATCTTGATGCTTTCCTATCCTTTAATTCACGAATGTGTGTGTGCGCGCGCTTGTGTGTGGGTGTGTGTGTCTATGTGAATGATATGGTGAGTTTGTATGAAAGAGTCATTTGGATTTGAGGGAAAATCGTGCTTTTAATTTGAGAACGCTTCGGAATGTCTTTTCGATATACACGAGAAGGCTTTATTTCTTTATGAGAAAGGTTTGATTTTAATTGTCCAAAACTATGAGATTTTTTCATTAAGTGTCGTTTTGGCCAAACAAGAATTTTAAACCTTCGTCTAAATAGGAATCGAGATCTATACGTTTGCTTTCATAAAATGATGGGCAATTTCTAGAATCTCTTTAACCCTATATACAACGGTTTAATAAAAACGTCATTTTATTTATAAAATCATTTTGTGTGATGTTTTGGAAAACAATCCTTCTCTAGCTTTTCTCGTTAGATAGGAATCGACATTCATTAACATTTCTCAAATTTTAACCTCGTGATTCTAATATCCTACTTTGATTGATTTTATGAAAATCTTATCATTTAGCTTTGAAACCAATTTCGTGTCATAAATCAAATCAAGCATAAACACGCGTCGGGGCTATTCATGGGCATGTAAGCCATCAAAATATCCCCGAACGCCAACAATCACAAATTTCACTATTTCGGGGCCTTAAACACGATTCCCGCCTTGGCGTCGTTTTAAGGCCCAAAGGTTACATGTTACGAAACGAGCATCTTGAATCTATCACATACATCAAAACGTCCATCATCGGATTTGGACCTCGGGGTCGCATTCCTAGGCTCACACGAGATTAATACATGCCTACAAAATGAATATTACATGACTAACCAACCCGGGTTTATCTAATATACCATGATATCCGGAAAATGACAATCTAAATAACTTACACCCAACAAATTATCACAAACAAGCTAGAAATTTTATCAATTGGAGATCCTCGGGTTGTTAGGAAAGAATTTTGTTCCGATGGAACCCTCCCTAATAATCCATAATCCATGATTGTTCAACAATATACATGAAAACTACATCCCATCTAAGCAAATAAGATGATATGAATTGTTATAAACAACAAAAGGAATTTTTACCTTGCAAAAATGATCTCAAAAAGGATGAAGTCTTGGTATGAGAAATATATTTGATACAATCAAAATTAAAGGAAGTAAAATTTTTCTCTTTTTCCTCTCTTTTCTTCCTATTTTTGTTGCAAAATCTACTATTTTTCTCTCAAATTCCGTGCTGCTGTTTGCTGTTTTTCTTCTTCTTCTCCAAAATTTGCTGAACTTGCTGAACCTGCTGTATGCTGCCCGAAGCGGCTTAAATAGGCTGGCCAGAGCCAGCCGCAGATCTATCTTGCGGCTGGGCCGCAGATGGATCTGCGGGCTGGCCAGCTGGCACGCCTCCCATCGCACTCAGCTGGTAGTGCTGATTTCCCGGTTTTCGTGCTGGCGCACCCACTTGGCCGCAGATCTATCCGCGGCTGGCGGGCTTGACTTTCTCGATTTTCGTGCCACGCCTCGATTTTCGTACCGCAACGTCGGTTTTCGCTGACAGGCTCGTATTCCGCAGTCCGGGAACTTCCGGGAGACGTGCCACCTCATTCGGAAATGCCTGCCTCGGACGGTCATGCTGTCACGTCGACTTGGGTTGCCCAAAACATTGCGGCGGTGCCGGGCGCTCGCCCTCGTGCCCGCTCTTTTGCTCCTGCAAGCTGGTTCAATTGACGATTTCGCCCTCCTGTCAAGGTTAGTAGAAGGAAACGCAAAATTTGGGTGTCTACATATATATATATATATATATATATATATATATATATATATCGATCAAATTTTTAATCTTATGATTTAAACATTCTATACTTCCATATACCCAAGGTTCACAACATTAATATTAGGATGGTTCTTGGGAACAAAAGAATCTTGCGATAAATATTTGCATCTTCATCCGCGACAAGATTCCTTTTCTTTATATAACATGTCGTATTATTCAATACCCTCACTTGAATACATATCTTCATAGAGATATCTCTTTATATCGATATTCCCTATCTATCTGAAATTCACAGTATTAATGATAAGATTGTTCTTGGAACCGAGGGGCGCATTCTGGTAAAGGTAGCACCTTACCGGCGCTCATTAATGTAACATCAATGCTTACAGAACTCCCAATATCATTCAATACCCTCACTCAGATGTACAGTTCTTTATCCACATTGTATTAATGTTTTACTATTTATCTGAAGTTTAGAGTATCGGCATAACATGATCAGTCCATATTACCAAAACCCTCATTCAGTTTAATAGATCTTTAACAATTTTAATTTATATCAAAGTAAAGACATAACAACATTTGATGATAATAATAATATCATTTATAGAACATTCAGTTGCATGGTTTGCTTGTTCGTATTACAACAGTTATTATGACTTAATACAAATAACAAGTACTTAACATGAAACCTAGACTACACTTCTTCTTTACATTCATGATCTTCTTATCATTCTTCTTAACTACAAATAAAGTTTTGTTCATAAGAATGAGTACTACGGCTCAACAAGTCTAACTAATAACATATAAATAGTTTACGCTTTCATATAAACTTTAACATGCCTTGACATATCACATATATTAATTTGATATTACAAATAACTTTTCATTCAACAGTTTATATCACGTTGTCACACAAAGCGTATAAACCACATATATATAACTTATAAAAATAACACATAAGAGTTAGCATACTTACACATACTTTAAAGGAATAGAAGACTTGCCTTGGTGTTTAGTATAATAAACATTAAGCGTAAACTTGTTAAAATAACCCGACACAATCATATAGTGCATAAGCGGTTATATTCATCGTATTATATAACTTTATATGTCATGTAATAACTTGACTTTGTGACAACCCGCAAATTTAGAAATATTGAATGATAAATTAAAGGTTAAAGAATAAAACCTAGATGAGAATTTGAGGATTTATTTAAAATTTCTAAGAAAAACCTATATGGTTTACTCTTTGAAAGAGAATAGAGAAGATATGGGTTATAAAATTTCAAAACCCTAGGAATGGATTTATATGTACTTGAATAAATATTAAGGATAAGGTATTTGAATACCTATAAATTTGATGATAACAAAAGGATTATTGTTATTTAGTGGTCTTAGTATTTTAATTATATGCTAGTGACCTAATCTAAGAGATTCATTTTATTATCTCAATGTATTAAATTATTCTGTATGAATATGTAAGTAAATGAATATGAACAATTAAATTTAATAGTCCAATTAGTAAGAAAATACTAGTCGACTAGCCTAATTAATTTACTAACCAAGCCCACTCATTTAATTAATCATGAACTTGGATAATTAATGTGTGGACTAATTAAATTAGCCCAACATTAAGTAAACTAGTAGCAAACATGGAATAATAATATGTGAAAACTAGTGGCCCAAACTAGTTAGGATGAGCCCAAATTGATTTAAAGCAAAGCCCAACTTGGGAAGGACATTTAAGTCATTTGACTAAGCAAAATTTGGCAATTAAAATAAATCAAAAAATTGGACATTAAAGGGGAGAAGTACACGGCAAGCAAGGAAGAAAAAGGGGGAGTGTATGTAATGAGTGGTTCACTTTATTAGTTGTACTAACTCTAGCAAGGTGTCATCATATCCTTAGGCCACTTTATTTTTTTCAAGATTGCAATTAATGCAAGAGATATATGAGAGATAAAAAGAAGATTGTGGGAGATTATTATAGATATACATATAGTATATCTATACATATTTCCTAAAAACAAAAGTACACTTCACATTTTATTTCTCATTCTCCAAAAACTTAGAAAGAAAAACAAAATAGAAAGAGAGAGAGGAAGGTGTCCAGCCATGGGTTAAGGAGGGAGGAAGAGAGAGAGTTTTGTAAAACTCCATAGCCATCTTGAAAAGGAGGAGAAGGATAGCACATAAAAGGTATAAAACCCTAACTCTAAGTTATGTAATTTATTTTGATTACTTTCAATCAAAACTTGGATCTTTGATTTCAAACTTAAAAACTCTTGATCTATATGTTAATAAGTGTATTATGCATAGATCTTATATGTTGGGTGTTGATTTGCTGGAAAAAAAAGAAAAAAAAACTAGTTCGTTTTAAAAAGGGTTAGAAAACCCTAATTTCCTTTCAATTTATATAGTTACAATTTGAAATCTATTCACTCTTTTTGCGATCCGTCAAAGAGAGGAGTTAGATATGTAAGTTAAGTGTTAAACCCAAGTGGTAGAACTCAAAAATAATGAGTATAAAATTTGTAGGGACTGTTTTGGTAAAAACAGTCTGGGTTTTTCAAAAAGGGAAAGGGGTTGCTACAGATCAGTCACTTTCAGGGGCGGTTTCGTCATTTTTATGTGCTCTAAAAATTTTAGGAATATTTAGAGAGATAATATGAGAATTATGTGAGTCCTGTAAAAATTTGAGAATTTTTGGCCTTGTAGAATGAAAGTTATGGATTTTATGGTGAAGGACCTCAAATCTGGAAACGGGACAAAACCCGCTGACCCCTAGCTTACGCGTACTGTTTTGACCCCTTAGCTAGTGAAATTGTGACGCCCCCAAATTCGGGTCTCCAAATACCCGGATCCGGTCATCACGATCCAAAACAAACATTCACCTCTAACAACATATGGTAACTAAAATGCGAAAAATAATAAACATACGTTGTTCATTACAAAGGTGTTACTAGTCCCAGAATACAAAAAACCTTAAATACTTACACAAATCCATACCCTAAATAAAAGTTAGGGTTTAAATTACATTAACAACAATTAACTATACGTAAATTTAAAGTCTGCTACATGAAGTCTATTACTTCATCTTTTCTTTTCCTTTGTTCTTCCCTGACGTCTCGGGTTTAGCTGCAATAAAGTCATGATATAGCAAGAATGAGCAACGAGTTTGCTCAGCAAGTTTAAAGTACAACAATAAGGATATATCATGATGAAGGGAGTATAGAAAGAGAATTCAGCAATTATCAGAAGCAATGACAATAAATGCTTTTAGAACAATTGATAGTCGAATAGACTTTGAACGATAACTTCCAAAGGAGTCAATAGCTAGTTGACCCTCTGGTTACTGGCTACAGAATAAGTACTTGAGGGGATCAGCCTCGCGTACGCTATGTATATGCATAACATTTAACTTTGCTATTTGTACCTTATTTACGGTACATGGGATACTCCCCTATAATAAAGGGGTGTTCATACAGTCTAAGAATCCTTACCCTCGATTGGTTCGGATAGCTTTTATAAATTTTCGCATACTTGTCTGACCGAACAAAGGTCCAGACTTAATTATGAATAGTTCCTAAATCTCGGAACTTTAATAAATGTACGAATTTAAATGCACGAGTGCGAATGTCAATAAATACATAGAAGTGGAATCATTTTAAAAGTAATTAGACCACTTAAAGCATGCTTGGAGATAAGATTCAAGCTTAAAGAATAACTTGCAACAATATATATATACCTGTTTGCACGAATTAGAATAGTGCATAAGGTTTAGAAATTTGCTCAATGTAAAAGTTGAGTAAGGAAGAACTTGCCTGTTTGCCCAGCTACAATAAATTTTAGCTTTAACTAATCGACCTTGGATGACCTGTCATTGGATAAAGTCGACTTATTAATTGATATGGTTATAGTTGCATATTCGCACACCTTGCTATACCATTTACGTAAAAAAAATTCATCATCTATATTTAATTACTATGTAACATTAACTAAACAGAATTTAATTAATGATCTTTGGCCTTTAAAAATAGCTAATAGCTAATCATGATCACTTATTATTTCAATACTCAAATTATTAACCTTATTCGTCTCTACGTATGGGTTAATAATTCTTATTTATTATTTATAAAAATAAATAATAAATTTATCATGGTTTAATAGCAACTACATAACAGTTGATCACTTATTTAATTATTTCCACTTAGTTACTATTTACCTTAAGGGTAATTGGGTAATCATTATCCTTGTTCCTCATTCCACATTAATTAAATATTTAATGTATTAACTTAATTACTATTAACTGAATCAAATATTTATTATCCTTATTTATTATTTAGTGATAAATAATAAATAATTACTTTATTAACTGCATTCATACTTAACTATTATTTAATTAAATAATAATTAAATATTTATTATCTTTATTTATTATTTACTAATAAATAATTATTTTATTAACTCTATTCATACATAGTTATTATTTAATTACATAATAATTAAATATTTATTATCTTTATTTATTATTTATTGATAAATAATAAATAATTATTTTATTAACTAATTATTAATTAATAATAAATAATTACTTTATGGATTTTAATTAATTATTATTCATTAAATAATAATTAACATTTAGTATCCTTATTTATTATTTAGTGAAAAAAATAAAATAAATAAATAATTAATTGATTAAATAATAATTAGCTATTCATTATCTTTATTTATTATTTATTGATAAATAATAAATAATTAATTTAATAAGTAAATATTTATTATCTTTATTTATTATTTAATAATAAATAATTAGTCGATTAACTTTATTCATACATAATTATTATTTAATAATAATAATTAAATATTTACTAGCTTTATTTATTATTATTAATAAATAATAAATAATTATTGATTAATTTTATTTATTAGTTATAATAACAAGTAAATTTACAAGAGCATTATTAACTCAAATTAGTTAACCATTAATTAAGCCAATACTAGCATAGTTGCTTAACCATTAGACAGCAATTAGACTCCCTGAAATTTCACAACCAAGTTAATACAGTTATTACCTAATATTGTTGAAAGTCAGGTGTTTAGTAAACCAACTGACATATCAACTCCTGCTAATTTCATTTCCATTGTTCAGTTCATTTCAACAATTATTCGTTGTGCATCCAAATACCCAACACTGGCCTAATTCTATATAGAACTTAGACTACGCGAACCTTAAGGTTCAACAGATTCTCATCAGGAATTTACATGATACCATTTCAGAGTTCCAAACCCAAGCAGTTCAATACAACACCCTAAACAGTGTATAACCATCCAGTGGTAGAAATATACCATCCAAAATCACAATACCAAATTTCTAATCAAAATGAACCAACAAAAATCATCACAATCCATCCTGGCCTTTATGGCTTTCTATACATAGATTTCCCCCAAGCCAAATGGCAACAGAAACCACAGGAAAATAAAACAGGAAATGACTACACATTCCACATTTGTTGCAGAGTTCTAATACAACACAATATCAATCTTGAAAATCCCAGATAGCACATATTACAACTAATATCGTGTATTCATGGTACAACCAACCAAAACATCAATACCAATCTAATTACAGAAAAAATTTCAAAGAAACCAAATCCACTAAACTGGCAGCACCAATTTAAGTGCAGAAGAAGGAAACATGGAAGGAAAATTTATACCAAACCTAAAACTATCATAGTTCGGTATACCTTCGGGTGATTCGACTTGCCGTCCTCCGTCGTCGTCCAAAATAGTCGACCCAGCCGGACATTCACACTATATTCGAACCTTAAATTTTTATTCTAACTTGGACTCACAAAACAGGGGAAAATCAGCAGCTTGTTTTAGGGGTTTGAAGGGTTCAATTTATAGGGAAAAATTTACCCAAATCAATTGGGTATTACACAATCGATTTCCAAGGACCGTCGGTAGGGAGGGGTGGCCGTCCGATCGTACTTATCGAGTTCACTGATGTCGCCGGCAGCCCTCGAGCCGTGCGCGTGTTCACCGGTCTAATCGCCAGTCGACCCCCTTATTTCC
Source organism: Aralia elata (assembly GCA_034770075.1). NCBI lineage: Eukaryota > Viridiplantae > Streptophyta > Magnoliopsida > Apiales > Araliaceae > Aralia > Aralia elata. Next base: position 35,379,958 of record CM068383.1, on the reverse strand, counting down.
TGGAACCTTTGGTCCGCCGATGAAACGCTCGGTCGCTCGATGCCTCCTCCGTTTCGTCCGATGGTTCTTCAATCCCTTGCCGGCGCCTTCTCCTTCCCGTCTTTTGCTCGACTGATGGATTGATTGAGGTGTTAGGGTTTGGATTCCGTTTGATTGAAGGTTGCTAGGTTTGGCTATTTGATTTGAGAGGTTAGGGATTATCTGAGATGAGAGATTTGGTTCTTTCTCAAATAAATCTACCGATTGAATTTGGTTTCCCCAAATTTCATACCGGTTGTCCAAACGGATACAAGTCGACTAAAAGAAAAGAAACGGGTTTGGTTCGGCTGGAATGATTTTGGGCTCAACCCAATAGGGTTGGGCCGGTTGGTTTAAATTAAGGAGGCGGCCCAATAAGAATTAAATTGAAAAGAAGATTTGGACTCAAATTAGAACTAAATAAAAGCAATGGGCCAAGAAAATTTTCCCAAATTAAATTAACCACTATGAAATTCTAATATTTTAAATTAAATAACTACCAAATAAATTACTTATTTTAGATATTTATTATTAACCATTATTCTTTATTTAAAAGAATTTATTTATTAATCTTCTTTCCAAATTTTCTTGCAATTAAATGTTAGGGTTACTCATTAATTTATTCAAACTATTATTGAGCCCCTTTAAGGCAAAGAAAGATTTTTGGACCACGTATTTATATATTTAAATAATAATACCTACATGGATCCAATTAAATTCGCAAAATTAAATAAAACGAATTATATATATCAAAATAAATTAATACAAGGTTTAAGAATTTCCTAGACATTACAGAAATAAATTCCGGTCTTTTTACCACTGAAACTATAGGAAGTTATGTACCTCATGTCCAAAAATGGCCGCATTCCGACTTGTAATGAAGAATCTACGGCTAACATAAAAACGTAGCGTTTTTCGATGAAAACGGCTAAAATTGGAGTTCTATAAATCCGATGACCACAAAATTTTAATTGGGAGTACTTGTTAATATGTATAAAATTTTATCAAAAATTTGGAGTCACCGGAGTTGTGCAAGATAGTGATCAATTTTCTTAGTTTCGAAAGTTAAAACGGACGTTTGAAAAATGTTAAAGGAAATTGAAAATTTCCATAAGGAAAGTATTTTTGAGTATGGAATATATGTACAAATGTGTGGCAAGACTTGAAGAAAATAAAAATCGATTATTAAAAGAGGTTAAGTCATTTAAAGAATGCAGCTTCCAATTCGGTTTGCTGTATTCATATTTGGTTTAATGTTTTAGCATTGGATTTGCTGTAGTATTATTTAGTTTGATGAATTGGAAATTCGATATGTTAAAAAGGGATTACAGTTTGAATCCAGCTTGCTGGATTGTGGTATTCGGCTTACTAAATTATTGAATCCGGCTTGCTGAATTGGTGGATATGGTTTGCTGAATTAGTGAATCCAGGTTGCTAGATTGTAAGATAGTTTGAATCTAAGTTGTTGGATCAGATGTTAGTGTGAATCCAGGTTGCTGGATTGGTATGTTTAGATAATCCAACTTGCTGGATTAGGTATTCAAGCTTAATGGATTATAAAGAAGAACTTATAAAATGAAAGACTTAGTGTTAAGTCATAAGATTTATGATAAAGTAGTGGTACAGTCGTACTCTTTAATAGTTGATGTATAGTGGCTGCACTAAACGATTCCTTCCGGGAGCAGAGGTATATACGAACTAGCAACTGATCTAACTCATTGTGAAAACAATATAGACGAGACGGAAACTAGTTTGTTGGTTGTTTATGGGAAACCACTCAACATACTATATTGAACACTGTTAAAGACTCGATGTGTGCTAGTTTTAGAATTATGAATGCGTATGGTGCTAAGGTGCTATCTAATATTTGCTTACGTGCTTAAATATTAGAAGTAGTGTTATGAGGTATTATATGATATGCTAATTGAAAGGTCAATCTTATAATTGATATGTCTTTCATAAGAGATTAAATTAGATTGCGTAGCAGTAATCGACGGTACATGCAAGTTTCCTTGACCTGACTCAAGTTTATATTGAGCAAGTTCCTCTTAACTTAAACTTGAGTTGTTATGTTTGAAGCATGCTAGTGGTTTAATTCTTTATAATTATTCCACCTCCTTAAATTATTGATTCGCACATAGTGCATGTTACATATGTCTATCAAGTATGAAAGGCTGATCACCTTCATTACCTTATGGTTAAATTGGTTCATGATCATTATTAACACCTGTATTATTGAATTCAGTCATTCAATCATTGAAAATTTTGATTCATGCTCTTTCACAATTGTTATATTGCTGAAAATTCCAAAATTTATTCTTTCTTTCAATCATGATATATCTTTATTGTATTTAAACTTCTTGAGCAAAGTATTTGCTCACCCTTGTTATATCATGATAACAAATTTCAGATTTAAGGCGAATGTTCGAGAAAAGACAGATGCAAAAGCAAAGGATAAGATTAGATGGTTATGCACGTTAACTATTTAGTTATCTGACGTAAATGATATTGTAAACCTTTTAAGTTACTGAAGGTATGTATTAAAATAAAGGTTATAGACCTTGGGATATGTAGCAAAGTTTATTGTATAAACAATTTATGTTTATATCTTCCGTAGTAGTTGTAAATATGATGTATCGTGACGCACCAGGTCCGAGGTTCAAGGGACCCCGGTTTGGGGACGTTACAGACTTAACTGTTTTCATAGATGTTATAAGCTTCCTACCACCCTAGCTCAAAATTACACTTTTAAGCCCTTAAATACGAGAGCCTCCATGAAATTTTCAGCTTTGACATCCTTAACAGAAACTGCCATAACTTTCTCATAGCAAAACATTTTTGGGTGACTCTTAAGTTTAAATTCTTTAGAATTTCGTGATCTATAACTTTCTTTTATATTGCTAAGGCAGATCAGACTTTAAGTTTTTGGAAAATGGCCAGAAAAGTCAGTGAGCCTACTTTGATCAAAATATCTTAGGTTAGCCATGTGAAACATGGTACCACTAGCATTAATTTGTTAAGGCAACATGTTCTTGAAAGTAGTATGCACACAAGCCAATCATATTTGATATGATGTAGCATATACTTTGTAATCTTATTCATTTATTAATAAAAGAATTGATTTTCTTAAAAGGCATTTTACATTATCTACATAGTGCTGTTATATTAAATGTGATAAACCCATAGTTTTGAGCAATGCTTTTAGAATCATGATGGTGATCATGCTAATGAGATCTAAATTCTAGATAGCTCACAAACTAAGATTGTTCCTAATCATTGGATTGCTAAAAAGAGGATTATTGAATCCGGATAGATTAGTACATACGTTGCTTGCTCTTAGGAAGAGGATGATTGATCTCATAATCATTTGTGTGGAGACACTAAAGCAAGTATGTATGTGTTTATTAGAGAATAAGTTCACTGAACGTGGCTCGCTAAGGAATACCTAATGGAGTTTTACTCGCCTGTCAATAAGAATTCCTCTAGTGATAGTAGTACAAGTGATCCTTGGACTTGAGATCATCATAGTATCTTGTGTATGATGAGTTATACTTTGACATGTCCCGTAAGACCTTTAAGGTATAACAAAAGGTATGATTGGGTATAATAAGTTGTACATTGAGATAGGTGAATGATCAACAAAGAATCTACCACGTCTAATAAAAGATGTGAATGTCCTATGTGATTCGATAAATGACAACTCGGTAGTCCTTGGCCAAGGCAGAATGAAATTAGAAAGGAGTTTCTAATTTACATTATTTAGAGTTGTGCATTTGGGAATCGAAATACATATAATTAAATAAAATAAGACTTGACAGTAAATTCATGTCTTATATTTAATTGGGACATTGTATGGTAGAAGGATTGAATTGTACGGTAACTATATACTGAAAGGTTCTTTTGTGATTAATGTTGAAATCTATATTATCTGGAAAGTCGTTGATCGTTAAGGGGACTTACCCTTATTGTAGAATAAATATTATTTATTTAAATGAATTAAATAGTTTAATTTATTTATTTAAATAAGATTAGAATTGTTCTAATTGATTTATTCATAACCGGTTTAATATGGAGAACCTAAAGGGTCACACCGCAAAAGGAAAATATTTAATTAAGAAGTAAATAACATAATTGTAATAATAAGTTAAGTGAATTTAATTTAGTCTGTGGAGATAGAATAAATTAAATAGCTTAATATTTATTATTTAATATTTTAAAAATATTAAATATAAATTAATATGAGGAGTCTTATTATTACTATTACTATTACTATTATTTAATTCCTAATAGAGATTGGGAATTGATTAATAGAAGTACTCTCTCATGAATTCCTAATTGGATTACGAGCATAATTAATTAAAGGAGTTTAATTATAATACAAATCCTAATCCTAAATAGTTTAGGGAAGGGTTATAAGAAGAGTCTTATCATAGATTAGGGTTACACACTCTTGCATTAGATTATGGAGAGTACTTGCAATTTCTATAGAGATAGAAACTAGGGTTTTGCCAACACCCAACTTCTTGAATGCCTATTCTTCCTTGGTGGATCACCTATAGAGGCCAAACACTTGGGTGGCTAACGTTGATCAAAGGAAGGAATCTCATCGTTAGAATTAGAGGAGAACACGAAAGGACTAGGAGTTGAACTTGTACCCAAAGAAGCTTTAATCTACAAGGGTATGATTCTTATTCTCTTTCTCTTTCGTTTAATTGATAATTGAACACAAGGATAGATCATGGTGATGGTTTGTATTAAAATTTTAAAATCCGTTTTATCACGCTTCCACCCTATTTGTGTAATTAGATTGAATGTTTGCGTAATATACAAACCTAACAGTGGCATCAGAGCCTAATCCTGGTGTTAATTATTGATTGTGATGATTCTATGTATGAATTGATATGCGATACGATCGGATTTTTGGGCTGGAAAACGTTTTCTGATTCAGCATCGCGGCGCGACCGCGCCTGAACCCAGAAAACGTTTCTGGGGTGCAGCGCGGCCGCGCCGGTATGCAAAGTTTGAAATTTTTTGTTTTTCTCAATTAACATAAATGGTTTATTTAATTGATAAAAGTTTAAAGTAAAGATGTTTATTTTATCTAGAATAGGATTTCAGATTGCTAAAATTAAAGGAGTTTAATTTGGATTTGGTTTTTGATTAAAATAAAAGAGTTTATTTTGTTTCAAAAATAAATATTAGCAAAACTTTTGCCCATTAATTGATATCATTGCATATATGGAATGGTTTTATTATTCATGTGATGAATGTTATTTATTGATACATATAGAGATATGTATGATAATAAATAAGGATTGATTATGGACTATTGACCAATGTGTGATTGGAATTATTTTAGAGGATGCTTGAATGTATGGGTTTTTATAAATGGGGTCTGCGTACCTCGTCTTCTCTAATTTTTCCTTAATGTAAATTCTATCTCCCTCCTATGTATTTCCCCTTGACTGCTGATCAAGGTTTATATTTATTGTAAATAGTTTATATAATAGGACTAGTTAGAATTAATTATGAAGAATTGGAGACCAAGGAGCAAGGAGCGCTTGAAGACCCGTTTGTAATGGAGCCCGGGTTTAAATATAATTGTTATATTTCAATTTAATTCTTGCACCCTAGGTTTGACCTTTTGGTTCACTTGGTGGCTCTAGTGAACCAAACTAGAATAAAAGTCCATAATTAATCCGGGTAGAATAGAGTATTCTATATGTGCATGCTTACTATATATATATTATATATTATCCAACATGCTTTGCATGTAAAATAATATGACACGCATTTTATATATATATGTGCATGCGCGCTAAACAAGATGAGACTAATAATAATAAACCCCTCAAAAAAATAATATTAAGTCCTAAAGCGTTCAAAGATATTAAGAATATCGAACGTCGCCTTCTAGCATGGTAAAGCAATAGAGAATTAAATAGGAAATTGTTAAATCCACAACACTTTTTGTTATTTCCACAACAAAAGTGTTGTTATAGATGTATAGCGACGGTTTTAACCGTCGCTATACATCTATAGCGACACTTTTGTTGTGGAAATAACATTTTTTGTTGTGGATTTAAACAATTTCCCTATTAAATATTTTAATATGAGTTTGTTGTGCACACACAAGGTGAGTATTAAATATTTAAGATGTTGTGTTATCACATTTGATGCTTATTAAGGAATTGAACATTACTGCTTTGTTGTGCTAGGTTGGACTTAACTTAGATATGGAAGTGCTAGGTTGGACTTAACTTAGATTATTTTAGTTCGGATGTGCACACACTTGACCATTATAATCTAAGAGGCAAAATATAAGGAGTTACATAGTGATGTAATTGACAATAGTTGTCTACCTATTTATTTATATATAGTTTGTTGTGCACACACAAGGCTATATACATTTGAAATGGGATCCTTAATCTCACTAGCAAATCTTTAATTAGATTTGTCGAATTATATAATGAGGGTAATATAGCTTGATGAAAATAGTGGGAGATACCAATTTAAATAAAGACCTAATTTATTTTGATGTTTAATAAAATGAATGTATGCTAAAATGTTATCTATTTCACATGCAGAATTTAAAAATGTCAAACTCACTATCACTGCATAGCATACTTGATGCTAACAAACTGATCGGACCGAATTACATGGACTGGTTAAGGAATCTGAGAATTGTTCTCACTGCTGAAAAGATTTCTTATGTCCTAAATTCGCCAGTCCCTGCAAATGTTGCAGAAACAGCCTCTTAGGAAGAGATTGCTACTTTCAGAAAGTGGCAAGATGATGTAATCTTGGCTCAATGCATCACGCTCGCATCCATGAGTAACGAGCTTCAGCGTCAGCAACTATGGATGCTCCTACTATATTGTTGCACCTCAAAGAGTTGTATGGTGAGCAAAGTAGGACTGCTAGATATCAGATATCTAAGGAGCTCTTCCGATCTCGTATGACCGAGGGCACTGCCGTTGAGACTCATGTCGTTAAGATGATCAATTTGATTGAATAACTTGGACAGCTTGGGTTCGTGATGGATGGGGAGTTAAGTCAAGATTTGATCTTGCAATCACTCCCGAACACCTTCTCATAATTTATTGTGAATTTTCACATGAATAAGTTGGATGTCAGCTTGCCTGAGTTACTTAACATGCTGAAAACTGCTGAAGGACACTTCTCATCCAACAAGAACCAAGTCTTACTAGTGGATGATTCTTCCAAGAAAAGGAAGAGGCCCGAGGTATCTTCTAAAAAGAAGAAAAACAAGAAGGCTAAGGGCAAGGCGAAAAGAAAGGATAAAAAGAAACCTGATCCAGATAGCAAAGGAATTTGCTACCATTGCAATAAGCTGGGACACTGGAAGAGGAACTGCAAGGAGTATCTTGCGGACCAAAAGAAGCTTGGAGAAGCTTCGACTTCTGATCTAGGTTTGTTCATGATTGAAATTAATTTTTCTGAAAGTCAAAATTTTACTTGGGTATTGGATACCAGCTGTAGTTCTCACATATGTAATAATATGCAGGGACTAAGCAGAAGTAGAAAGCTGAACAAGGATGAAGTCATCCTACGAGTGAGAAATAGAGCAAAGGTTGCTGCATTAGCTGTAGAAACTTATTGTTTAGCACTGCCTTCGGGCAAGTTTATTAGTTTAAATAATTGTTATTATGTTCCAACACTCATTAGAAACATTATTTCAATTTCTGTATTGGATATGGATAGTTTTGATATTATAATAAAGAACAACAGTTGTTCTATTTATAATAAAAATGTTTTATATGGTGTTGGCAATCTACTGAATGGACTTTACATACTTGACATGCATGAAAATATACTTCAAATTGAACAAACTAAGAAAAGAAAAAGAGATGATGTTAATTATACCTTTATGTGGCATTTTAGACTCGGTCATATCAATGAAACAAAATTAACCAAGTTGCATAAAGATGGGCTTTTAGAGCTATCTGATTACGAATCATATCCAACTTGTGAATCTTGTCTCATGGGTAAGATGACTAAATCTCCTTTTAGTGGAAAAGGAGAAAGAGTTACAGAGTTGTTAGCGTTGGTACACACAGCCGTATGTGGACCTATGACAACAAATGCACGAGGAGGGTATTCTTATTTTATTACTTTCACTGATGATCAGTCTAGATTTGGATATGTGTATTTAATGAAATACAAATCTGAATCGTTTGAAAAGTTCAAAGAATTCAGAAGTGAAGTAGAGAAGCAAACTGGTAAGAGTATTAAGATTCTTCGATCGGATCGAGGAGGGGAATACTTAACCAATGAGTTTCTCAGTTGTCTCAAAGAAAATGGTATAATCTCACAATGGACTCCACCAGGGATGCCACAGTTGAATGGTGTATCTGAAAGGAGAAATCGAACATTGTTGGACATGGTTCGTTCCATGATGAGTTTTACCGACCTTCTAGTATCCTTCTGGGGTTACGCCCTAGAAACGGCTGCATACCTGCTTAACAAGGTACCTACCAAATCCTTCCCAAAGACCCCCATATGAGATATGGACAGGGAGGAAACCTAGTCTTAAGCATGTTAAGACTTGGGGTTGTCCAGCTTATGTCAAAAGGTTTGAGCATGATAAGCTGAAGACTAGATCCGATAAGTGTAGATTTGTGGGATATCCTAAAGAAAGTTTAGGATATTATTTCTATCATCCTACTGATCAAAAGGTGTTTGTTGCGAAACACGCTGCCTTCTTGGAAAAGGAGTTTATCCTTGAAGGGGTTAGTGGGAGTAAGATATATCTTGAAAAAGTTCAAGAACCACAAAATACTACGGATCAAAATCAGGTACCTGACCAAGTAGAAGAACCTACTGTACCACTACCTATTCGTAAATCTGGAAGAGTACCGAAGATACCTGATAGGTATGGATTCATCATAGAGGATGATGATGAGGTATGCATCATAGATGATGATGATCCATTGACTTACGAAGAGGCTATGAGTAGTAAAGACTCAGAAAAATGGCTAGAAGCCATGAAATCCGAGATGGACTCCATGTATGAAAAGCAAGTATGGACTTTGGTTTCACCACCTGAGGGCATTAACCCTATTGGGTGCAAATGGGTCTTTAAGAGAAAGACTGGAGCAGATGGTAAGGTAGAGACCTATAAGGATCGACTGGTTGCAAAAGGTTTCAAACAAAGACAAGGAGTTGACTATGATGAAACCTTCTCACCAGTAGTTATGCTCTAGTCCATTCGGATTTTGCTTGCAATTGCAGCTTATTATGATTACGAAATCTGGCAAATGGACGTGAAAATGGCCTTCCTCAATGGAGAGCTTGAGGAGAATGTATATATGATACAACCAGAGGGTTTTGTTTCAACGGTTGGAACAAACCAAGTCTGTAAGCTACAACGATCCATTTATGGATTGAAGCAAGCTTCTCGAAGATGGAACATCCGTTTTTATGAGATAATCGAAAGGTTTGATTTTATCAAAAATGAGGATGAACCTTGTATGTACAAGACGGTTAGTGGGAGCGCTGTTTCATTCCTTGTATTATATGTTGATGATATATTACTGATAGGGAATAATGTTCCTATGCTACAGTCAATCAAAATTTGGTTATCTAAACACTTCTCCATGAAGGACTTGGGTGAGGCATCCTATATTTTGGGGATAAAGATCTATAGAGATAGATCTAAAAGGATGCTTGGCTTGACCCAAGGAAAGTACATTGACTCAATTCTAAAGAAGTTTAGCATGGAAGATTCCAAGATAGGTCTCTTGCCGATGAGCCATGGAATATATCTCTCCAAGAAACAGGCCCCAAAGACACCTAAGGAGAGAGACCGTATGAGTAAGATTCCTTATGCTTCAGTAATAGGATCTATAATGTACGGTATGATATGTACTAGACGAGATGTTGCTCATGCACTTAGTGTAACAAGCAGATATCAGTCGAATCTAGGAGAAGAGCACTGGAAGGCAGTGAAAAACATCCTAAAGTACTTGAGAAGAACTAAGGATGTATTTCTTATCTACGGTGGGTCTGAATTAAAACTAGAGGGCTATACAGACTTAAGTTTTCAAACGGACCAAGATAACAGTAAATCCATTTCAGGGTACGTGTTTACCTTAAACGCTGGCGCAATGAGTTGGAAAAGTTCCACGCAGCAAACAGTTGTTGATTCAGTGACAGAGGCAGAGTACTGATGAGTGCGTTTTATACACACAATTTGGGTACTTTTGGCCTTGATAATTTGCAAGTCTTTAGGTACTTTATATGGTTTTTATGTAATTTTATCTTATTTCTACATAAATTAGTTTTTAGTTAATTTTACATGTTTTATGTTGCTTTGATGCATTTTTATTATGTTTGTAGGAATTGAAATAAAGACCGCTCGGATCGCCGTTTGTATTGACTAAATGTCCGTGCCCCGGACGTCTGTGCCCGAATGGTAGTATGATGGAAATTTACGCTTGGCGACGCTCGGTACTTATTTTGACAACATTTGGTGATTGGGCGTGCACGGCGTCGGAAAGCGTGCACGGCGTGCGGCGTCGGCCAAGCCACGTGGGCAAGCCCATGCCTAGATTTCCGTGCCCGGATGATAACACGGTGAAAATTTATGTTTGGCGATGCTCGGGGCTTAATTTGATGACATTCGGAAGTTGGGCGTGCACGGCGTTGGGATGCGTGCACGGCGTGCGGCGTTGACCAAGTCGCGGGCACGGCGTGCGGCAGGCGGGGCGCCAGCGTGCGGCCCAGGCGCTGGGCGGGCGCATGGGCGCATGGGCGCGGCGTGCGGGCGAGCGCTGGGCGTGTGGGCGCTGGGCGCTGGGCGCTCGGCAGCCTCGGCAGCCTCGGCGTTGGGCGCGCGCGGCGTTGCGCGCGCGCGGGGCTCGGCGGACTCGGCAGCTCGGGAGTTGGGGGTGTGGCCAGCGTGCGGCCCAGGCGCTGGGCGCGGGCGCGCGCGCTGGCGTGCGGGCGCGCGGCACTGGCGTGCGGAGCGGCAGGCGTGGGCGTGCGGCCAGCGTGCGGAGCGGCAGGCGTGGGCGTGCGGCCAGCGTGCGGCCCAGGCGCTGGGCGCGGGCGCGCGCGCTGGCGTGCGGGCGCGGGCGTGCGGAGCGGCAGGCGTGGGCGTGCGGCCAGCGTGCGGCCCAGGCGCTGGGTGCGGGCGCGCGCGCTGGCGTGCGGGCGCGCAACGCCGTGCTGAGTGCGATCTGACACAACCATAGTGCGATCTGAGCTCCATTTTGTCCGATTTTGGCTAGGGTTTCTTGATGGAGGCTATAAATAATATCTTCTAAGCTACATATCAGGTAGCTAGAAAGGGGGAGGCTACAATATACATCAACCAACAGAGCTCAAGGCTGCAAATCAAGCTAAATCAAGCCAAAAGCCAAGGAACTCAGTCAAAAAGAATTGCAAGGCCAAGGTGGAGAGTTGGAAACCATCAGCAACCAAAGGAACACCAACTCAATAGCTCCAAAAGTAGTTTCATTTCTAGATTTCTATCTTCTTTGTAATTCGAATTTGACAATGTATCAATTGAAAATGATGTTTATTGTAGCTAATATGAACTAACCTTCTATTCTAAGATTGCAATGGAACCCAACACTTAATTTGAATTGAATTCTCTCTCTATTGATTTTAGTTATGCATGTGTGAATTGATTGTCATAACCTTTGCTTCTAGATTAATTGCTTGGCCCGTAATTACCGTGGGAACCTATATGAACTTGACGAACGGATTATAGGTTAAGACCTAGTTATGATAACATGTGAAAGTATAGATTGTTGTGGGTCATTAATTGGATTAAGTGACGTGTGTCTTATTAATTATCTGCAATAATAGGTATCTTGATAGTAGTTGGGATAGATATATACCTAATTACCGCATGCAACCTATTGAGAATCTAGTCTTAATGACTTCCGACGTGAAAGTTGGTAATTGAAGGGAGGATTACTTAGATTTGGTGACACGTGTCTAGTAATCATTCCTGAAATTAGTCTCTTGATAGTGTATAGGATAGAACATATACCTATACACCGCTTAGGAAGATTCGTGATTGACCATCGACAGAGGCTCTTATGTAGTTTTTGACTTCTCGGTTGTCAATTCGTATGCTATAACTAAATGAAAAGAGAGAGTTAGGAGATTCAAAATGACGTGTTGGGGGAAATTGTAATCTTAGACCCTTTTATCTTGATATTTTATCGCACTTTACTCATTATTTGACTTGTGAACTCAACCAATCAACAAATTATCAAATCTTCATTGTTTAAATTAGATCAATTTGATAGACGATTGGTACTTGGTTATTATTTGTCACAATTCCCTGTGGGTTCGACTCATATCTTATCATATATTACTTGTTGACCGTGTATACTTGCACGTGTGTGTTTATAGATAGCTAAATCGACCAACAAGTTTTTGGCGCCGTTGCCGGGGAATTGTTTTCTAATAATTATACCAATATCAATTCCATTCAACTTGGTCTCTTTTTAGACTTGTATATAATTTTCATTTTATTTTGTAGGTATTCTTGATTTGTATGCCACGCTCACGTGATCTTGAGTTAATTCCTTACGATCCCGAGATCGAGAGAAATATTCGACGACTACGTAGAGAACGAGTTCGGGGTATACCCAATCAAGATACCATGGCTGAGGAGGAGCCTAAAACCTTGAGGGAGTACGCCATGCCTCTTGTCACAGATTTGCACTCAAGCATTTCCAGGCCAGCCATTGAGGCCAATCACTTCGAAATTAAGCCCGGAACCATCCAAATGGTTCAAAACTGTTTGCAGTTTGGTGGGTTGCCCAATGACGACCCAAATGCTCATTTGGTGAGTTTTCTGGAAATTTGTGACACATTCAAGTACACTCAAGTGACTGATGATGCGATTAGACTCCGACTTTTTCCTTTCACACTCTGTGACAAGGCAAAGAGTTGGTTACATTCGCTTCCCTCGGGCTCAATTACTAAGTGGGATGACTTAGCCCAGAAATTTTTGGCAAAGTTTTTCCCACCCGCGAAAACTGCAAGATTGAGGAATGACATCACTTCGTTTGTTCAATACGATTCCGAGTCCTTGTATGAAGCTTGGGAAAGGTTCAAGGATCTAATTAGGAGATGTCCACACCATGGTTTACCTCAATGGTTGCAAGTTGAGATTTTTTATAATGGGTTGACGAACGCCACTCGATCTAGTGTTGACGCAGCTGCAGGTGGTAGTTTAATGGGGAAGAATTTTGCGGAAGCCTACAAACTATTGGAAACCATGGCTGCAAATATTTATCAATGGCCTTCGGAGAGGAAAATGCCACAAAAGGCAGCAGGAAAATTTGAGGTGGATCATCTCACCTCAATTACCGCACAGCTGGCCGCGCTCACAAAGGAAGTGAAAAATTTAGGAACTCATTCTGTGCAGAGCATTTCTGAAACCTGTGAGTTGTGTGTTGGAAATCATCCTACCGAGCAATGCCCCATCAATGCAGAATCCGTACAGTTCGTTGGTAATTACAATAGACAGCAAAACAACCCCCACTCCAATCACTACAATCCTGGATGGAAAAATCACCCAAATTTCTCATGGAGCAACAACAATAACACCCAAAAAACCCAATATTCAGCTCCTAGGCATCAATATCCCCCAGGATTCCAAAATCAAACTCAATCACACCATCAAACCCAATCACACCAACAAGCCCCAACCCCACCTTTGCCACAACAGGAGAAAAAGCCTAGTGGGGACGAGTTATTGGCTCAATTGGTTGCACAACATAGCACTTCGATACGGAATATAGAGCTTCAGCTTGGGCAGATTGCAAGCGCCATGAATATCCGTCCCCCTGGTGCCTTACCTAGTGACACTGAAGTTAATCCGAAAAAAGATGGTAAGGAGCATTGCAAGGCTGTGACTTTGAGAAGTGGGAAGGAGCTACCGGAAGTTGTGAATGAGGTTCCAGCTGAAGCGGTGGTCGAGGATGTGAATGGGGAGAAAGAGGAAGAAAAGAGAAAAGAAGAAGAAAAGGAAAAAGAGCCAGTGCCAAAACCAGTGGGGAGCAAGCAAGTCCCTATGTATCCACCATGCCCGTTTCCACAACGTCAGCAGAAATTAAAGTTGGATAAGCAATTCTCTAAGTTCTTGGAGGTTTTCAAGAAATTGCACATAAACATTCCATTCGCGGAGGCATTGGAACAAATGCCTAGTTATGTGAAGTTCATGAAAGAAATCTTGTCAAGAAAGAGAAGGCTTGAGGAGTTTGAGACGGTGGCACTAACCGAAGAATGTAGTGCTGTATTACAAAGGAAGTTACCACCAAAGTTGAAAGATCCGGGGAGTTTCACGATTCCTTGCACAATTGGTAACCAATTCTTTGGCAATGGCCCTATGTGATTTGGGGGCAAGCATCAATCTAATGCCACTCTCAATTTATCAACAGCTGGGATTAAGTGAGGCAAAACCTACAAATGTTACATTGCAACTTGCAGATAGGTCTCTCACATACCCAAGAGGCATAGTAGAAGATGTGCTTGTCAAGGTGGACAAGTTTATTTTTCCAGCGGATTTCATTGTCCTTGATTTCGAAGAAGACAGGGAGATACCTATCATCCTTGGGCGCTCATTCTTAGCCACAGGCAGACAGAACTTTGATTGATGTGCAAAAAGGAGAGCTAACCATGCGTGTCCAAGACCAAGAGGTAACTTTTAACGTTTTTAAAGCAATGAAATTTCCTAATGTGCAGGATGAATGTTTCAGGATAGACTTGATTGACGAGGCAGTGGAAGAGGTGTTCACAGCAACATATGAAGTTGACCCTTTTGAAGAATTGCTAGGAGAATCACTTGAGAGTGAACCTCTATTTCCTAACGAAATGGTAAATGTGCTGAATGTTCCCCCACGTTTTATCAAGTTTAAGCAACTATTTGAACCGTTAGATAGACCAAGCAGCTCTAGTACCATTGCAAAATCCTCATGGGAGGAGCCACCTATTTTGGAGCTCAAACCATTGCCAATCCATTTGAGGTATGCTTATTTGGGTAATGCTAGTACTTTGCCTGTTATTGTGTCTGCTTCACTTGATGATGTGCAGGAAAACAAATTGCTAAGAGTGCTACGGGAATACAAAACAGCCCTAGGTTGGTCCATTGCCGACATCAAGGGAATTAGCCCCGCTTTTTGTATGCACAAGATCATATTGGAAGATGAGGCCAAACCTGTGGTTGAGCATCAGCGTAGATTGAACCCCGTCATGAAGGAGGTGGTCAAGAAGGAAATTATCAAATTGCTTGATGCCGACATCATCTATCCCATTTCAGACAGTCCATGGGTTAGTCCAGTACAATGTGTTCCAAAGAAGGGGGGCATGACAGTGGTGTCTAATGAAAACAACGAGTTGATCCCAACTAGAACTGTCACCAGATGGAGGGTTTGCATGGACTACAGAAGGTTGAACAAGACTACGTGCAAGGATCATTTTCCGCTCCCATTCATTGATCAAATGCTAGACAGGTTGGCGGGACATGAATTCTATTGTCTCTTGGATGGATACTCGGGCTACAACCAAATTGCCATTGCCCCCGAAGATCAAGAGAAAACGACGTTCACTTGCCCATATGGGACTTTTGCTTTCAGAAGAATGTCATTTGGGTTATGCAACGCACCCGCCACCTTCCAAAGATGTATGATGGCTATATTCTCTGATATGGTTGAGCAAAGGATTGGAGGTTTTCATGGACGATTTCTCGGTTTTTGGAGATTCATTCGACTTATGCCTAGAAAACCTTGTGAAAGTGCTGAAACGATGTGTGGAGACAAATTTGGTGCTTAATTGGGAGAAATGCCACTTCATGGTGCAAGAAGGGATTATTTTGGGACATAGAGTATCTTCAAAGGGGCTGGAGGTTGATAAGGCCAAGATCGAGACCATTGAGAAGCTTCCTCCACCAACCAACGTCAAGGGAATCCGTAGTTTCCTTGGACATGCTGGATTCTATAGGCGGTTCATCAAGGATTTCTCAAAAATTTCAAAACCGCTGTGTAGTCTCCTTGAGAAAGACACTCCTTTTGTCTTCGATCATGCATTGTTTAGAGGCTTTTGAGTTACTCAGGAAGAAGCTTGTAAGTGCACCTATTATCGTGGCCCCGGATTGGAATCATCCGTTCGAATTGATGTGCGACGCTAGCGATTTTGCAAATTGGTGCTGTATTGGGCCATCGCAAGGACAAGGTCTTTTCATGTGATATATTATGCTAGCAAGACACTAACTGGAGCTCAACTTAATTACACAACAACGGAGAAGGGAATTGCTTGCTATCGTGTATGCCTTTGACAAATTTCGTGCCATATCTCATTGGCACCAAGGTCATTGCGTACACGGACCATTCTGCCATTAAGTACTTAATAGCAAAGAAGGACGCAAAGCCACGCTTGATTCGATGGGTTTTATTGCTTCAAGAGTTCGATCTTGAGATTTAGAGATAAGAAGGGAACCGAGAATCAAGTGGCGGATCATTTGTCTAGGCTGGAAATGTGCAGACCATGAGGCGGGAGACGATGTCATGGATTAATGAATTTTTCCCGGATGAACAGCTTTTCGGCCATCACTCATGAGGTGCCATGGTTTGCTGACGTATGTCAACTATGTGGTGAGCCATGTCCTACCACCCGAGCTGAGCTTATCAACAAAAAAGGAAATTCTTGCACGATGTGAAGCATTATTTCTGGGACGAACCTTTTCTGTTTAAGCAATGTGCTGACCAACTGATCCGGAAGTGCGTACCTCAATCTGAGATGGAAAGTATCTTGCAACATTGTCATGCCTCAGCTTTTGGTGGGCACTATGGCAGAGAAAGAACAGCGGCGAAGGTGCTTCAATCTGGTTTTTTTATTGGCCAACCTTGTTCAAGGACGCCCATGTGTTTGTGCTGAAATGCGATCGATGTCAAAGAGTAGGGAACATTTCCAGGCGTCATGAGATGCCACTAACCACAATCTTAGAGGTCGAGATATTTGACATCTGGGGTATCGATTTTATGGGCCCGTTTCCCTCTTCGTTCAACAATTTGTACATCATTGTGGCTGTAGATTACGTGTCAAAATGGGTTGATAGCAGCAGCAGCGACACCCACCAATGATGCCAAAGTGGTGCTTAAGTTCCTTCGAAAAAATGTTTTCACAAGATTCGGAACTCCGCGTGCAATAATTAGCGATGAAGGGTCGCACTTTTGTAACAAGAACTTTAATGCCCTTCTTGCTAAATATGGGGTAACCCATAAAATTGCCACGGCCTATCATCCTCAAACAAGTGGTCAGGTGGAGGTATCCAATAGAGAGGTGAAAAGGATTTTTTTAGAGAAGGTTGTCAAACCCGGATAGAAAGGACTGGTCATTGAAGCGTGATGACGCCTTAAGGGCGTATAGGACGGCATACAAAACTCCTATCGGGATGTCACCATATCAGCTTGTGTATGGGAAAGCATGTCATCTACCGGTGTGGAGGAACTTGAACACAGTGCTTATTGGGCCATCCGGAAGTTTAAACTTTGATTTGAATGCCGCGGGGAGAGAAACGACTCTTACAACTCAATGAGATGGATGAGTTCCGTCTCCAGTCCTATGAGAATGCAAAGCTCTATAAGGAGAGAGTCAAGAGGTGGCACGACAAGAAGATAATCGATCGGAAGTTTGAGGTTGGACAACACGTCCTACTTTACAACTCTCGGTTGGAAGCTATTTCCCGGTGGTAAACTCAAATCACGATGGTCAGGGCCATTCTATATCAATCATGTTTTTCCCGCATGGTGCAATTGAACTGCGGGATGATAAGACAAACCAATTGTTTAAGGTGAACGGACAAAGAAATTAAGCTCTATTGGGGTGGCGACATTGAACGCCAAAAGTCCTCAATTAGTCTCGTCGTTCCTAAATTATTGGGTAAAATAGTCTGTCTGATGACTCTAAATCAAGCGCTAATTTGGAGGCAACCCATTGTTTAGATTTAATTCATGAGTTGTTAAAAAAAAAAAAAAAAAAAAAATTTATTAGAAAAATATGATTTTTTATCATTAATTGTTTCTAACTTTGTTAATTGTGTTGCTACGTGTAGGTATTTTCATCAAATTTTTAGCATTTGAGCGAAGCATGTCAGCGAAACGCCGACAGCACGCCAGCAGCAGCACGCCCAGCAGCCCAGTCAGGCAGTACGCAGTAGGCGCGGGCGCAGCAGGCGCCGCGCGGGGCTGCGCGCGCCCCAGGTGCAGCACATGTGCGCTAGCACTCGGCGTTGGGCTTGGGCGCTGGCAGGCGGCAGGCGCGGGGGCGCGGCGGGGCGGACGCGGGGCGCGGCGCGCAGCGGGCGTAGCAGGCGGGCGCGGACGAGCAGCAAGTGGCACGCGGGCTGGGCGCCCAGCAGGCGCGCGCGGCGGGCGCGCCCCATGCTGTGCGGCCGCACCAGGCAGCTGGGGCATGAACTTTTAAAGCTTCATTTGGCTCATTTAATTCCACCCATTCTTATATCTCTCTCCTCTAACTCTTTAGCCAACTTGCATGCTTTGTTCCCAAACTAATTTTCGTGCATCATTACTTCAAATTGGCACCCAATCACGACAACCAATCATCAATTTCATCTTCTAACTTGGATTTTATCATGAATTTGAAGGTTTTTGAAAGATTTCCATGGCTTTTCAAATGTTTTCCAAGTAAAGGTAACTAAGGGCTTTAAATTGCAAATTTTCTTGCTTGGGTGCTGTGTTTTGGTGGTTTTTATTAGCAGGTACATATCTAGCTCCCATTGCAAGGCTTTGTGGAGGGTTAGGCGTGCTACCCATTGAACTTACAACTGCGATTCTAAAGAGTGCACACCACCTGTTCGATCATTTGTCTGTGAGAGGATTCTTGGCTATTTTGGATAATTTGATCGAAGTTTTTTTGGTATGGCTCCCAAACGTCAACGGGGTGAATCTTCATCATCCAAACCAACCATAGCCTATGACAAGAAAAAGTTCGTTAGTGCGGAGGCATCCGAGCGTTACCACACTATCATGGCCACCAAAACATTAATTCCTGAGAGGGGTATTCTTCCACACGAGACTAATGAATTTGGCATTGCTAACATAATTGAGGAAAGGGGATGGCAGACTTTCGCCGCACAACCCGAGCCCGCATGTATATCAATCGTCTGAGAGTTTTATGCCAATGCCATGGAGGCTGACGATTATGTAGTCATGGTTCGGGGCAAAAATGGTGTCTTTTGGCAAGCGAAAGCATTGAAGAATATTATAAACTTCCTCGAAGCCATGGCACGGATGAGCTCACTAGGTTGGGAACCGAAAAGCCTAATTGGAATGAAATTATTGCAACCTTATGTAAGCCTGGCGCCCGGTGGACAATGAAAGGGGACGAGCCATTGCATCTACGACAGGGTGATTTAAGCAAGTATGGGAAGGCTTGGTTATACTTCATAAACGCTAAGCTTTGGCCAACCACCCACGCAACACAAGTGATTCTGATGCGGGCACTGATCTTATTTACCTTGGTTACGGGGCGCAGCATCAACGTGGGTAGACTGATTCGCAATTCCATAGTGCAAAATGCTAACGGAAAGTCTACAGGTGGATTGCCACACCCATCACTGATCTGTGGTTTATGCAAGTTGGCAAAGGTCAAGTGGAACACAAGTGAGAGACTTCAACCCCCCTTGACGCCTATCGGCAGCCAAGCTATTCGCCACTACAAGGTTTGGAGGGGTGGGGCGCCGGAGGAGCATGGTGCTGGATACTTACCTTCATTGCATCCTCCAGAAACTGAGGAAGATGAGGCCAACCCACCACTTAGCATCGAGCACCCTGAGCCATCTAGCTCTTCAATTGACGTACTTATTGCTGAGATGCGTGAGCTTCGGCGCGAAAATCAAGAGATGAGGGCTGAAATGCAGCGGAATGCGCAAGAAAGAGAAAAGGAAGCCCGGGAGAGGGAACGTGAACATAGGCGCATGTCTAGGCGCATTAATCATTCGATTCAACAGGTCAATTCATTGTGTAATTATACTTCCGATTTTTATAAGGCTACCACACAGGTGATCAACAACAACGGGTTCAATACCGGGCCCCTTGCAGTCCAATTCCCAACGACACCTATGTTCCCGGAATATGACCTTGATTCGAGTGATGACGCAACTGGAGGCAACCACGCAAGTAGCAACAGTGCGGATGGTGTTGCTTGATTACCCTCAGTGAAGTTTTCTATTTTAATTCTGTCTATTATGAACATCGAGGGCTATGTTTATTTTAAGTTTGGGGGTGGTAGTATAATGTAGTATTTTATTTCGTCTAAGTCGTGTCATGCTACAAGAACGGCCAATGATATTTCTGCTAGTTATTGTGTTTTCATCTAAGGTAAGGCTTGAGCATGTTTAGTTACTTCTTAACATTCTGGCTAACCACTCTACTCTTGTTATTTCAGCTCCTCTTGTACACTGTGTACTTGTTTAGTTAGTTAGTATTGAGAAATCTCATTTACTTAAACGCTTGGGGGATTATACTTGAAATGTACTGAACTCACGTCTGCAACCTTTTATGCTTATTTTAGACTTTCATATAAGTTTGGGGGTAATAATGAAAAAAAAAAAAAAAAAAAAAAAAAAAAAAGAAAAGAAAAAAAAAAAAATAATAAATTTATATTATTGGTTGACCAAGTTTAATTACGTGGCCATTGCTACTCGAGTTAATAGATCCTCAGGGGTGTTTTACACCTAATGCCCTAAAGCCATCTGGCTTGGGAGTCATTGATCAAACACTCGTTACATGGATAGCTCTGAATAGCCTAATGTGATTAGACATTGCACGGTCAGGCAATTAGTTAAGGTGAGACGGAGCGTAAAACGCACTCACCAGTGTGATTACTCACTACTGCAATAATCCCTTGGGAACCCCCTTTCTTTTATGGTCGTCTTGTTTGGTATTTATCAAGGTAATGATGAGTCTGTAGATTTATAGTATAACCCCTCATATATTGAGTTCATGAGTTAGCTCTTTCCTAACTCGCATAAATAGATAGCACACTCACACACACACATTGCTGAGATCTTGAGTAGCAGTGAGTTTAGAAATTTTGTTTAGTTGTAACTTTACGTTGTTCTTGGGCCCCTTTTGATCTTTTTCCTTTGAGGCCAATTCTTGGAGTCGTTCTCTTCTAATTCAGTTGTTGGTTGTGTTTATGTTAATAAATTAGTATATCTATGTTTACTTGAGGACAAGCAAAGATTTAAGTTTGGGGGTATTTGATGAGTGCGTTTTATACACACAATTTGGGTACTTTTTGGCCTTGATAATTTGCAAGTCTTTAGGTACTTTATATGGTTTTTATGTAATTTTATCTTATTTCTACATAAATTAGTTTTTAGTTAATTTTACATGTTTTATGTTGCTTTGATGCATTTTTATTATGTTTGTAGGAATTGAAATAAAGACCGCTCGGATCGCCGTTTGTATTGACTAAATGTCCGTGCCCCGGACGTCTGTGCCCGAATGGTAGTATGATGGAAATTTACGCTTGGCGACGCTCGGAACTTATTTTGACAACATTTGGTGATTGGGCGTGCACGGCGTCGGAAAGCGTGCACGGCGTGCGGCGTCGGCCAAGCCACGTGGGCAAGCCCATGCCTAGATTTCCGTGCCCGGATGATAACACGGTGAAAATTTATGTTTGGCGATGCTCGGGGCTTAATTTGATGACATTCGGAAGTTGGGCGTGCACGGCGTTGGGATGCGGTGCACGGCGTGCGGCGTTGACCAAGTCGCGGGGGGGGCACGGCGTTGCGGCAGGCGGGGCGCCAGCGTGCGGCCCAGGCGCTGGGCGCGGGCGCATGGGCGCGGCGTGCGGGAGCGGCGCGCGCTGGGCGTTGTGGGCGCTGGGCGCTCGGCAGCCTCGGCAGCCTCGGCGTTGGGGCGCGCGCAGCAGCGCGCGCGCGGGGCTCGGCGGACTCGGCAGCTCGGCAGGTTGGGCGTGTGGCCAGCGTGCGGCCCAGGCGCTGGGCGCTGGGGGCGCGCGCGCGCTGGCGTGCGGGGGCGCGCGGCGCTGGCGTGCGGAGCGGCAGGCGTGGGCGTGCGGCCAGCGTGCGGCCCAGGCGCTGGGCGCGGGGCGGCGCGCGCTGGCGTGCGGGCGCGGGCGTGCGGAGCGGCAGGCGTGGGCGTGCGGCCAGCGTGCGGCCCAGGCGCTGGGCGCGCGGGCGCGCGCGCTGGCGTGCGGGCGCGGGCTGTGCGGGGCGGCAGTCGGGCGTGCGGCCCAGGCGCTGGGCGCGGGCGCGCGCGCTGGCGTGCGGGCGCGCAACGCCGTGCTGAGTGCGATCTGACACAACCATAGTGCGATCTGAGCTCCATTTTGTCCGATTTTGGCTAGGGTTTCTTGATGGAGGCTATAAATAATATCTTCTAAGCTACATATCAGGTAGCTAGAAAGGGGGGGGGAGGCTACAATATACATCAACCAACAGAGCTCAAGGCTGCAAATCAAGCTAAATCAAGCCAAAAGCCAAGGAACTCAGTCAAAAAGAATTGCAAGGCCAAGGTGGAGAGTTGGAAACCATCAGCAACCAAAGGAACACCAACTCAATAGCTCCAAAAGTGGTTTCATTTCTAGATTTCTATCTTCTTTGTAATTCGAATTTGACAATGTATCAATTGAAAATGATGTTTATTGTAGCTAACATGAACTAACCTTCTATTCTAAGATTGCAATGGAAACCCAACACTTAATTTGAATTGAATTCTCTCTCTATTGATTTTAGTTATGCATGTGTGAATTGATTGTCATAACCTTTGCTTCTAGATTAATTGCTTGGCCCGTAATTACCGTGGGAACCTATATGAACTTGACGAACGGATTATAGGTTAAGACCTAGTTATGATAAACATGTGAAAGTATAGATTGTTGTGGGTCATTAATTGGATTAAGTGACGTGTGTCTTATTAATTATCTGCAATAATAGGTATCTTGATAGTAGTTGGGATAGATATATACCTAATTACCGCATGCAACCTATTGAGAATCTAGTCTTAATGACTTTCCGACGTGAAAGTTGGTAATTGAAGGGAGGATTACTTAGATTTGGTGACACGTGTCTAGTAATCATTCCTGAAATTAGTCTCTTGATAGTGTATAGGATAGACATATACCTATACACCGCTTAGGAAGATTCGTGATTGACCATCGACATAGGCTCTTATGTAGTTTTGACTTCTCGGTTGTCAATTCGTATGCTATAACTAAATGAAAAGAGAGAGTTAGGAGATTCAAATGACGTGTTGGGGGAAATTGTAATCTTAGACCCTTTTATCTTGATATTTTATCGCACTTTACTCATTATTTGACTTGTGAACTCAACCAATCAACAAATTATCAAATCTTCATTGTTTAAATTAGATCAATTTGATAGACGATTGGTACTTGGTTATTATTTGTCACAATTCCCTGTGGGTTCGACTCATATCTTATCATATATTACTTGTTGACCGTGTATACTTGCACGTGTGTGTTTATCGATAGCTAAATCGACCAACAAGTACATAGCTGCAAGTGAAGCTACAAAGGAAGCTGTTTGGATGAAGAAGTTCATAACTGAACTAGGAGTGGTTCCTAGCATTAGAGGAGCTGTACCTTTATTCTCTGACAATACCAGAGCTGTTGCGCATGCTAAGGAACCCAGGTCTCATCATAAATCCAAACACGTGTTGCGGCGGTTTCATTTGATTAGAGAGATCATTGAAAGAGGAGATATCACCCTGGAGCGTGTGGACTCTCAAGACAACGTTGCAGATCCATTTACTAAAGCTTTAACACAACAACAATTTGATCGTCACTTAGAGAAGATGGGTATTAGATACTATGGCGATTGACTTTAGTGCAAGTGGGAGATTGAAACTAGTATGCGCACAAGCCAATCATATTTGATATGATGTAGCATATACTTTGTAATCTTATTCATTTATTAATAAAAGAATTGATTTTCTTAATACATTATCTACATAGTGCTGTTATATTAAATGTGATAAACCCATAGTTTTGAGCAATGCTTTAGAATCATGATGGTGATCATACTAATGAGATCTAAATTCTAGATAGCTCACAAACTAAGATTGTTCCTAATCATTAGATTACTAAAAAGGGGATTAGTGAATCTGGAAAGATTAGTACATACGTTGCTTGCTCTTAAGAAGGTGATGATTGATCTCATAATCATTTGTGTGAAGACACTAAAGCAAGTATGTAGGTGCTTATTAGAGAATAAGTTCACTAAACGTGGCTCGCTAAGGAATACCTAATGGAGTTTTACTCGCCTGTCAATAGGAATTCCTCTAGTGATAGTAGTACAAGTAATCCTTGGACTTGAGATCATCATAGTACCTTGTGTATGATGAGTTATACTTTGACATGTCCCTTAAGACCTTTAAGGTATAACAAAGGGTATGATTGGGTATAATAAGTTATACATGGAGATAGGTGAATGATCAACAAAGAATCCACCACGTCTAGTAAAAGATGTGAATGTCCTATGTGATTCGATAAATGATAACTCGGTAGTCCTTGGCCAAGGCAGAATAAAATTAGAAAGGAGTTTCTAATTTGCATTATTTAGAGTTATGCATTTGGCAATCAAAATACATATAATTAAATAAAATAAGACTTGACAGTAAATTTATGTCTTATATTTAATTGGGACATTGTATGGTAGAAGGATTGAATTGTACGGTAACTATGCACTGAAAAGTTCTTTTGTGATTAATGTTGAAATCTATATTATCTGGAAAGTTGTTGATCGCTAAGGGGGCTTACCCTTATTGTAGAATAAATATTATTTATTTAAATGAATTAAATAGTTTAATTTATTTATTTAAATGAGATTAGAATTGTTCTAATTGATTTATTCACAACCGGTTTAATATGGAGAACCTAAAGGGTCACACCGCAAAAGAAAAATATTTATTTAAGAAGTAAATGACATTATTGTAATAATAAGTTAAGTGTATTTAATTTAGTCTATGGAGATAGAATAAATTAAATAGCTTAATATTTATTATTTAATATTTTTGAAATATTAAATATAAATTAATAAGAGGAGTCTTATTATTATTATTACTATTACTATTATTTAATTCCTAATAGAGATTGGGAATTGATTAATAGAAGTATTCTCTCATGAATTCCTAATTGGATTAGGAGCATAATTAGTTAAAGGAGTTTAATTATAATAGAAACCCTAATCCTAAATAGTTTAGGGAAGGGTTATTCCTATATTTATAAGTAAGAAGAGTCTTATCATAGATTAGGGTTACACACTCTTGCATTAGATTGTGGAGAGTACTTGCAATTTCCATAGAGATAGAAACTAGGGTTTTGCCAACACCCAACTTCTTGAATACCTATTCTTCCTTGGTGGATCACCTCTAGAGGCCAAACACTTGGGTGGCTAATGTTGATCAAAGGAAGGAATCTCATTGGTGGAATTCGAGGGGGACACGAAAGGACTAGGAGTTGAACTTGTACCCGAGGAAGCTTTGATCTACAAGGGTATAATTCTTATTCTCTTTCTCTTTCGTTTAATTGATAATTGAACACAAGGATAGATCATAGTGATAGTTTGTATTAAAATTTTAAAATCCGTTTTATCACGCTTCCGCCCTATTTGTGTAATTAAATTGCATGCTTGCGTAATATACAAACCTAGCAGTTCTAAGACTCAATAATACTTCATAACATAAAATACCAAAATCATAAATTTACTTATGCAAGATTTCTGACGTTTGCTCAAGAACACATAAAGAACACGAAGAACGAAAATCGTACATGGTAACGACTTATGTTCTTGAGCTTAAGGTTCTTATAGATGAAATAATTTGGGAATTATAACGGCTTACATATATGGTTTTTGATACATTAAACTTGAAATAACATAAAGTTAATATATATATAAGATTTGCTCAAGAACACATGAAGAAACACTGAGTTGAAAAACCGAACATGGTAAAGACTTGTGTTCTTGAGATTTCTACTGTACTAATATATAACATTGAACATAACAACTACTTGCTTAAGAACTTATGAAGGACACGGAGAATGAAAATCATATATGGCCACAACTTCTGTTCTTGAGCTTATAAACTATAATATGAAAGAAAAATGAACATAATAACGACTAGGGATTTTACCTCTTGTAGTTGGAAGTTTTAACTATTTCTTTGCAACTTTTAATACTTGAAATAAATCTAGAGAGTAATTTTGCACTTTGACTTACTAAATTGGTGAGTTTTAAGCTTGCAAAGCCTCCTATTTATAGGCTAGCAAGAGTTGGGGTAAAATGGTCTTTAAGCCACAAAATATCTTCCAAACTCCTCAACTGAAAATATCTTCCAAGCTCGATAATGCAGCTTACAACTGAAAATATCTTCCAAGCTCGACAAGGAAAATATCTACCAAGCTCGACAATGCAGCTTGCAACTAAAAATATCTTCCAAGCTCCTCTAGGAAAATATCTACCAAGCTCGATAATGCAGCTTTGCAACCATAAGCACGACAAAGCAGCTTGTCATTACGGATATATCCCCAAGCTCGTTAGTGAAAAATTTCTAAGCACGATGTTTTCTGTGTTTTTCTCGAAAAATATTTTCAGATATAATTCATCGTTATACCCAAATAATCATTTCTTAGGTATTCTATTCACCAAAACTAGGTTTTAAATCTTAACCTTTATTCAATGTTTTATGATCGTAATTACAAGCTTTAATAATATTCGGGATATTACAGGGTATATCCGGCCAAGGGGGGATGGGGGGACCACGTGGGGCCTCACACACTTTCCATAAATGGTAAGTTTTATCTCTTAGCAAGGAAAGCATTAAAAACTTGTCTACCCCATTAAGTCTTCTTAGCCACTAAGTCTTCTTTCTCATCATTTTGTTCCCCAAGTGTTAACCTTGGTTAGCCTAATTGTGAATGGTTAGCTAACCCTAGAGGCATGGTTAAGTTAGCAAGAGTTAAGTTACTATACTTACATTTTGGTTCATTTCACTAAATAAGCTACGTAAGAAAAACTAAGTAAAATTGAGAGAGAAAAGAAAGCAAGAGAGAAAAGAGAGAGACCATGACGAGAAAAGGAAGATAAGGAGAAAGGTAGAGCTTTGATCATCCATCATCTAGATAAGAAGAAGTAGAAGCAAGAACTACAAAGGTAAAACCCTAGAAACCCTAACTTCTTCATCCATCTTTTATATAGCTTAATAAATGTTTTGTTGGTGGTTGTTGTTATTATTTATGGAGGATCATGAACGATCCTGGAGATATAAGGATGTTATGTGGTTTATATATGTTAAACTTGAAAGTAGTATGCACATAAGCCAATTATATTTGATATGATGTAGCATATACTTTGTAATCTTATTCATTTATTAATAAAAGAATTGATTTTCTTAAAAGGCATTTTATATTATCTACATAGTGCTGTTATATTAAATGTTATAAACCCATAGTTTTGAGCAATGCTTTTAGAATCATGATGGTGATCATGCTAATGAGATCT
Organism: Aralia elata; assembly: GCA_034770075.1. Taxonomy (NCBI): domain Eukaryota; kingdom Viridiplantae; phylum Streptophyta; class Magnoliopsida; order Apiales; family Araliaceae; genus Aralia; species Aralia elata. Next base: position 35,352,378 of record CM068383.1, on the reverse strand, counting down.
AAATTCTAGATAGCTCACAAACTAAAATCGTTCCTAATCGTTGGATTACTGAATAGGAGATTAGTGAATCTGGATAGATTAGTACATACGTTGCTTGCTCTTAAGAAGAGGATGATTGATCTCATAATCATTTGTATGGAGACACTAAAGCAAGTATGTAGGTGCTTATTGGAGAATAAGTTCACTGAACGTGGCTCGCTAAGGAATACCTAATGGAGTTTTACTCGCCTGTCAATAGGAATTCCTATAGTGATAGTAGTACAAGTGATCCTTGGACTTGAGATCATCATAGTATCTTGTGTATGATGAGTTATACTTTGACATGTCCCTTAAGACCTTTGGGGTATATCAAAGGGTATGATTGGGTATAATAAGTTGTACATGGAGATAGGTGAATGATCAACAAAGAATCTACCACGTCTAGTAAAAGATTTGAATGTCTTATGTGATTCGATAAATGACAACTCAGTAGTCCTTGGCCAAGGCAGAATGAAATTAGAAAGGAGTTTCTAACTTGCATTATTTAGAGTTATGCATTTGGGAATCGAAATACATATAATTAAATAAAATAAGACTTGACAGTAAATCCATGTCTTATATTTAATTGGGACATTGTATGGTAGAAGGATTGAATTGTACGGTAACTATTCACTGAAAGGTTCTTTTGTGAGTAATGTTGAAATCTATATTATCTGGAAAGTCGTTGAGCGCTAAGGGGACTTACCCTTATTGTAGAATAAATATTATTTATTTAAATGAATTAAATAGTTTAATTTATTTATTTAAATAAAATTAGAATTGTTCTAATAGATTTATTCACAACCGGTTTAATATGGAGAACCTAAAGGGTCACACCACAAAAGAAAAATATTTATTTAAGAAGTAAATGACATAATTGTAATAATAAGTTAAGTGTATTTAATTTAATCTATGGAGATAGAATAAATTAAATAGCTTAATATTTATTATTTAATATTCTGAAAATATTAAATATAAATTAATAAGAGGAGTCTTATTATTATTATTATTATTACAATTATTTAATTCTTAATAGGGATTGAGAATTAATTAATAGAAGTACTCTCCCATGAATTCCTAATTGGATTAGGAGCATAATTAATTAAAGGAGTTTAATTATAATAGAAACCCTAATCCTAAATAGTTTAGGGAAGGGTTATTCCTACATCTATAAGTAAGAGGAGTCTTATCATAGATTAGGGTTACACACTCTTGCATTAGATTGTGGAGAGTACTTGCAACTTCTATAGAGATAGAAACTAGGGTTTTGCCAATACCCAACTTCTTCAATACCTATTCTTCCTTGGTGGATTACCTTTAGAGACCAAACACTTGGGTGGCTAACGTTGATCAAAGGAAGGAATCTCATCGGTGGAATTCGAGGAGAACACGAAGGACTAGGAGTTGAACTTGTACCCGAGGAAGCTTTGGTCTACGAGGGTATAATTCTTATTCTCTTTCTCTTTCATTTAATTGATAATTTAACACAAGGATAGATCATGGTGAAGGTTTGTATGAAAATTTTAAAATCCGTTTTATCACGCTTCCGCTTTATTTATGTAATTTGATTGCATGTTTGCGTTATATACAAACCTAATAAAACTACCAGGTAATAACATGCAAAGTGGAACCAAAATGAAAAACATAAACCTATGCATAAAGGATGGAAAATAGACAATTCGTGGACTGTTTTGGATCCATTTTTATGTAGTGCTCTAGCACTAAAAATTAAGTTCCAGGGGGTTTATATTATGCTCTTATGATTACGATCATCACAAAATTGGAATGAGGGCAAAAGCTTTTGTACCGAAGTCATGACAATTTTTTTTATAAACTAGTTAAAAGGTTGAAAATCAGTGTGAACACTAACTTTTGAGTCATTTTCATGTCTATTTAAATTTCCTAGAAAATTTTATTTTTCTGGGGATTGTATAGTACGTAGAACAAGGAAGCCGTAGGCTTAAAAACGAACTCATTTCGACTCGGATGAGGGAGTTATGACGTTCCGAAAAAGGTGTGTCAAATCTGCCTAAGTAGAAAACTAGTCAACGAAGGTTTTTCAAGCCACTGTTTTGACTTGATAATGAGTCTAGAAAATTTTTCCACTAGGAAGAATTTGTAGAGGATGTTACGAGAAAGAAATGGCTCAAGAATAGACTCATTCCGATATCGGATGAGAAAGTTATGAAGTCACGAAGTAGGTGTGACGAAAACGACAAAGCTGGAAGTTCACTGCATGGGCAGTGGCTAGGCAGTAGGCTGGCTGCCTAGGCGCTGAGGCCTCAGGATGGGGCGCGTCGAGGCCTCACCTATTAGGCTGTCTGTCGGGGCCTCAGTGTTAGGTTTGTATATAACGCGAGCATGCAATCAAATTACACAAATATATAGCAGAAGTGCGATAAAATCAGATTTTAAAATTTTATACAAACCATCACCATGATCTTTCTTTATGCGCAATTTCAATTAAACGAAAGAGATAGAGAATAAGAATTATACCATCGTAGAACCGTGCTTCCTCGGGTACAAGTTCAACTCTAAATCTTTTCGCGTTCTCTTTGAAATTCACCAATTAGATTCCTCCCTTTGATCAACATTAGTCACCCAAGTGTTTGGTCTCTAGAGGTGATCTACTAAGAAATAATATGTATTCAAGAAGATGAGTGTTGACAAAACCCTAGTTTCTATCTCTATAGAAATTGTGACGCCCCCAAATTCGGGTTGCCTTAACCTTGAATTCAGTGCATCACTATGCAACTCATAAAGCATTCTATCAATAACTAATTGCGGAATAATAGAAATATTTACATTGATATAACATAAATACTCTCGTCCCAAGTCTCGATACCAATACAAATAACTGACATAACATAGTACACACTATAATTAAGTCTTAATACATCACATCAAAATACATAATCTTAAATAAGTCTTAGTGCATGACAGAAATATAACATAGTAGGACAAAGCTAATCCATGGCTTTGACTTTGCCTTTATCCTTTCCTGAGCTTTCGCCTCTTTCGGTAACAACTGAAATATTTTAAGGAAAGCAAGGATGAGCAACAAGTTTGCCCATCAAGTATAACAACAATGATAAAGAGAAGTTATGAGTAAGGTTTCTCAAGTTTCAATTCCAATCTCTACTATTACTGATGAGTCACTATGGACTAGATGAATATCAAATGAATTCAAGGATTTTAAATTTTACAAATGCAGGAATCACTGTGTGGCCACCACGACATTTACCTTCCATTAGAATTAACAGTATTACACTATTAACCCCAAAAAAACAACAAATACAGGTACAATAGGTGATCAGCCTAAAATACCCGGCGTTATGCATAACCCTCAAACATTCAACTTGCGCGTATGTCGGTTCCCCGACTAAAAATATAATTTTCCCTACTATGAGGGTTGTTCATCTCTGCAAAGAGTCCGCACCAAAGCAATTGGTTTGGATCACTTTCTAAATCATGGGTATTGGTCTTGCCGAATCAAATAGCATTGACACTCTTCGTAAACAGTTCATGCATAATTTGAACTTAAAAGCTTTAACAGTTTATGTCAATAACGTATCTTGAACGCTTATGCAATTATTAAAGATTTACATAAGTATAGAATTCACACAATCATACATGTATTGCGTAAATATGAACTTTGAACATTAAATAGCATCCGTAAGAATATAGTCGAACGAAGTTGATAAGCTTGTCTAGCACGAGGACTAGCAAGGGTTAGAACACTTGCTCAAATTTAAATTGAGTAAGGTAGAAAACTTACATTTAATATATAGAAAGAATGAAGTTAGAAAACAACTTTGCACAATATTACTTGAGTAGGGTAAAGAACTTGCCTCTTTCGTTGATTAGGCTTAGCGTAAAATGCTCTTCAAGTATCCTACACAATATAGTACATATACACACACCAATTAGTCACATAATGGATATCAAATACTAGTTTATACAACTCTATAACATTTCATTCTTATTAGGAATAGGATATTAAACAAGGTTATACACACTTTTTACGACGTTACGATGCTTGCATGTCCGTACACCAACCTTGCCTACCCGAATGCCCAAGCAACACGCATTTGTGTACGCTTAGCATGGCTATTCGATTTATCTAATACCCATTGGTTAGTGATGAGTATCATTATAATACATAACATTCATGTTTTAAAAACTTAGAACACCATCTTATACCGTTAGAAGCATTACACAAGTATACGTGCATGCCCGGCGGCCTCCGATTCCCTCTAAATGCACAACATTCCTAAAAATGGCAAAATTTGTAGAATTTGATCTAGGTAGTAAATTTCAATTCTAATAAATGAAAGTTTTAGGTCTATCTCTAAGCTTTCCGGATCATCTTGAATCATCCAATTTGGAGTTCGTATGAGAAAGTTAGGTTCATTTTACTAAAGGAGGTCAGAATCGCAAAACTGGTACACAGGGATCTAGCCCCGGTGAGAATCCTAGGGTAAACAATCTCGCCTCAGCGAGGAACCCCCTGGATGCCTACACAGGAATCTTGCCCCTGCGAGAATCCTGGGCTAAACAATCTCGCCCCGGCGAGGAACCCCCTGGATGCCTCGGTTTTAACCTACCAGCAAGCTCTGTTTTGACACACAACCTTCAAACTTACATAACTTCTTCGTTATAAGTCGGAATTAGACCATTTCAGAGGCTATGTAAAGCTTAAAACATGAACTACAAAACCCTCTTAGATTCATAATCTTATAGACTGATTAATAAATTAAAGTAGTGGCTCCAAAGAGCCTAGTCTAACTAGTTTTTAGCGAAACTCAAAGTTAGGCCAATTCATTCTTCCTCTTTGTGTCTTAGCTATTATGCAACAAGTCAATATGACTCAAAGCATGCTTCTACTGCTAAGCTAGGCAACATAACATCCTTTCACCAATTAATCAACACATAGTTCTGAAGTTCTTAGAGAAATCATTCTCTTAGATATTAAATTAAATGGTTTGTGGGCATTAGTTTAAAACTCATATATGAGTAGGCTTTAACTGAGTTCTAGTCCAGATTTTCAAATGAAATCATTCCCCACAATCTCAGAACATATAATGGACATACACAACCAAGCATACAACCAACCATAGACTACATTTTTATCAAAGTATATGAATTGTCCAAATCAGTCCATAAATGTCCATAACAGTCCATTCTTGCTCCTTATGCATCGGTTTTGATTCTCATTCATTGTTCCACTTTCATTGATTATTAATAAGGCTTTTACAGAGTTAACAACATTCATACATGTTCATGAACCAACTAAGCAATTTCAGCAACATATACTCCCATAAAGCAATCAATAACAAACTAAAAACTTGAAACAACAATGGAAATGAGCTAGGCTCCATAACACTAACCTCTTGAAGCTCCTTCTATGATGCTAGAGAGATTGATTACAGCTGCTACCACACTTCTTCTTCTTCCTCAAATCATCCGTACCCTCAATACTCACAACTCTCACAATTTTCCAACTTTCTTACTAAGTAATGAACAAAGGAATTGATGAATGCCAAGGGAGGAGTATTTATAGAATGAGTGAGCTGAGCTTCTTAGAGGTGGAGAGGACTGAGCATGCCTTCAATTTGCAGCTCCCCATTAATGGGTGATTGAGCTTTTGCTCTCCCCATGTTCGGGGATTCCCCCTCTCTTCTCCCTAATTGTTCTTCCTCCTTTTTGCTTTCCCAAATACAAGAATTGGCTTCTCCCATAAATTCTTATTCTCCTTCTTCCCTTCCTCTCCTTCCTCTTATCCTCCCGTTCATCTTCTTCATTCAAATTGCAGCTAATGAGTTAACCCATTTCCCTCATGGGTCATGGGTTGGGTCATGGGTCGGGTCGCGGGTCATGGATCATGGGTTTGGGCCACCCTTAAGAAAATTGGGGCTTCTAATTCGATCTCAATTTGGCTAAAATAAAATCCAACACTTTGATTATTAATCCTCCACATTAACACATTGGCGAAATAAGAAAAGTCGAAATAAATGAAAAGACATTTTTGGGGTGAATAGTGCCCAAGAATAGTAACCCGCGAATAGAATTTTAGCGATATTTCTCCGAAATCATTTTAATAAGTCCTACCAAATAACAACACTTAATAATATTGCAAAGACATAATCTAGGTTATTACATAACATTTAATCACATCACATAAAATAATAGTAATAAAAATCCATTCATTAAATAATATTCATAAGCGTATATTACAAAGCCATACAAAAATTCACTACGGTCGTTACATCCTCCCCTCCTTATAAGAATTCTGTCTCAGAATTACAACTAGGCAAAAAGATGGGGATAATTCTTCTTCATTTTTTCCTCTAACTCCCACGTAGCCTCCTCAACATCGTGGTTTCGCCAAAACTACCTTCACAGAAGGTATGACTTTATTTCTTAATACTTGTTCCTTCCTATCAGCTATCTGAATAGGAATTTCCTCGTACGTGAGATCCTTCTCTATATGGACGGGCTCATAAGATATAATGTGCTTGTAATCGAATTTGTATGGTCGTAGCACTGAGACATGGAACACATTGTGAATATGCTCCAGCTCGGGAGGTAAAGCTACCTCGTACGCCACTTCGCCTACCCTTCTCAAGACTTCAAACGATCCTACGAATCTCGGACTCAACTTCCCTTTCTTGACGAATTGGATCTTCCCTTTCCAGGCAGATACCTTCAAAAACACAAAACTACCACTTCCAAACTCTCAGCTTTGACGGTGCAAATCTGCATATTTCTTCTGCCGATCTTGGGCCACTACCAATCCGGCTCTTATTGTCCCAATAATATCTGTCGTTTGCTGAACTAGTTCTGGTCCCAACAGTCGTCTCTCTCCGACTTCGTCCCAACATAACGGTGTTCTGCACTTTCTTCCGTAGAGAGTTTCGGGGATTCCCCCTCTCTTCTCCCTAATTGTTCTTCCTCCTTTTTGCTTTCCCAAATACAAGAATTGGCTTCTCCCATAAATTCTTATTCTCCTTCTTCCCTTCCTCTCCTTCCTCTTATCCTCCCGTTCATCTTCTTCATTCAAATTGCAGCTAATGAGTTAACCCATTTCCCTCATGGGTCATGGGTTGGGTCATGGGTCGGGTCGCGGGTCATGGATCATGGGTTTGGGCCACCCTTAAGAAAATTGGGGCTTCTAATTCGATCTCAATTTGGCTAAAATAAAATCCAACACTTTGATTATTAATCCTCCACATTAACACATTGGCGAAATAAGAAAAGTCGAAATAAATGAAAAGACATTTTTGGGGTGAATAGTGCCCAAGAATAGTAACCCGCGAATAGAATTTTAGCGATATTTCTCCGAAATCATTTTAATAAGTCCTACCAAATAACAACACTTAATAATATTGCAAAGACATAATCTAGGTTATTACATAACATTTAATCACATCACATAAAATAATAGTAATAAAAATCCATTCATTAAATAATATTCATAAGCGTATATTACAAAGCCATACAAAATTCACGGTCGTTACATCCTCCCCTCCTTATAAGAATTCTGTCTCAGAATTACAACTAGGCAAAAAGATGGGGATAATTCTTCTTCATTTTTTCCTCTAACTCCCACGTAGCCTCCTCAACATCGTGGTTTCGCCAAACTACCTTCACAGAAGGTATGACTTTATTTCTTAATACTTGTTCCTTCCTATCAGCTATCTGAATAGGAATTTCCTCGTACGTGAGATCCTTCTCTATATGGACGGGCTCATAAGATATAATGTGCTTGTAATCGAATTTGTATGGTCGTAGCACTGAGACATGGAACACATTGTGAATATGCTCCAGCTCGGGAGGTAAAGCTACCTCGTACGCCACTTCGCCTACCCTTCTCAAGACTTCAAACGATCCTACGAATCTCGGACTCAACTTCCCTTTCTTGACGAATTGGATCTTCCCTTTCCAGGCAGATACCTTCAAAAACACAAAACTACCACTTCCAAACTCTCAGCTTTGACGGTGCAAATCTGCATATTTCTTCTCTGCCGATCTTGGGCCACTACCAATCCGGCTCTTATTGTCCCAATAATATCTGTCGTTTGCTGAACTAGTTCTGGTCCCAACAGTCGTCTCTCTCCGACTTCGTCCCAACATAACGGTGTTCTGCACTTTTCTTCCGTAGAGAGTTTCGGGGATTCCCCCTCTCTTCTCCCTAATTGTTCTTCCTCCTTTTTGCTTTCCCAAATACAAGAATTGGCTTCTCCCATAAATTCTTATTCTCCTTCTTCCCTTCCTCTCCTTCCTCTTATCCTCCCGTTCATCTTCTTCATTCAAATTGCAGCTAATGAGTTAACCCATTTCCCTCATGGGTCATGGGTTGGGTCATGGGTCGGGTCGCGGGTCATGGATCATGGGTTTGGGCCACCCTTAAGAAAATTGGGGCTTCTAATTCGATCTCAATTTGGCTAAAATAAAATCCAACACTTTGATTATTAATCCTCCACATTAACACATTGGCGAAATAAGAAAAGTCGAAATAAATGAAAAAGACATTTTTGGGGTGAATAGTGCCCAAGAATAGTAACCCGCGAATAGAATTTTAGCGATATTTCTCCGAAATCATTTTAATAAGTCCTACCAAATAACAACACTTAATAATATTGCAAAGACATAATCTAGGTTATTACATAACATTTAATCACATCACATAAAATAATAGTAATAAAAATCCATTCATTAAATAATATTCATAAGCGTATATTACAAAGCCATACAAAATTCACGGTCGTTACATCCTCCCCTCCTTATAAGAATTCTGTCTCAGAATTACAACTAGGCAAAAAGATGGGGATAATTCTTCTTCATTTTTTCCTCTAACTCCCACGTAGCCTCCTCAACATCGTGGTTTCGCCAAACTACCTTCACAGAAGGTATGACTTTATTTCTTAATACTTGTTCCTTCCTATCAGCTATCTGAATAGGAATTTCCTCGTACGTGAGATCCTTCTCTATATGGACGGGCTCATAAGATATAATGTGCTTGTAATCGAATTTGTATGGTCGTAGCACTGAGACATGGAACACATTGTGAATATGCTCCAGCTCGGGAGGTAAAGCTACCTCGTACGCCACTTCGCCTACCCTTCTCAAGACTTCAAACGATCCTACGAATCTCGGACTCAACTTCCCTTTCTTGACGAATTGGATCTTCCCTTTCCAGGCAGATACCTTCAAAAACACAAAACTACCACTTCCAAACTCTCAGCTTTGACGGTGCAAATCTGCATATTTCTTCTGCCGATCTTGGGCCACTACCAATCCGGCTCTTATTGTCCCAATAATATCTGTCGTTTGCTGAACTAGTTCTGGTCCCAACAGTCGTCTCTCTCCGACTTCGTCCCAACATAACGGTGTTCTGCACTTTCTTCCGTAGAGAGTTTCGTACGACAGCATACCGATACTTGCATGATAACTGTTATTATAAGCAAATTCTACGAGGGGTAAGTGGTCATCCCAGTTTCCCTTGAAATCCATCACACAAGCTTTAAGCATGTCTTCCAGTGTCTGTATTGTTCGCTCACTGTCCGTCAGTTTGAGGATGATAAGAAGTACTTAGCCTCAGCTGTGTTCCCATTATTTCCTGCAAGTTCTTCCAAACATTTGACGTGAAGCGTGGAACTCGATCAGAAATGATTGACACCGACACTCCATGTCTTGAAACAACTTCCTTTATATACAACTTTGCTAACTGATTTAAATTGAATCGTATCCTTATTGGCAGAAAGTGGGCTGACTTTGTCAATCGGTCCACAATAACCCAAATTGCATCATAGCCCTTCTGTGTGCTTGGAAGTCCCATTACGAAATCCATCGTAATGTGCTCCCATTTCCATTCTAGTATCTTCAATGGTTGAAGTAGTCCACTCGGTCTCTGATGCTCTGCCTTGACCCGTTGACAGGTGAGACACTTACTAACGCATTCTGCCACCTTTCACTTCAAATTTGGCCGCCAAAAATGTTGACGAAGATCCCTGTACATTTTTTTGCTTCCTGGGTGAACAAAATATGGTGAGTTATGTGCCTCATGCAAGATTGCCTCTCTTAGTTCGGTTACGGCTGGCACCCACACACATTCTTCAAATCGCAAGATACCATCTTTATCCAACCTGAACTTTTCTCCATCGTTTTCTGCTACTCTTTCCTTTATTTTCTCACATTCTTCATCATTTCTCTGCGCCTCCTTTACTTTGTCTAGTAATGTCGGGCGAGCTTCCATTACGAATAAATGCTCCGCTGCCACTTTTGGACTTTTCACTTCTATCTCTAGTCGCGTCATTTCATTCACTAGCTCCTCCTGTGTTGTCAGCCTCAACAAGCTCTCCCTTCCTTTTCTACTCTACGCATCTGCTACTACGTTTGCCTTCCCCGGGTGATAAAGAATTTCGCAGTCGTAATCTTTGATTAATTCCAACCACCTCCTTTGTCGCATATTGAGCTCTTTCTGTGTGAAGATATACTTCAGACTTTTGTGGTCCGTATATATCTCACATTTCTCCCCATAAAGATAGTGCCTCCAAATCTTCAGGGCAAAAACTACCGCGGCTAATTCCAAGTCGTGGGTAGGGTATCGCTTTTCATAGTCCTTCAATTGATGTGATGCATATACAATGACCTTGCCATGCTGCATTAGAACACAACCAAAACCTCGGTGTGACGCATCACTGTACACTACAAAACCTCCTGTATCATCCGGTAGGGATAACACAGGTGCCTCGCTCAATCTCTTCTTCAACTCCGTAAAGCTTTCCTCACACTTCTCCGTCCACACAAACTTCACAGTCTTCCTCGTTAGATTGGTTAGCGGGGTCGCTATCTTAGAAAAGTCTTGGATAAATCGTCGATAGTACCCGGCTAACCCTAAGAAACTCTGCACCTCTGTTGGCGTCCTCGGTTGATCCCAGTTACTCACTGCTTCCACTTTCGTAGGATCCACTGAGATCCCATCTTTGTCTATCACATGCCCTAGAAATTGTACCCTTTTAATCCAAAATTTGCATTTAGAAAATTTTGCATATAACTTCTCTTTCCTCAGCGTTTCTAGTATCGCCTTCAGATGGTCGGCGTGCTCCTCTTCGGTCCTTGAATAAATTAGGATGTCGTCGATGAAAACTACCACGAACTTGTCTAAGTATGGCTTGAGATGTCGATTCATCAAATCCATAAATGTTGTTGGCGAGTTCGTCAGACCGAAAGACATCACCAATAATTCATAGTGCCCATACCTCGTTCGAAACGCAGTCTTTGGCACATCCTCCTTTCTCACCTTTAGTTGGTGGTATCCAGTTCTCAAATCTATCTTCGAGAAATGCCTCGCTCCTTGAAGTTGATCGAAAAGATCATCGATTCTTGGCAACGGATCTTTGTTCTTGATTGTTGCCTTGTTCAACTCCTAGTAGTCGATACAAAGCCTCATCGTTCCGTCCTTCTTTTTGAAAAACAAGACCGGTGCTCCCCATGGGGACACACTTGGTTGAATATACCCATTGTCCAGCAATTCTTGAAGTTGGATCAACAATTCCTTCATTTCCATTGGCTCCATACGATACTGGGCTTTCTAAATCGGTGCCGTCCCTGACGCTAAGTCTATTACAAACTCAATTTCCCTGTCTGGCGGTGGACCGGGTAAATCGCTTGGAAACACGTCTGGAAAATCCTTCACTATGGGTATGTCTGTCATTTCTACTCCCTCCTTCCTTGTGTCTACAATATAGGCTAAATAGCCTACACACCCTTTTCTCAGTAACTTCTTGGCCTGCATCATCGTAAGACAGCACGATCGTCTAAGCGATGTGCTACCATTAAATACTACCCTTGACCGGTTCGAGGTTCGAAGGTTCACACTTTTCTTCTGACAGTCAATTATTACTATATGGTGATATAACCAATCTATTTCCAGTATTACATCAAACTCTCCTAATTTAATCGGGATCAGATCTACCTTTAGGTTATGACCCCTAATTTTAGCATCACAATCACGGTATATGAATTCTACGAGAATTACCTCCTCGTTAGCAATTTTTACGCTCAAGGGATTATCTAGTCGTTCTTTGGGTAAATTCAATCGACTAGCAAAATTCTCAGATACAAACGAATAGGTAGCACCCGAATCAAATAATACGTAAGCATTTATATCATTGATCGGGATAATACCTGACACCACATCCCTTGAGGCTATGGCATCGTGGGCGGTCATGTTGAATGTCCTGGCGGTTGGTCGACTAGCGGAGCAGGCCCACTAGTCGCTGGCTTATTGCTTCCTCCTTTGTAGCCACTTCCTCCGTTGTTCCCTTTTTGGGGGCAATCCTTGATCCGATGCTCGACCGATCCACAAGTAAAACATCCACGAACCTTCTTCGGATTTGGGCATTTTGGTGCTATATGTCCCTCTTGGCCGCAGTTATAGCAGACGCTACGTCCCCTCCAATATTCTCCCAGGTGATTTTTCCCACATTTTGAACATGCCTCGATCCTCTTTTTGAATCTTCCCTGGTTGCTTCCGGTCGGATTGTTGGTGGTACTATTATTGTTGCCGCTTTCCCACTTCCTCTTTCCTAAGTTACTTCCTCCGCTACTACTTCCTCCACGATGGCCGCCTCCACTTTTCTTATTCTTCTTTTCCTGTTGTATTGACTCAAGGCCTCACTTCGACCTTCAGCAATGATGGCCTTCTCTAGCAGTGCGGTAAAAGTCTCAATCTAGAGTACAGACACCTTATTGTACACCCATGGCTTCAGCCCTTGTTCGAACCGTTGTGCCTTCCGTTGTTCTGTATCTACTTGATGTGGCGCAAAGCGTGCGAGTTCGTTGAATTTGGCGGCGTACTGTGCCACCGTAATATCCCCATGCTTCAGTTCTAGGAATTTCACTTCCATCCGACTCTTCATGCTCTTTGGGAAGTAATTCTCGAAGAACAGTTCCTTGAATCTTTCCCATGGTACTACCCCTTCTCCGGCTCATTATTGATTGGCCTCCCACCAATAGTTCGCCTCTCCCTTCATCATATAGGTGGCGAATGTCATTTTCTAGTCTTCTCCCACGCGTGCAATGGTAAAAGCCTTCTCGGTTTCTTTGACCCAAGACTGGGCCTTTATCGGGTCGGTCGTTCCTTTGAACTCTGGGAGTCCCACACTTTTGAAGTCCTTAAAATTTGTTATGGGGACAGTTGGGTGAATGGGGTTTCCAGGCCCCATATTCCTGCACTGAAATACTCCCTCAAGTAGGTCTGCTAGCCGTTGCATTGGGTCTGCCTGGCCTCCTTCATTATTCACTGACCCTTGAGGGGTTCGTTGAACTGGTATTCTACGTGGCGGCATCTTCTGTTTAATGGAATAAACTTACTGTTACTATCTCATTATACCGTGTAAATATCTACCAGGCAATGAAACAATTAAACAACACAATTAATAAGAACGTTTCATCGATAAGTCAATAGCCAGTACATTATACGTGATCGTCCTATAGCACACCGCTATGAACGTCACCATCCACCCCCTAGTACACAGAAGATGGGGATTTACTAACACAATGCCCCCCATCAAGCATAAAGACTTGGGGTATACAAAACTTATCCCACACATAAAACAAAAGGTCGGGGTTTACATAAACAAAATCATGTACTGCTAGACACATAACCGACTAGTCTATCCATGCATACCGCGCTTCACGACGCTGTTATACTCCAAATGTCCCATATGGACCATCAGATCTCGACTCAGAGTGTGGCGAGTCTGCCCCTCCTCGGCCGGATAATGCCAGACACCATCTATCCATCTACCGATAGCCGTGCTGAAAGCGTAGCCCATCCGATTCATCTTCCTCCTCTTCCTTCTCACTTCACCTTCTAGGTCATCAACTCGCTCTAAGGCGTCATCCCGCTGTTCCTCAATTTGGATGCAATCAGTTACTTCTACCTCTAGCTGGGCTCGCAAAGCCTCCTTCTCCACCAGTAGGCTTCCTGCCCGCTATTCGGACTGCTCGAGATTTCCTACCATTTCTACATTCCTTGCCATGAGGCGGTAGACCTAGCCCCTAACTGCACAGAGACCTCATGTTGTCCCTGAGCTTCCTGCTCCAGCTCCCGGACTGTATCCTCTAGCTCAATAATGTGATCAGCATACTCCCCTAACAGATCGTCTTCATATGTGGTGCCATCATGGGGCACCTCTCCTGGTTCATCTAAGGAATCACTGCCTATGGGGTCCTCCTCGAAGTCCTCCTCCAGGTCTTCCTCCGGATCAGACTCCATCACATAATCCACTTCGGCTGGGGATACTGCCGTAATAGGCTCAACTATAAGGGGTGACTCGGACACCACATGGATGTCACATAGCACTTCCTCCATGATTCTGCTTGGCTCGCCCATCTCTGGCATACTACAATCACAAGACAAGCAACAAAAACCTATCAGTATCTCTTAACAAAACATAAATCCATTGTATGGAATGAAATTATATGTCACGATACTACTAACTTTCTAATCGAAGTCTATATCACGTAAAACTCTACATGAGCTTTATCTCTTTCTATTTCTCTACGTTCTCCAAGGTTATAGCCTAAGGACTCTGTTTCCTAAGGTTTATAACCTATAGCTCTGATACCAACCTGTGACGCCCCCAAATTCGGGTTGCCTTAACCTTGAATTTGGTGCATCACTGTGCAACTCATAAAGCATTCTATCAATAACTAATTGCGGAATAATAGAAAATTTTACATTGATATAACATAAATACTCTCATCCCAAGTCTCGATACCAATACAAATAACTGACATATTATAGTACACACTATAATTAGGTCTTAATACATCACATCAGAATACATAATCTTAAATAAGTCTTAGTGCATGATAGAAATATAACATAGTAGGACAAAGCTAATCTGTGGCTTTGCCTTTGCCTTTATCCTTTCCCGAGCTCTCGCCTCTTTCGGTGACAACTGAAATATTTGAAGGAAAGCAAGGGTGAGCAACAAGTTTGCCCAGCAAGTACAACAACAATGATAAAGAGAAGTCATGAGTAAGGTTTCTCAAGTTTCAATTCCAATCTCTACTATTACTGATGAGTCACTATGGACTAGATTAATATCAAATGAATTCAAGGATTTCAAATTTTACAAATGCAGGAATCAGTGTGTGGCCACCACGACACTTACCTTTATTAGAATTATCAGTATTACACTATTAACCCCAAAAAAAACAACAAATGCAGGTACAATAGGTGATCAACCTAAAATACCCGGCGTTATGCATAACCCTTAAACATTCAACTTGCGCGCATGTCGGTTCCCCGACTAAAAATATAATTTTTCCTACTATGAGGGTTGTTCATCTCTGCAAAGAGTCCGCACCAAAGCAATTGGTTTGGATCGCTTTTTAAATCATGGGTATTGGTTTAGCCGAATCAAATGGCATTGACACTCTTCGTAAACAGTTTATGCATAATTTGAACTTAAAAGCTTTAACAGTTTATGTCAATAACGTATCTTGAACGCTTATGCAATTATTAAAGATTTACATAAGTATGGAATTCACACAATCATACATGTATTGCGTAAATATGAACTTTGAACATTAAATAGCATCCGTAAGAGTATAGTCGAACGAAGTTGATAAGCTTGTCTAGCACGAGGACTAGCAAGGGTTAGAACACTTGCTCAAATTTAAATTAAGTACGGTAGAAAACTTACATTTAATATATAGAAAGAATGAAGTTAGAAAACTTTGCACAATATTACTTGAGTAGGGTAAAGAACTTGCCTCTTTCGTTGATTAGGCTTAACGTAAAATGCTCTTCAAGTATCTTACACAATTTAGTACATATACACATACCAATTAGTCACATAATGGATATCAAATACTAGTTTATACAACTCTATAACATTTCATTCTTATTAGGAATAGGATATTAAACAAGGTTATACACACTTTTTACGACGTTACGATGCTTGCACGTCCGTACACCAACCTTGCCTACCCGAAGGCCCAAGCAACACGCATTTGTGTACGCTTAGCATGCCTATTCGATTTATCTAATACCCATTGGTTAGTGATGAGTATCATTATAATACATAACATTCATGTTTTAAAACTTAGAACACCATCTTATACCGTCAGAAGCATTACACAAGTATACGTGCATGTCCGGCGGCCTCCGATTGCCTCTAAATGCACAACAGTCATAAAAATGGCAAATTTGGAATTTGATATAAGTAATAAATTTTAATTCTAATAAATGGAAGTTTTAGGTCTCTCTATAAGCTTTCCGGATCATCTTGACTCATCCAATTTGGAGTTCGTATGAGAAAGTTAGGTCCATTTTACTAAAGGAGGTCAGAATCGCAAAACTGGTACACAGGGATCTCGCCCCGGCAAGAATCCTAGGGTAAACAATCTCGCCCCAGTGTGGAACCCCTAGGATGCCTACACAGGGATCTCACCCCGGTGAGAATCCTGGGCTAAACAATCTCGCCCCGGCGAGGAACCCCCTGGATGCCTCGGTTTTAACCTACCAGCAAGCTCTGTTTTGACACACAACCTTCAAACTTACATAACTTCTTCGTTATAAGTCAGAATTAGACCATTTCAGAGGCTATGGAAAGCTTAAAACATGAACTACAAAACCCTCATGGATTCATAATCTTATAGACTCTTTAATAAATTGAAGTAGTGGCTCCAAAGAGCCTAGTCTAACTAGTTTTTAGCGAAGCTCAAATTTAGGCCAATTCATTCTTCCTCTTTGTGTCTTAGCTATTATGCAACAAGTCAATATGACTCAAAGCATGCTTCTACTATAAAGCTAGGCAACATAACATCCTTTCACCAATTAATCAACACATAGTTCTCAAGTTCTTAGAGAAATCATTCTCTTAGACATTAAATCAAATGGTTTGTGGGCATAAGTTTAAAACTCATATATGAGTAGGCTTTAACTGAGTTCTAGTCCAGATTTCCAAATGAAATCATTCCCCACAATCTCAGAACACATAATGGACATACACAACCAAGCATACAACCAACTATAGACTACATTTTTATCAAAGTATATGAATTGTCCAAATCAGTCCATAAATGTCCATAGCTGTCCATTCTTGCTCCTTATGCATAGGTTTCGATTCTCATTCATTATTTCACTTTTATTGATTATTAACAAAGCTTTTACAGAGTTAACAACATTCATACATGTTCATGAACCAACTAAGCAATTTCAGCAACATATACTCCCACAAAGCAATCAATAACAAACTAAAAACTTGAAACAGCAATGGAAATGAGCTAGGCTCCATAACACTAACCTCTTGAAGCTCCTTCTATGATGCTAGAGAGATTGATTACAGCTGCTACCACACTTCTTCTTCTTCCTCAAATCACCCGTACGCTCAATACTCACAACTCTCACAATTTTCCAGCTTTCTTACTAAGTAATGAACAAAGGAATTGATGAGTGCCAAGGGAGGAGTATTTATAGAATGAGTGAGCTGAGCTTCTTAGAGGTGGAGAGGACTGAGCATGCCTTCAATTTGCAGCTCCCCATTAATGGGTGATTGAGCTTTTGCTCTCCCCATGTTCGGGGACTCCCCCTCTCTTTTCCCTAATTGTTCTTCCTCCCTTTTGCTTTCCCAAATGCAAGAATTAGCTTCTCCCATAAATTCTTATTCTCCTTGTTCCCTTCCTCTCCTTCCTCTCATCCTCCCGTTCATCTTCTTCATTCAAATTTCAGCTGATGAGTTAACCCATTTCCCTCATGGGTCATGGGTTGGGTCATGGGTCGGGTCGCGGGGCATGGATCATGGGTTTGGGCCACCCTTAAGCAAATTGGGCTTCTAATTCAATCTCAATTTGGCTAAAAAAATCCAACACTTGGATTATTAATCCTCCACATTAACACATTGGCGAAATAAGAAAACTCGAAATAAATGAAAAGGCGTTTTTGGGGCGAATAGTGCCCAAGAATAGTAACCCGCGAATAGAATTTTAGCTATATTTCTCCGAAATCATTTTAATAAGTCCAACCAAATAACAACACTTAATAACATTGCAAAGACATAATCTAGGTTATTACATAACATTTAATCACATCACATAAAATAATATTAATAAAAATCCATTCATTAAATAATATTCATAAGCGTATATTACAAAGCCGTACAAAATTCACGGTCGTTACAAAAATTGTAAGTACTCTCCCAACTATTGGAAGTGAGTCTAACTGTCTATCCTTTTTCCATAATAAGACTTCTCTTATTTATAGATGTAAGCAACCCTCCTAAACTATTTAGGAATACGGTTTAATTTAATTAATTAAACTCTTTTAATTAATTAGTCTCCTAATCCAATTACAAACTTATGAGAGTACTTATATTTATTAATTCCGAAACCATTTAGAAATTAAATAATAATAATAGTAATAATATTAATAAGACTCCTCTTATTAATTTATATTTAATATTCCTAAAATCTTAAATAATAAATATTAAGCTATTTAATTTATTCTATCACAATAGTATAAATTAAATATACTTAACATATTATTACGATTATGTCATTTACTTCTTAAATAAATATTTTTCTTTTCCGGTGTGACCCTTTAGATTCTCCATATTAAACCGGTTGTGCATAAATAAATTAGAACAATTCTAATCTTATTTAAATAAATAAATTAAACTATTTAATTCATTTAAATAAATAATATTTATTCTACAATAAGGGTAAGCCCCCCTTAGCGATCAACGACTTTCTATATAATATAGATTTCAACATTAATCATAAAAGAACCTTTCACTGAATCGTTACTGTACAATTCAATCCTTCTACCATACAATGTCCCAATCAAATATAAGACATGGAATTCATCACGATCGCTCGAAGCATATCTTCCAAGGTCTAAATCGTTCGCTCGCTCTGGCCATCAGTTTGAGGATGGTACGTCGTACTCAACCTCAACTGCATTCCCAATCTCTTTTGTAGACTCCTCCAGAAATTTGACGTGCAACGCGGATCTCTGTCAGATACAATTGATACTGGCACTCCATGTCGTGACACAATCTTTTTCACATAGAGCTTCGCTAATTGCTCCAGATTGTACCGTATCCTGATTGGTAGAAAATGAGCAGACTTGGTCAGACAATCCACGATTACCCAGATGGCGTCTAAACCCTTTTGTGTCGGTGGCAGGCCCACCACAAAGTCCATGGTGATGTGCTCCCACTTCCACTCCGGAATCTCTAATGGTTGAAGCAGTCCGCTCGGTCACTGTTGTTCTGCTTTAACTCGTTGGCATGTCAGACATCTGCTGACACACTCTGCTACCTCTCTCTTCATATTCAACCACCAAAAGTATGGCTGCAAATCCTGATACATCTTCGTGTTGCTGAGATGTACTGAGTACCTCGTACTGTGAGCTTCTTGGAGAATCTCTTCTCTTAACTCTGGATTCAACGGTACCCAGATTCTCCCTTCAAACCATAGCAGCCCTGTGCTATCAATCTTATACTTGAGCTATTCCCCTTCGAAAATACGCTTCTTGATACTACCACAATCTTCATCCTTTTCCTGAGCCTCCTTGATTTTATCTAATAAGGTCGGGCTCACTATCACTGTACATAATTTCTCGTCTAACTCCCTCGGATACTTGATCTCCAAATTGAGTTGTTCAAAATCCCTTACCAACTCTTCTTGAGTGGTTAGCTTCAGCAACTTCTCCCTGCCTTGTCTGCTTAAGGCATCGACCACTACATTTGCTTTGCCCGGATGGTACAGAATCTCACAGTCGTAATCTTTGATCAATTCTAACCATCGGCGCTGCCTCGTGTTCAGCTCCTTCTGAGTGAAGATATATTTTAGACTTTTGTGATCCGTATATATCTCGCACTTCTCTCCGTATAGGTAGTGCCTCCAAATCTTTAAGGCGAAAACTACCGCGGCCAACTCCAGGTCATGAGTCGGGTAACCCTTCTTATAATCCTTTAGCTGACGTGACGCGTACGTAATGACCTTGTCGTGCTACATCAGCACACAACCAAGACCTTTGTGTGACGTATCGCTATACACTACCAACCCTCCAGTGTTGTCCGGTAAAGCCAACACCGGTGCTTGACTAAGTCTCTTCTCCAGCTCCATAAAACTTTATTCGCATTTCTCCGTCCAAATAAACTTAACTTCTTTTCTAGTAAGATCGGTCAACGGTGATGTTATCTTTGAAATATCATGGATGAATCTCCGATAGTATCCCCCTAATCCCAAGAAACTCCTGATCTCCGTTGGCGTCTTCGGATGTTCCCAATTGATAACGGCTTCCACCTTTGCTGGGTCTACCAAAACACCATTCTTGTCAATGATGTGTCCTAGAAACTGCAGCTTCTGCAACCAAAATTCACACTTTGAAAATTTCGTGTACAGCTTCTCCCTTCTTAATGCCTCCAAAGCAATCCTTAGATGTTCACCATGTTCTTCCTCTGTCTCCGAATACACCAAGATGTCATCGATGAATACTACCACGAACTTGTCCAAGTACTGCTTAAACACCCTGTTCATCATATCCATGAATGCCGCAGGTGCATTTGTCAGCCCAAATGACATTACCAGAAACTCAAAATGTCCATAACGAGTTTTGAATGCCGTCTTCGGGATATCCTCCTGTCTTACCTTCAATTGATGATAACCCGTTCTCAAATCAATCTTTGAAAAGTATTTCGCTCCCTTGAGTTGATCAAACAGATCGTCTATCCTGGGAAACGGATACCTATTCTTAATCGTAACTTTGTTTAACTCGCGATAGTCGATACAAAGCCTCATCGAACCATCCTTCTTCTTTACGAACAGAACTAGAGCTCCCCACGGTGACACGCTCAGTCTGATATAACCCTTGTCTAATAATTCCTGCAATTGAACCATCAGCTCTTTCATCTCTACTGGTGCCATTCGGTAAGGCGCCTTGGATATCGGTGTCGTCCCTGGTACCAAGTCAATCACAAATTCTATCTCTCTATTTGGCGGCAATCCCGGAATTTCATCTGGGAAGACATCAACAAATTCCCTTACGATGGGTATCTGACTCAGTTCACCCTCGACTCGTCGAGTGTCAATCATGTGAGCTAAATAACCTATACAACCCTTCCTAAGAAATCTTTTTGCTTACATCATCGTCAGACAACAAGATTGTCTCGGCGATTTACTACCATAGAATACCACCTTTGACTTATTCAGAGTTTTAAGGTGTACACACTTCTTCTTACAGTCGATAACTGCTCCGTGACTCGACAACCAATCCATTCCAAGGATTACGTTTAATTCCCCCAACCGAATTGGTATCAAATCCACGTCGAGCTTAAACCCTCTCAAATCGGCACAACAATGCTTATGAATGAAATCTACGGGAATGATTTCTTTATTTGCTACTTTTATGTTCATAGGGTTCTCTAATTTTTCACGGGGTAAGCCTAATCTTTTAGCTAATTCTTCGAAAACAAAAGAGTAGGTAGCACCCGAATCAAATAACATATATGCATTTATATCATTGATTGGGATGATACCTGACACCACGTCCTTGGACTCCACCGCATCCTGTACGGTCATATTGAACGTGTGTGCCGTTGGTCTGTTGGCTTGACTGGCTAGCTCCCCGATACTTAGCTTGTTGTTGTTGTTGCTGCTGTTATTGTTGCTTCTGTTGCCACTCCCTGCGTCGCCCTTCCTCTTCGGACAATCCTTGATTTGGTGGTCGGGTACTCCATAAGAGGAACACCCTCCTTTCTGCTTATTCGGACACTGAGGAGCCATGTGCCCTGGTTGTCCACAACGATAACAAACGCTCTTCCCCTTCATGCACTCCCCCGAGTGATTCTTCCCGCAGTTGCTGCACTTCCCACTTTTCTTAGCCTCTCCTCCGGATCTATAGCCTCCAGATGATTGACTCTCATTCCACTTACGCTTATTGGGGTTGCTGCTCCCTGCTTTAGGTCCTTCCTGACCTTTCTTTTTGTCCTAGTTGAATCGTGCTACAACTTCATTGCCTCCTTCCGCGATGATAGCCTTTTCCAGCAGTTCAGAGAAGTTCTTAATCTTCAACACCGTAACTGCTTTCTGCACCCATGTCTTCAATCCTAATTCGAATCTTCTTGCCTTCCTGGCCTCTATGTCTACCTTATGTGGAGCAAATCGGGCCAACTCATAAATTTTTCCGCGTACTCTGCGACAGTCATACTTCCCTGTTTCAATTCCAAAAACTTAACATCCATATCCTGCTGCGTATTCTCCGGGAAGTAATTCTCGAAGAATAGCTCTTTAAATCTGTCCCATGGAATGACTCCCTCGCCTGCTCATCCCTTATTGGCTTTCCACCAATAGTTAGCTTCGCCCTTCATCATGAAGGTGGTGAATCCGGTTTTCTGCTCCTTGGCCACTCATGCGACCTCGAAGACTTTCTCCATCTCTTCAACCCAAGTTTATGCCTCGATCGGGTCAAGAGTTCCTCTAAACTCATGTGGTCCTACCAACTTGAAATCCTTGAAGTTAGCTAAGTGGTGCGCTAGCTGGGGTGCTGGCTGCACTACTACTGGTGGGGGTCTAGCCTACATGGCCTCGGCCAGTACTTCAGCAAATATTCTCATTGGGTTAGGTTGACCTCCAACCTCACTTTTCGACTCGGCGACATGTTGATTGTGAGGTCTACCTCTTGGCGGCATTATGATCTGATACAAGAAAACTGCACTCTCATACTTAAGGTTCTATGTTTTTATGCGAGAAGGCATGCAATTCAACATTTAAAAACATTTATCAAACACATATTTGATGTAAAAGGAAATAATTGCATTTATATTCATATACCAAAGTTGTAATACAGACTGACTCCACATTTGGCATACTTCTATAAACGCCCAATGGCATAAACTGTCGGCTGCTAACTATCCTTCACTGAACAAAAGGTGAGGATTTACTACTATCTACCCCTTTAACAGAACAAAAGTTGGGGTTGATTACCATCCTCTACATACAACAAAGTATATAGATTTACAACATAAAACTGTCCCTATTAAACAAAAGTGGGACTCACTACAATAACGAAGTACACACAAGGGTACTAAACCAACAAGTCAACGCTTGCTACGGCGAACTGCTCGACGGAATGCCTGTCGAGCTAACCGATCAACCACTCGGCGTCTGATCATGTGCCGACTACTGCCCTCTTCCCGAGGGTATCTTCTGACCCGATCCTTTAGTCTGGCCAGTGCCCTGTACATGGCATACTCTAATGTATCGATCCTAGCCGATCCATCTCGAACCTCTCCCTTTAGCACATCCACCCTTGTGGCTGCGCGAACCAGAACTCCTGTACCCGAATCCTGTCTGACTGCCCTAAGTCTCCCTAGGCCCTGACGGCCTATACAACTGACTGTAGCTCCACCTCTCTGGTATCCCCCTGCTCTAATGCCTGCCTCAGCTAACTGTTTTGCAACATCAGTTACTACACTGTGGGGCTCAACTAGGGTGTAGCACCCTCTAACTGCTGAATCTGAGCCTTCAGCTCCACTACCTCAAACAGTAGTAAGTACGCCTTTGCCTTATACTGTTGTTCCATCTCCTGATAGACATAATTCTCCTCCTCTAAGTGTGCAATACAAGCATTCTACTGCTCGATAATCTGCTCCTGCCCTATTATGCGATCGGCATAATCTCCGAGCAAGTCATCCTAAAATGTGTGGAACACCAGAAATCCCTCCTCGGGTATCTCTTCAGTAGCTCCACCTAATCCTATCTCAGCCGGGACCTCCTCAGACTCGTCATCACTGTCCTGACTGCCAGATCTTAGTACTCTGCCCATGACAGGTTCCACCAAATCCATCAAGTAGTCCTCCTCTGGCTCGGACTCGCTCAATGGTACTACCGGGGCAACTGGTGCATAACCCACCAACTGCTCCGTGGCAACAGGTATGTCAGTAAATACCTCCTCCTCCCGAACTCCACTGGTCTCTCCTATGACAGCCCATCCTACAAACACACAAAACTAACATTAGTACAATAATAAAATATATTCATTGAAAGAATGAAATTATATTTCATTAGGTACTACATGACTCGATGAATTTCCCAATTCATCAAAATACCACAATTGATAAATCTCCTAGATTTACCTCCTAGCACACTCAATACGAGTTTAATACTAAGGTTGTAACCTAGGTTTCGCAATCCTAATGTTTATAACCTACAGCTCTGATACCAACCTGTGACGCCCCCAAATTCGGGTCTCAAACACCCGGATTCGGTCATCACGATCCAATACAAAAATTCACCTCCAAAAAACATACAAGAACTAAATGCGGAATAAAATACACATATGTCGTTCATTCAAAAGGTGTTACTAGTCCCAAGATATGAAAACCTTAATACAGGAATACAAACATACCCTAGTACAGTACTTAGGGTTCAAATAACAATAACAGTTAATTAACTACGCCTGAAACAAAGTACAGCCACTAGAAGTGTAATACTTCATCTTCTTCTTGCCCTTGCCTTTGCCTGGAGTCTCGGGCTTAACTACAATAAGGTTCATGATATAGTAAGGGTGAGCAACTAGTTTGCTCAGCAAGTTTAAATAGAAACAAGGAATAATATATATCATGAATGAAAGATATATCTGAATATGATTCAACAATAAGAATAACGAAAGTAAGAATAATAATTGCTTTTAAAATAAACGATAGTCAACACAGACCATGAACAATAAACTTTTAATGGAATCAATAGCTGATTGACCCTTTGGTTACTGACTCAGAAATACGTACTTGAGGGGATCAACCTCTTGTACACTATGTGTATGCATACCATTTAATTTTTGTTCTTGTATCTTATATTTAGATACGTGGGGTACTCCCCTATATTTTGGGGTGTTCATACTAGTCCAAGAATCTGCACCTTCAAATGGTTTGGAAAGTTTTTAAATTATTAAACATACATATGTCTAGCCGAACAGTGGCTTAGACTCAACTATGAATGATTCTTAAACAGTAGAACTTTAAATAAGGTACGAGTCAAAGATTGTACAACTCAAATGCACAGAGTGCAAGTCATAATAATATCGAGGTGGAATAATTGTAAGGTAATTAAACCACTTAAAGCATGCTTGGAAATAAAGTTCAAGCTTAAATAAATAACTTGCGCCATAAATCGAGTATTGGATTTTGATTTAAGGAAACCTGCTCAAATATCGAGTTTAATATAGGAGACTTGCAGTATAAGATCTGTTTAAAAAACTTGCACAAGGTAAAGTTTCAGTATAAGGGAACTTGCACAACTAAAGAGTGAAGTTCAGAAACTTGCCTGACTACTCAGCTACAATAATCTAGCTTTAATTAAATTGCTTTGAAACGACCTAACATTAATAAGTCGGCCTCTCAATTAGTACTGTATAAACTGGAATGAGTTCACACTTACAAGAATTCGATCATCAGGTAAGTCTAACACATATTTCACGTAAGTCGATTTACTATGATTGAGTTTATAAACATCTAACCCTGTCTCAGATTAATAACTTTAGAATATCTAGTTTCTATGCATCAACATAGGCTTGAACGGATAGCACCTCAATTTAATCATGCAATACAGCTTAAGACACACGTATACACATGCTACAAGGTTCTGTCCACAGGTTAAAACAACCAGGTGACACTGATAACCGGCGCGACAACGCTTGTTTTAAGCTTAGGAGTGGTGCAGTCGCGCCACTCACTGGTCAGACCAGGAATGAAATTTCATTCTGCTTGAATCTGAGCTTACTTTCTAGCATACAAGCTACTGATATTAATCAAATACACATGCTCATAAGGTTATTAACTTGAGTTTGAAACCTAGCATGCACATTCTAAGTCCAATTCAAAGTTATATGGTTTTATGTCGGAAATTTCTATACCTTAAGCTAATCAAGTCCATGTTATAAGGGATCGTCTGTTATAGTTACAACCCCACATAGTGAGGCGAAACAGTACTTAATATGCATGCTTGTATGTAGACAACTCATGTATACTTCGTTCGCATAGTTTACATTTGGAACTTCGTCCTTTTGAACATACTTGCACAAGTCGAAACTATGTTTAGCTAAAGGGTGCTAATGTTAAACATGTCTAGAGGCATAATGAATCCTATTATTCATGCTTGCATGATCAGAACGTAACTCACATAGTGATTGCTGATGTTAGTTTTCAAACTCTAAGTTTTCTTCGAAAATTACACTAAGTCACACCAAGGCAACTTAGTACATGTGATGAGTGTGTTTTATATACACAAATTAGGTCCTTTTAGCCTTGATAATTTGTAAGTCTTTAGCTATTTCGTTTGGTTTTATGTGTTTTCATCTTATTGTTGTGTAATGTAGTTTTGTATTACTTTTATATGTTTTTGTATGCTTTTATGTGTTTTTACCTTATTTTGGAGGAATTGAAATAAAGGCCCCTTGGATCGATGCGTTTTTGGCTCGAATTTGGCATTCCAGCTGCTCTTTTCTCAATTCGACCCATGATCCAATCCGAATCTCTCAAAACTCAAGAACAAAAGTTGTACATCTTCATCTCATCTTTCCAGAATATCCGGAATCATCTAATTTGAAGTTCGTATGAGAGAGTTATGGTCATTTTACCATCGGATTTTGCATGAATTTTACACAATAGTTGCTTCGGGCTCAATTTGAGACTTTCTTCGGCCATTATCTCGACGAGCTCCAGTTATAAAAGTTGTAGAGCTACTTTTTATCTTTCCACAGCCTACTTAATCGCCTTAATCCGAGTTCGGACAAGGAAGTTATGGCCATTTTTCGAACAGGCATCGAAACTGACTCGGGGTACACTATTCCATCGTCGGGGCGGTAGTTTCTAGTACTATTTCGCCGCCGGGGCGAGCCCACCGCCGGGGCGGTAACTCCCTGGATGTAGTCGGATTTCGCGATTTTTGGCCAATTTTTGATATCTAAGCTAGGGTTTCTTATACCCATCTCATATAACACCAAGGGGTGGCTCATATAGCTATTCTAACACATTCTAACACCTTTTAACATCAAATTTAGAGAGAGGGAAGCTACCAAATACATCATCAAGAAGGAAATGGGCTGCAATACAAGGATTTTCCAGCAATTTCCAAGGAGCAAGTAAGGCAAGGAATATCAATTCTTAAGGGAAAGCTAGAGAAGAAGCATCAAACCATTAAGAAACAATTGAATATCTCCACAAAGGGGTTTTATCATTCTATCTCTTGTATTTCCTTCTTAATTTTGTAATTCCATCATGATGAATAGATCGAATATGATGTTATGTGTAGTTACCATGAACTAAACTCTATTTTGGGATTATAATGGATCTTGTTGTGTAGTTTACTTTGCTATGCTTCCTTGTTAGTCTTATTAGCTATTCATGGATTGTCTATTATGATTTGCGTTCAATTGCTTAATTGCCTAGCTAGCAATTACCATGATAATCCATATGAAATTGAGAAACGGATTAGAGGTTTAGATCTAATCATAATAGCATGTGTTTGTATGTTCTACATGGCGTTGGAATGTATGATTTGTGCTTAGGATAGACATATCCCGAAGCACCGCTTGTAGTCATTTGAGAACTTGAGCTTAAACCCTATTTATTTGTAAATCACATAGACATATAGTGGTTTAGGTAATGTGGGTGTTCATGTTTATTCTATCATCTGTGGATTATATATGATATGGACTTGCTACATCGAAAGATGGCCTTGTCTCACTTTCGTGTTCTCGACTAACAATCTGTGATAATTAATTTGGTTTAACAGGAAGTGTGTTGAGGTAGATGAATCAATAGGAGAAATTGTAATCTCATATCTTCATTATCTTTAAAGCTTTCTATTGTTCTTTTATTAATGTTATCTTTATTAATTCAAACCACCAAAAAAACAGAAAACCATTAGTTTAGATAAGATTGAGTTGATAAAAGGTTAGTACTTAGAAAAGGCTAGTAATAATTCCTCGTGGGATTGATACTCTACTTACTCTTTAGTACTTGTTGACTGCGTATACTTGCGCGTAAATTGTCGTTATATTAATCCAACAACAACATGCAAGATATCTTGAAATCATAACTCATATGCATTTGAACTCATATTTAAGCCACATACACGTGCTCAAATGGTCAGAACTTAAAAGGCACAAGTATCTAGTATTCACAGGGACACTAGATAACATGGCAAACATATTTTCATGCATGAATGGACTAAACTAGCATGCTCCAAACATCAGAAGTCATAAAACATTTTTTGGTAACCGGCGCGGCGGCGCTAATTTTGGCCTAGGAATGGGCGCGACCATGCCACTCCTGTACAGGCTCAAGATCGGCTCTGCTTCTATATAATCCGAGAATATCTATGGCTTAACCCTTCTAAATGCAACTCAGTATAACCACATTGGTTCCAAAACACGCATACAGACTCAGATAACATCATGACATCAATTATCAAACTAATTAGCAAGAATCATGGATTTCTTAGAGTTTAACAGACTAAGAAGTTAAGTGACATTATACCTTCTTGAAGCTAAATTGATACTCCGTGAATGCTCAATTTTAGGTTTCTATTACCTTCCAGCAACACTCACTCTCTATACTAACTTATCAAAAAATTTTAGCAACTGGGTTATTGAAGAAGAAGTTCCAATTTATACATGATTTAATACCCATGCTAAGTTTTTGTCCAATTTGATGAACCAACGGGAATAAGGAGAAGCTGTTGGATAAGGAAGATTTGGTAGAAAGCTTGCCAATGAATCATATCAACCCACACTCTCCTTCATCATGATCATCGACTGAAACAAGCAATAGGCTTAAGCCTATACGCGGCTGGAGAAAAGAAGGGATGGGACTCCACTGTTCCATTTAATTAAATTTCATTTCTCTCTCCCTCTTCCCAGACCACGGCTGTATGAAGGGGATTTATCCCATAATTCGTGTCCCGTTATTATTGCTACTTAAGTAAATAAATCACACCATTAAAATCTCATTTAATCTAGTATACATTAATTCCCCAATCTGTGATTAAATAAAAGATTGAATTAATAAATTAAATAATTAATCTAGTCCGCTAGTATTAAATTACTAAATAGACTATTAAATATTAATATCAATATTACTCACATTAATTAATAATTATATTAATTAATTTATGCAAATTTAGTTCCTCCACTATATTCAAGCAAATTGAATATTTAGTTAATAGACAACTTTATTAATTCTTTTGATATTAAACCTTAGGGCTATAGTCCACTAATTTAATTAAACCATTAGTGACTCCCTTTAATTAATCCTAGCAATTACGCGCAATCACATAATCACATAACCAATTAACCACACCAGATTTGAAATAAGCATACAAAACTAACTCATTAAAAATTAAATTTTATATTTAACTAATAACGCAGTTTAAAACTTCTCGGTCATTACAATGTAGATAACTAAAATGCCTTTAATAAATAAACGAATAATATTACAAAGTATATGCTACATCATATCAAATATGATTGGCTTACGTGCATACTACTTTCACTCGCCTGTTGGGGACTGACTGTTGGGGGCTATATGACAGGGGATGTGCACGTGCATGTCGTCAGGCTATTTTCGGACGTCGTGCGACGTCGAGCGACATGGTGCATATCGGGGTGTGTCAAGGGAGGTTAAGCGACGTTGGGCATGTCGGGTCGTAATCGGCAATGCCGAGGGGCGTTGTGCATATCGTGCGTGCCACGGGCGTATCACTGTGTCGTTTCGCAATGCTATGCGACATTTTTGACATTGTTCTAAAATGTTCCAAGTTTTAAAGGATGAATATTATAAAAAAAATAAGGAATATAGACCATCGTAGGGGAGGTCGTTAAGAGGGTCGTGGCATTCCCAAACACCGCGATGTCGTGAGACGTTTTTGAAGAGTTGTCACGTTACTTAAATTTTAAAATACGGGCAACCTAAAGTGAGAAATATTGTAATTTAAACCAATAATTGGCATCATTATGTGGCTAATTGGTGTATGGTTATACATGTAAATGTGTAGGACGTTCGAAGGGCGAATTAGCATAAAGTTGTAAGCAGCGCTTAAGGTAAGTTTCTAACTCTTGTCTAAACTTTATGTTATGCAAGATTCCTATCTATGTGCAAATGTTTTATATTTGTACAAGATGTTTAGCTATTGATTGTGATGTGTGCCAATATATGCACTTATGTGCTATTGAGATGAAATGTTTTGTTATTGAACTGTTCCAGTTGTTAAAGTCTGTTATTCACGAACTATGTAAGAAGAATGTCGATGCCATTTGTTTTCGACTAGATAAGTGTAGAGGTGAGTTATTTAATTATTGAAAATCTATTGAAGTTAAGAAAACTGGTATAAGTATGAGGGGAGAAAATCAAATATAGGGGAGTTAAGAGTCAAGAGATGAACTAAACACAGGCTATGTCTTAATAATGAAGTAGACACAGATTGTATCATAATAATGAAGTACACACAGGTTGTGTCATAATAATGAAGTAGAAACAGATAATGTTAAATCTAAGAGAGAACATAGAAAAGGTTAAGGTCTTGAGGATTGATCAGTATGTTGTTTCAAAAATGATAAACAAAAGGAAATTGTTGTTCCTATTTATTCGAAGTTGTTCCATAACTATTGTTCAGTTGTTGAAGTTTTCAAAGAATATATCAATATTCATTATGTTGTTTAATGTTTATTCAACTGTTATACTTGCTGAGCAGTTAAATGCTCACTCTTGCTTTAAATAAAAATATTTTCAGCAAACCTAGAACGAATCGAGGAATCCAGTGAAGATTAACGAAAGGATCAAATAATTGTTTAGAAGAATTATATTTTAAATTATATTTATCTGTTGTGACAGATAAAAGTCACAAATGTATTGTTGTATTAGATAAATGATGTAATATTCATTATTTGTATGTTATGAAGATGTAAAGATATTAGAACTTGGGATTAGAAGGTGTCATATTATAATATATTGAAATTACATTTATGTCTTAAGATTATATGGGTGTTTAAGTTGATTAAATAGTATCATCACACATTGGACCCGGGTTTAGAGGTAGACCCGGATTTCGGGGGCGTTACAAAAGGGGGTGGTGGAGTTATGGGAGGTGGTGGTTGGCAGCGAATGGGGGGACTAGAGGAAGAGAGAGAAGTAGAGAGAGAAGAAGAAGCAACTGGTGCAGCAAGGGGGAAAGAAAATGTTTTAGGGTTAAAACATTTATTATTTCTGACGAAATTCTGTCGGTATTAGGTCCGTCGAACATAGGCTAATCTTGACGGATATTCCGTCGAATATATGGTATATTCCGTCGAGCTTATCGCCCGCGGTAGCGAGAAATGTTCGCGCCAATAACTATATCTATTTTCGACGGAATTTCGTCACATTTATGCTATTTTCGAGAGACTTAACTTCGATGGAATGTTCCGTCAGAAATAAGTTAATTTCGATGTAATTAATTCCATCAAAAAAATGCTTTTTCCTTGTACTGGAAATTCCTGTGCAAATGGTGGGCAAAATGGCCTACAAAGGAAACAGTTAAAGCTGTAAAGAAAGATTTGATAATTTTTAAAGAAATTCTTAAAAAGACTCAGAAAGAAAAAGAGAGACAAGAAGATCTTCAAGATCCCTTAAAAACTTTAAAAATCTATTAAAAGAAAGATATCTAACAGCTAGTAAAGCAGAAGTAAAGAAATTAATATTAAAAGCTCTGGCTAAGCAATGAGATTATGATAGTGATGAAAATAATGAAGAAGATGATATTTTAATGATCTCTACTAAAATCAGTAAAAGCAGTAAACAGTATTCAGACAAATCTGTCACTTCTGAAGTAGAAACAGATGAAGAGACAACATAAGAATTTGAGGCTAAAATGCAAAAGATTATCAATGAAAAAGATATGGATGATCTTGAGTTAGATACCGAACCCGACATATATGCACTTGTTGATATTTGTCTTAAAGAAAATGATCAAGCTAAAATTTAAAAGGAGAAAGTTAAAGCTAAAGGTAAGAATAAAGTCACAGGCATGCCTGCCACTGAAGGCTAAAAGTTAAAATGTCTTTTATAAAGCTTAAAGCTTTGTCTCCTACATTATTGAAGTCTGAAGTCATGGGTTACGCCTGTCTTCAATAATTTAGGCTGTATAGTAGTTGAAAGCATTGTATAAATGGAGGCCTTGCGTTCAGTTATAGGCAGTCTCTCTTAGGCTCTTTTTTTTCTTTATTTCTTAGTTTACTTCCAACCTTATTGCAATTGCGTACTTTGTATATATTTAGGAATCTAGTAAGAGAAAAGCTTCCATGGAATCTCCATGTAAGTTTTCTTAATTCTATCTTTATATTATTTGTCTATCAATCCTGTATTTCTTATTTATGCTATTTGTTTATTATGGATCCTGTATTTGTTGGTATCAGAGCCAGTACTTTAATAATTTTAGCTAGGACAATCGTAAAACTTTATTTTGATTAATTATAGTCTAGTGGGTCGACATTCAAGTTGCGTAGACCTCTGGAACGTTGTTATCGTGTGAAGGCGTTGTTTGTTCCTTTTGAGGCCATAAATCGTTAACAATTGAGCTAGAATTATAGTTAATCTAATAGATTTTATATGAGAGTCTGATGTTGAAAGCGTTAGGTACTAGTACCAGTGGTACAAGGAAATAGAAAAATAAAAAGAATATTATTAAAAACACTACTAAAATTGCTTATAGCAATTTAGAAGAACACTTAAAAAATTGGGATCTTCCTAAGGTTCAACCTAGTCATGTTTATAATATTAGAGCTTTTGATCTTCAATCAAAAACTATAATTAAAATAGTTGAAAGAACTATTCCTATAGTAGATGCTAATGAAGTTATCAGATTATTAAATAATGATATTAAAAAATATAAAGAAGATTACAACTTCTTACATCTTGGTTGTGTGCAAATTGGTTTAAAACCTTTGATTCGGGATGGACTTAATACTAGTATTATGCTTGCTTTGCGAGATGCTGGGCATAATAGATTTACAGTTCCTTATTAGGAGTTGTTCAAACAAGTTTATGTAATGGTCCAGTTTATTTTAACTGTTATCCAAATTTTAAAGTTTCTTTAACTGATAAACATCTTCTAGATGTTTTAACTGTTAATATAGAGACTATAGGTTATGATATGAAAATGGGTGTTGAAAATATTGCTCAATTTATAGAGTCTGTTTTAAAGTTTGACTACTCTTGCTCCTAAAGCTAATAGATTTGATCTTAAAGGTAAAACTACTCTTTTCGAAATTAATCTTTCAAAATCATTTGTAAGTGTTCCTAAAACACTTACCTAGTCTGAAATTGAATTACTAGAAAGATGGGCTCTTCCTGGAGCAGCTTTTCCTGAACCAGAAGAAAATAATAACAAGGATGTGGAACAAATTGTTGAAACTCCCGATAGTAATGTTGAAATTTATTTTGGTCAATCTAATAGAGTGGCAAAATTTCATATAATTAATTTTGATAAAAATAGTTCTAGTAGTAGAGTCTCTACCTCCTCTACTACATTTATCCCTCCTAGTAGATAATCTACTTCGTCTATTCCCCCTTATATTCCTGATAGGAATATTTTTCAGGAAGGAGTAGATACTAAAAGTGATAGTGTAATTAGAACCTATGAGTCTTCACATTAGATTCCTCATGGAGTTTACAAATCCACATATGTCAGGATAGGATCACCTTCTCCTTTAGAAATTAGTTTTTCAATTAATGTAATTAAATTTGTTGATAACACTAAAACAAAACCTGACTTTGTAATTGATAGAAAAGCCATTAATGATGAGTTTAATGAAGAGAAAAATAAAAAAAAATCGAAATTGGTATTTTAAAAATTATTCTAAAAAAGAATTGGTTCAATTTAAAGAAGAATTTTATAATTATTTAGAACATAACAAAGTTATTATTCCTTTTATAGGTTGGTTTTTTCTAATAAAAGTCTTAAAGACAATGAAATTGGTATGATTGAAATTTTTTATAAAACATGGGGGACAACTAATGGAAAAAAGATTATATCCATACATCCTCCCACTGAAACTCCTTTTATTTTAAAAAAAAATCGGGAAATATAATTCAAGCAAATGCTTTAGCAGATCATATTACAATTGATGATAGAATTGATCTTAATAAGGTCATGAAACAAAATAATTATACTAATGTATGTTTTCAAACTGTTGGGAAATAAATAATTAGAATTGAAGACAAAATTGATAAAATCAGTTTTAACATGGATTCTCCCAAGTCACAGTTCATTCCTTTAAAAGGAATTGATCTGGTTAATATTAAACCACTTGTTGAAACCAAGTTCAATTTAACCCCTAAAAGGGATTATGAATTTATTAAGAAATTAGTTGATCAATTGACTAATTTAAAGATAAAAGATAATCCTTCTTCTTCACATCAACATTCTGTTATTAATAAAGATAATGATGATTCTAATTCTGAGTCTGAGTCTGAGTCTGAGTCTTTCCCTATGTGTGAAATATCTGATCATTTTGCTCAACGTAATGCAGAATATAAGGTTATACCACAAGATAATATTTTAGATCTTAATAAGATTAATTTTGATACTAAATCTTTTAAAAACAAAGTTTCCTATGGTAGGTATTATTATCCAAGGCCTACTCATATGGATATTTTATTTGAATAAAATTTTATAAATGTTGAAAGATCTAATTATACTGCTGATAGCATTTATGAATGGAATATTGATGGTTTATCTGAACAAACTATTTTTACTATTTTACATAAAATGCTTATGTATGCTACTGTTTGTAAAGCTAATAGAAATCCTGATAAACAAGTGGCCAATTTTATCACCTCTGGTTTTACTGGTCAATTAAAAGGCTGGTGGGATAATATCCTTACGCCTACTCAAAAATATGATATCTTAAATGCTATAAAACTGTTCATATGATAGATGCGTCAACATCTACTGTTAAACAAGAAATTACTGAAGATAATGTTTATACACTTATTCAAATAATTGTAAAACATTTTGTTGGAAATGCTCTTCATAATATGGATAGAAGTAAAGAGTTATTAATAAAATTAAAATAACCTACACTTACACACTTTAGGTGGCATAAGATGTGTTTTTGTCTAAAATTATGATGAGAACTGATGGTAATTCTACCTTTTGGAAAGAGAAATTTATCTCTGGATTGCCTGCTTTATTTGCAGAAAAAGTTAGAACAAAGACTTAGAAATAAAAATGGTGGATTGGTTATACCATATGATAATTATACTTATGGTAAATTAATAAGTGAAACTGTTGTTGAAGGCATAGCCTTATGTAATGATTTAAATCTTAAAGCTCAGCTTAAAAAGCAATGTATTTCTGATAGAAAAAAAAATTGGTGAATTTTGTCATCAATTTAGTTATCCTCTTTTATCTGTTCCTCAAAGGAACAGTACTAGTAATAAAAAGAAAACTTACAATCGAAAATACAAACATAAAAGAAAAAGACCACCTGGGAATATAAAAATTATAAGAGAAAGTCTTTTAGATCCTTTAAAAAGGAAAAAAGAAAAGCCTAAAGGATATTTAATGTCTTAAATGTGGTCAAATGGGTCATTACGCTAATAAGTGTAAAACAAAAAAGAAAATTGATGCTTTAGAATTAGATGATAATATTAAACAGCAAATTTATAATTTATTGCTTAATTCTGATACTTCTGATATGTCTGATAGTTCTGCTTATGGTTCTCCAGCTGATATGTTTACTATATATGATTATGATATTGATTCATCTTCTGATTCTGTTAATTCTGTTGGTTGTGCTGATCACTGTAAAACAGAAAAAGATTTTTATAAATCTATAATTCAAATGATTGGTTTGAGTATCAATGTTTTAACAAAACATGAAAGCTTTATTCTTGATATAATTGAGCAAATAAAAGATCTTGTTGAAAAAAGGAATCTAATACAAAAATATTTGAATCAAACTAAAGAACAAGTTGAAGGGGTTAAAAAACTCAAAATCTATACATCTTATACATTATATGAAGTATTTAATAGAATTGCTTCTGAACCTGAAAAGAAAATTACCTTAAAAGACTTAAAGGAAGAAGTCAATAATCAGAAAAAGAAATAAGTAATCTTAAAGATAGACTTGAGTTTATTGAAAGTTTAACATTAGCTAAATGTGCTAAAAATAAAGGTAAAGAAAAGGAAACTTCTGAGTCCCCACCTGTTGATTCTCCCCCGGCTAAACAAGAAGATAATAGTCCTGAATATTTATTAACTATAGACAAAATTACATTTCAAAAATGGTATGTAAGTATAAGATTAGTTATTGATAAGGATTTTATTATCAATACTATTGCTCTTGTAGACAGTGGTGCTGACTTGAACTGTATCAAAGAAGGGTTAATACTTACACAATACTTTGAAAAAACTAAACAAAATTTGAGTACTGCTGATGGTTCTAAAATGAACATAAATTACAAACTTAATAATGTTCATATTTGTAATCAAGGGATATGTTTAAAAACAACTTTTATACTGGTAAAAAACTTAGCACAATTTGTTATATTAGGAACTCCATTCCTAAATATAATTCAACTAATTGAGAGAATTAATTATGAAGGTATAAGAACAATCTTAAATGATCAATCTATATTTTTTAAATTTATATCTTCTCCTATTACTAAAAATCTTGATGAATTAAAAACTCATTTAATTTTTAAAGAATGTAACGCCCCCCAAAATCGGGATTATTCCCATTCCCGATCTTGTGCGTTAACGACTATCTTGTACTAGCTTTACATCATTATTCAATGGTAAAACTAATAAAAATGCGGATAATTAAAAATTTTCTATATCTTTCTTTCTATTTCCTGAAATCGCAACCTTTACGATTATACATTAAAGTAGATATGAATATATATAACTCAATTCTATATTAAAATTCTTTCTTATATAGCATTATCACTATATTGATTTTCTTTATATAATACTTGTTAACGCCGAGATTCATCTACGTGCCCCAATCACCAAAAGCGCGCCAATCCTGCACAAAAACGAGACCACAATCAGAGAGCCTGGCGGTTTTATCCGCTGGGGGATAGCTCCGGTATGAGAATAAGTACAGGCTGAATAACAACATATAGCACATAACACATCTGATAAACTTCCGTATTTTATTCATTACTGCTTCAAAACATAACACATATAGCATTATAGTTATTTACATCATCTATCCTGAAATCTTAAAATTCCAAGATCACATCATCATATCCCACTATTTATCTCATTTGAGATTTATATCATAATAACTCTCTTAGAAAATAACTTATTGTTACTACTATTCGTGATCTATTAAGACATTCCACGTCGCACGGCTTCCTTACGCTCTTGCTCCATGATACGAATCATCGTCCTGCGATCTATCACGTACTACGGGAAATCCTCAAACTGCACCGGATAACGGAAAACTCGATCATGTGCCCTATCCATTGCTGTGTGGAAAACATGCTCCATCTCATCCATCTTGGCTTTCTTTGACTGCACCTCATCCTTAACACGGTCTGTATGATCAGCAACCTTCATCCACGCGTCCTTGGCTCTAGCACGCTTTGCAGACTCTTCTTTTAGATCACTCTTCAGTTTGTCTACCTCAGTTGATAGCTCTTCATTCTGACTCTCTGCCTATACTAACTTCCACTCTGCATTCCCAATACGTATATCAAGATCCTCAATCTCGCCATTCTTCTGCTCTATGGTGGTATGTCGTTCCTCAACCTAATCTTCTAACTCCTTAACTCTATCTTGTAGCTCTACGTTATGGTCATACAACTCATCGAACAACTCTACGTCAGTGGTGATAGGAGAGAACTCTTGGGGATCCTCATCCTCCTCCTCAATCTCCTCAGGTTCCTCCTCCGGATCATACTTAGGCTCATACTTTGAACCCACAATAGTAATCAACGGAGATGGCTCCCTCTGTACTAACTGCTCTCGAACGATATGAATATCTTGTGGCTCTTCCTCCCTAGCCTGGATGGGTCCTTCTATATCAGTCATCCTGCCACAAAAATTTTAAGTTTAATTACTACTCGATACTACTCGATGGTACTCGCGAGCACATAAGTTACAACACATAAGCACATAAAGTCTTTTATTATTATTTTCAATGAATTTCCTTAATTCATTCCTTAGAACTCGATAAGAGTTTTATCACCACTATGTTTTTGACCTCCTATAAGGTTATAACCTAAAGTTTCCCCACCTAAGGTTCATAACCTAAAGCTTTGATACCAACCTGTGACACCCCCAAATCTTGGTACTTCAATTCCACAGATTTGGTGTTCACTATTCATTTCATTCATGTCTAACTACCCATAAATAAGCATAATCAAATTCAAGTGAATAAACCATCTTCCCACAATAGGGGCTACAACCTTAATCTCTTAAGCAAATAAATCCCAGGTCATCTAACCTTTATTACAACAATGCAAAAATTAAACATAATATTAAATAAATCTGATCACATAAATTTCATAACAACAATAGTTTGCGAGCTACTTTTGCATCTTGCCCTTGCCCTTACTAGTGGACGGCTCATCTAGCTTCTCAGTCTTAGCTGCAATATTTTATGCAAGGGTGAGCAAACAATTGCCCACAAGTATTGTGACAACCCCAGATCCGAGTACTTCGTTTTCTCAGGATTTGGTGTTCACAATCCAAAAAAAAAACATCACATCACATCTAACTACCCATTCAAATATAAATGAAAACTCTTAAATAAAATAGAAATCTCCCATTAAAGGATTACAACATCTTAGCTAAAACAATCCCAGGTCATCTAACCTTTATTACATCATTTGCGAAAACATAAAACATATATAAACACCATCACGTCTATTACAAAATCTTTAAGAAATACAACGAATTAATATCTACTATTACGGCGTCTTGTCTTTGCCCTTGTTTGTAGATGGTTCTTCAAACTTCTTGTTTTCATCTGCGTTGTTTTGTGCAAGAGTGAGCGAACAATTGCCCACAAAATAATACAGTACAATAATAACATATAAAACACAATCGACTGAACTTTCGTTGGTAAAATATTCTTACCAGAACCAATAAGCTTTACCTAAAAGGTACGTAGAAGAAGTTCAAAGGAATAATGAACTATTAAACTTAACAACAGATATCGACATCAAGGAATACACTGAGGGTCACAAGACCACGAACT
Organism: Aralia elata; assembly: GCA_034770075.1. Lineage (NCBI taxonomy): Eukaryota > Viridiplantae > Streptophyta > Magnoliopsida > Apiales > Araliaceae > Aralia > Aralia elata. Next base: position 35,313,083 of record CM068383.1, on the reverse strand, counting down.
ACATCTAGGTTGTCAAGTATTTCTACTTTAACCTTTAACAGTCTAAACGACTATAATCATCATCTATGTCCTAGGTTAACAGGTGTATTTACTGTAACCTTTAGCAGTCTAAATGACTACATGGACCATCATCTCGTACTCCAGGTGATCAACCCCTTCGTACTATGTATTGCGCAAACATTTTAACGCTATCGCATTGCTCTAAAAATAATTCCCCTGATACAGGGTTGTTCATCTCAGCTTGATCATAGGGTTCCGTACCAAAAGAAGTCTGGTTCGGAATTATCTTCAAAGAAATCTAAATTTTTAGAATCTTCATCAACTATGTGCTAGTTGAATCATTAAAATATTCCAACCGCTAAAGGATTATTACAATGCTAATCAATTTCAAGAGCTGAATAATAACGTTTCACAACTGAATAAACATCACATGGCAAAGCTATACTTTTGAAAGAATTTAGAAAGATAAATTAGAAAATTTAAGTTAGAATAATTCAGGAACCTTGCTTTAACTAATGAAAACAGAGGTTTGAGCTTCTACGACATAAAGTAAAATTTAGGAATTTAGAAGACTAAGAACTTGTTCATCACATGATAGAGGAATTTGCTCCACAAAGACCAGGGTTAGAGAACTTGTATAAAGATAACAAGTTAAATAATAAGGACTTGCTCAACGTAAGGAGGGGAATAAGAAACTTGCTCAATATAAAATTAGAATTTAGACACTTGTGTAATCATAAACGAGATATAGATATGAAACTGTCTTAATGTAAAAGTAGGGTCTAGAGACTTGCTTAAGTAAGTAATAGCATTATAAAGCTTGCATGATACGCGAATGAAATTCAGGAACTTGCGTAGAGATCGTCAATTAAGGATAGATACTTGCTTTCAATGAAATAACAAGATTAGGAGTAGTAAACTTGCTTTCGAAGAAATAAAAGATTAAGGATAGAAAACTTGTGTAAACGTAAAAGTAAGGATAAGATACTTGCTCAATGAAAAGTAGAGTTAAGAAACTTGCCTCGTGCGTAGATTATACTTTAACTATTCACGTTCTTTAACCAACCTATACATTACGCTTATAAAACAATAACAATAATTAGTTACAGTATTATAAACACGTCAGGATTCATTCTCATCCAAAATTCCATTTTAATATCTCAATTGACACCGGACAATCAGTGGGTATATGCTTACCACCCATTACAGTATTTTAGTATTCTTTTTATACCTTAGCCTAAGCTTTAGGTATGTCTACGATATCATAACATGATCACAAAGAAAGAATAAAATTTTTACTCTATTCTTTTCACTCTTTTTTTTTTTTTTTTTTTTTTTCGGGTTCCTGCCGGGGCGAGAAAATCCTTCACAAAATCTCGTCGGGGCGAGGAAATCCTTCACAAAAATCTCGCCGGGGCGAGAAATTCCTTTACAAAATTCTCGTCGGGGCGAGAATTTCCTTCACAAAATTCTCGCCGGGGCGAGAATCACGAATTCCAGTTTCTGCAGTTCGCGAAGAACACAAAAATAGGCCAAAATTTCCAATCTTGTTATTCTAATCGTCAAATTAAACATACTCAGACACTATAGTTCAAATATAATTGTTATCCAAGCCTTCTAGCATGATTCTAACGACTTAAATCACATAAACCATGAATCTAAGAATCAAATTTGAGGTTTCTATCAGTTTATCAAAGTTTCTACAATTTCAGTAAAATCACACATAACAGGTTCGTTATACAATCAAATTAATCCGTTTAAATCTTGTTTTCTTCATTTATACATGCAATAACAAAATAAGTTATCAATTTAACCCATTAACATGTAAAACAAGTATTAATTTTATACATTCAACCCATGTTCATAACTAACTACTCTGTAACTCCAGAACTTCAATTAAAACATGATTTCATAGATTTTAATTACTCCAAAACATATATAAATCATATAAAACACATATATACATGCTTTCAAACATCAATTCATCAATTTATAAAATTTTAAGCCATGGAATTTAGTTTACAAAGAATACAGAGAACTCAAAAAACATACATTCATGGAAGAACTCATAAGAATATAAATTAAAACTTAAATTAGAAGAATTACCTTCAATTAGATGCTTTAATTAATACAAGTAGATGATTGATTTATTCAGTTCTCCAAATTTCTCTCTAATTCAAGTTAGCAGAATAAGGAAATGCTGAGAATAATTAAATCACGTTAACTCAGTCTGATGAGTGAGTGTCAGTTAATCCCATAATGGGTTAACTGACCCCAACTCCCATTAAGGCCACGTTTGGCTGGTCCTCTACTATTCCTTCTAGTTTATTTTAATAAATAGCTTATAATATAGTTCATGTCACATACTTAAATTAATAAAATAATCTCATTTAAATCAATTAAATAAAATAGAAAAATTCTACATTAAATCACATAGTCACATAAATAAAATTCTCCTTTATTAATAATGACAAAATATTAATTCTCTAATTAATAATTAAATTAATTGGAAATAACATTATACTTATTTAAATAATGTATTTAATTAAATAAATTCAATTAAACACATACTTTAAATATAAAATTCTCCACATTAACTTAATTAATGTAACATATATAATTAAATTAATCTACTACAAATTCATCAATTAATCAATTAATTCAACAATCAAATCATCGAAAAATATTTATTTAATTCAATAAATATTTAAATTAAGATACAAAATTCTCGTTTGTCACATCTTTCCCCCCTTAAATGGATTCTGTCCCCAGAATCACGACTCAATTAGCTCGTCTCGTTACATTCTCCCCCCTGATAAAGATTTTGTCCCCAGAATCGCTACACATAGATTAAGCAAATAACTGAGGATAAGTTCTCATCATCTGATCTTCGAGTTCCCACGTTGCTTCTCCAGCATTGTGGTTTCTCCATACCATCTTAACATAAAGTATTTATTTACTATTGAAAACATACTATGTCTTGTCAATTATCTGAACAAGTAGTTCTTCACAAACAATTCCTTCTCAAATTATAAAGGTTCATACCTTATAACATGTTTATGGTTTTTAACTACTCGGTTGGACTTCCGAAACGTGACACACACTATTAATACATATATATATATATATACATATCTATATATATATTCAAACTTTGTAGGTAAAACAACGGCGCAAGTCACTGCACATATTCTTCTTATCACTACAAAAGAAACATTAGACTCAACGTTCCATTCTTACCAATTGTTATACCCCATTCCAGGAAGATATTTTCAAGAAAATGAAACTACTTGCTTCAAATTCTCACTTCAAATTCTCACATTTGTCGGTGTTAATTCGCATCTTTCTTCTGCCTGTCTTCAGCAGCTAACAATCTTGCTCTTATCAACTTTGACGATTTCTATAGTCTTCTGTATTAATTCAGGTTCTAGAAGTTAACGTTCACAAATCTTTTGACAGTGTAGTGGAGCTCTGCACTTCCTTTCGTACGACGCTTCGTAATACGTTTGCTAATATCTGCGTAATAGTTCTTAACATATCTTCTAACGTTCGGGTCGTTCCTTTGCCCTACACGTCGGTGTGAGGATGGTATGTTGTGTTAATTTCTACTTCGCGTTCCCATGCGTTTTTGCAAAACATCCAAAAATTTAATGAAAAACGTAAATCTTGATACGATACATATGACACTGAAATATCTTGTCCGAAATAATTCTTTGACATACAACTGTGCTAACTGATCTGATTTGAACGGGCTCTTGACCGACAAGAAATGTTCGTGCAAAATTTTATCTCTAACTTCCGAAATTGACGGAAAACATATTCTCAACTCAATAGAGTTAAACGATTTTCTATCTAAATAACTTCTCCTCCGGTCCTCTCGAACACCTTACATTACTATTCCTATTTGGTCCAAAAAAAAAATTCATGGTTCGATACCCAATCCAAACCTAGGAAAACCTCAGATTTTTCTCGAGTCAACTTAGAGTTAAATCTACTGACATCATGTAACGTTTAATATCTACATAAAAACATTCTACGTATTAACCTAACAGGAAACATTATTCGTGATTCCTATATTAAGGAAATGGTCTAACTCTTCCCGAAGTAAATAAAATCTCTAGCAAATTCGTCGAACATAACTTAACATGTAGCACTCGAGTCACATAACACGCAACATTTAGATCATTGATCAGAATAGTACCTTGCATTGTGCCCTTCACCGTCATCTCGAACGTATGTTCGGTTGGTTGACTTGGCGGTGCTAATTCGACAATCACCAAATTACCACTGTTGTTGCTTCCCTTGCCTTCGCTTGCTTTTCCTGCTGCTTTCTTTGGGCAATCTCTAGCCAAGTGTTCCTTCGATCCACACGTGAAACACGCTCCTTTCCTCGGACTCGGACAATTTGGTGCAATGTGGCCCTTCAAGCCACAATTAAAGCACACCCTTTTTCCCTTCAAGCAAACACCTACATGTTTCTTTCCACAGTTGTTACATGCTCCCACCTTCTTTGCTTGCTGATTGCCAGCGGTAATATTATCGGTCAACTTTCTTTTCTGAGTATTACTAGTATGGCTACTACTTGTATTATTCCCACCTTCACCTTTCCTTTCCCTCTGCTCCTGATTATATGGCAGCGCGTTACGTTCCCTTTCTTCGACAAACGGCCTATCCAACCCTGTTGTGAACGAGTTCGGTTGAAACATCGAGATTTGACTATATAGCCAGGCATTCAGAGTATTTGCAAGTGTTCCTACTAACAAATTCACCAACTGTGGTACTGGGTTGAAGTCAGCTTCACTATTACGTGCATATCCCTCGGGGGTCTGTTGACGCTGCTGTCTCTTTCTAGGCGGCATCTCTCCGTTTTAAAAAAAATTATATGCACTTATTAGGTCATCACTCAATTTCTCAAGTGTTCAACATTTAACTCAAACAATTCAGGTTAAACTTTTAACACATAACATCTTCAAATAAAACTTAATATTTCATTCACTCAAAAGTCTAAAACATAGAAAGATAGCATCACTGCTATTTACATCAACTATCCCAAGATCAAACAATCTTTAGGGTTAAAATAGTCATATTCCATTGTGTATAATCACGCTGGAATTTTTATCATTAACTACCATAAATATTTACATATAATTCAAAAACTTCTCCTATCACGGCCTACTAAGGCGTCGAACTGCATGTCTACGTTCTTCCTCCATGATACGGCACATCGTCCTGCGATCCAACATGTATGATGGTAAGTCCTCGAACTGAACTGGATAGTGGAAAACTCGATCCTGGGCCCTATCAATCGCTCTCTGAAAGATGTAGTCTGTCTCCTCAATTTTAGCCTTCTTTGCACGTTTGCCTTCCTCGAAAATCTGCACGTCGAGCGGTGTTCATCCAAGCAGCCTCTGCTCTAGCACGTTCCGCTGACTCCTCACTCAAATCATCCTTCAGTTTCTGAATCTCAAGTTTCATCTTCTCATTCTCAGCTAAAAGGTCTTCCTTGACTCGTTTTCAACATGATCTATACGTTTAGAAGTCTTTAACCCTTCGCGTCTTCAGCTCTTGCCCGCTTTGCTGACTCCTATCTCAAGTCATCCTTCGTGACCTCGTTCCTAGTTAATAGTTATTCTCTTTAATACTCTGACTGAGCTAATCTCTGCTCCACACCTGAAAATTGTGCGTAAGGTTTCAAAACGTGTCACTCTTCAGCTCTTGAACGGCTCGTCGTATTGTTGCCATCTTTTCAAACTGCTCGTCCTCTTCCTATAATTCTATATTACTGTCATAAATATAATCGTTCATCGTAGAACCGATAAAGTTAAGGGTAACACTTTGGAATTCTCCTCTTCTTCCTCACATGTCTCCATGTGTTTCTCCAAATCAAGCATAAGCATCGACTTGATCCTACCATAGTCATCAACGGAAATGCTTCCCTTGACACTAGACTGTTACTCAACACATAAGCATATTGGTTATTAACACATAAGCAGATAAAGTCATTTATTTTCTTCTATCTTTAGAACTCGAGAGAGTTCCTTATCTTCTTGATTCCTAAAAGGCTACTTCCTAAGGTTTTTCCCCACCTGAGGTTTATAGCCTACGGCTTTGATACCAACCTGTGACACCCCCAGATCCGGGTACTTCGTTTCCTCAGGATTTGTTGTTCACAATCCAAAAAAACAAATATCACATCACATCTAACTACCCATTCAAATATAAATGAAAACTCTTAAATAAAATAGAAATCTCCCATTAAAGGGTTACAACATCTTAGCTAAAACAATCCCAGGTCATCTAACCTTTATTATATCATTTGCGGAAACATAAAACATATATAAACACCATCACGTCTATTACAAAATCTTTAAGAAATACAACTAATTAATATCTACTATTATGGCGTCTTGTCTTTGCCCTTGTTTGTAGATTGTTCTTCAAACTTCTTGTTTTCATCTGCGTTGTTTTGTGCAAGAGTGAGCGAACAATTGCCCACAAAATAATACAGTACAATAATAACATATAAAACACAATCGACTAAACTTTCGTTGGTAAAATATTCTTACCAGAACCAATAAGCTTTACCTAAAAGGTACGTAGAAGAAGTTCAAAGGAATAATGAACTATTAAACTTAACAACAGATATCGACATCAAGGAATACACTGAGGGTCACAAGACCACGAACTACATCTAGGTTGTCAAGTATTTCTACTTTAACCTTTAACAGTCTAAACGACTATAATCATCATCTATGTCCTAGGTTAACAGGTGTATTTACTGTAACCTTTAGCAGTCTAAACGACTACATAGACCATCATCTCGTACTCCAGGTGATCAACCCCTTTGTACTATGTATTGCGCAAACATTTAAACAGTATCGCATTGCTCTAAAAATAATTCCCCTGATACAGGGTTGTTCATCTCAGCTTGATCATAGGGTTCCATACCAAAAGAAGTTTGGTTCGGAATTATCTTCAAAGAAATCTAAATTTTTAGAATCTTCATCAACTATGTGCTAGTTGAATCATTAAAATATTCCAACCGCTAAAGGATTATTACAATGCTAATTAATTTCAAGAGTTGAATAATAACGTTTCACAACTGAATAAACAGCACATGGCAAAGCTATGCTTTTGAAAGAATTTAGAAAGATAAATTAGAAAATTTAACTTAGAATAATTCAGGAACCTTGCTTTAACTAATGAAAACAGAGGTTTGAGCTTGTACGACATAAAGTAAAATTTAGGAATTTAGAAGACTAAGAACTTGTTCATCACATGATAGAGGAATTTGCTCCACAAAGACCAAGGTTAGAGAACTTGTATAAAGATAACAAGTTAAATAATAAGGACTTGCTCAATGTAAGGAGGGGAATAAGAAACTTGCTCAATATAAAATTAGAATTTAGACACTTGTGTAATCATAAATGAGATATAGATATGAAACTGGCTTAATGTAAAAGTAGGGTCTAGAGACTTGCTTAAGTAAGTAATAGCATTATAAAGCTTGCATGATACGAGAATGAAATTCAGGAACTTGCGTAGAGATCATCAATTAAGGATAGATACTTGCTTTCAATGAAATAACAAGATTAGGAGTAGTAAACTTGCTTTCGAAGAAATAAAAGGATAAGGATAGAAAACTTGCGTAAATGTAAAAGTAAGGATAAGATACTTGCTCAATGAAAAGTAGAGTTAAGAAACTTGCCTCGTGCGTAGATTATACTTTAACTATTCACGTTCTTTAACCAACCTATACATTATGTTTATAAAACAATAATAATAATTAGTTACAGTATTATAAACACGTCAGGTTTCATTCTCATCAAAAATTCCATTTTAATATCTCAATTGACACCGGACAATCAGTGGGTATTGCTTACCACCCATTACAGTATTTTAGTATTCATTTTATACCTTAGCCTAAGCTTTAGGTATGTCTACGATATCATAACATGATCACAAAGAAAGAATAAAATTTTTACTCTCTTCTTTTTACTCTTCTTTTTTTTTTTTTTTTTTTTGGGTTCCCGCCGGGGCGAGAAAATCCTTCACAAAATCTCGTCGGGGCGAGGAAATCCTTCACAAAAATCTCGCCGGGGCGAGAAATTCCTTTACAAAATTCTCGTCGGGGCGAGAATTTCCTTCACAAAATTCTCGCCGGGGCGAGAATCACGAATTCCAGTTTCTGCAGTTCGCGAAGAACACAAAAATAGGCCAAAATTTCCAATCTTGTTATTCTAATCGTCAAATTAAACATACTCAGACACTATAGTTCAAATATAATTGTTATCCAAGCCTTCTAGCATGATTCTAACGACTTAAATCACATAAACCATGAATCTAATAATCAAATTTGAGGTTTCTATCAGTTTATCAAAGTTTCTACAATTTCAGTAAAATCACACATAACAGGTTCGTTATACAATCAAATTAATCCGTTTAAATCTTGTTTTCTTCATTTATACATGCAATAACAAAATAAGTTATCAATTTAACCCATTAACATGTAAAACAAGTATTAATTTTATACATTCAACCCATGTTCATAACTAACTACTCTGTAACTCCAGAACTTCAATTAAAACATGATTTCATAGATTTTAATTACTCCAAAACATATATAAATCATATAAAACACATATATACATGCTTTCAAACATCAATTCATCAATTTATAAAATTTTAAGCCATGGAATTTAGTTTACAGAGAATACAGAGAACTCAAAAACATACATTCATGGAAGAACTCATAAGAATATAAATTAAAACTTAAATTAGAAGAATTACCTTCAATTAGATGCTTTAATTAATACAAGTAGATGATTGATTTATTCAGTTCTCCAAATTTCTCTCTAATTCAAGTTAGCAGAATAAGGAAATGCTGAGAATAATTAGATCACGTTAACTCAGTCTGATGAGTGGGTGTCAGTTAATCCCATAATGGGTTAACTGACCCCAACTCCCATTAAGGCTACGTTTGGCTGGTCCTCTACTATTCCTTCTAGTTTATTTTAATAAATAGCTTATAATATAGTTCATGTCACATACTTAAATTAATAAAATAATCTCATTTAAATCAATTAAATAAAATAGAAAAATTCTACATTAAATCATATAGTCACATAAATAAAATTCTCCTTTATTAATAATGACAAAATATTAATTCTCTAATTAATAATTAAATTAATTAGAAATAACATTATACTTATTTAAATAATGTATTTAATCAAATAAATTCAATTAAACACATACTTTAAATATAAAATTCTCCACATTAACTTAATTAATGTAACATATATAATTAAATTAATCTACCACAAATTCATCAATTAATCAATTAATTCAACAATCAAATCATCGAAAAATATTTATTTAATTTAAAAAATATTTAAATTAAGATACAAAATTCTCGTTTGTCACATCTTTCCCCCCTTAAATGGATTCTGTCCCCAGAATCACGACTCAATTAACTCGTCTCGTTACAAGTATAATAACAATAACAATTAAGAAATCAAAGTAGATTTTAATTGAGGTGTAACAGCTTTTCTGAAATCAATCAATAATAATCAAAAGTCTGAAAGCTCAACAGATAGCTTGGCTCAAGAATTGAATATAAATTTCAAGATTAAAAATGAATCTGAGGGTCATAAGACCTCGAACTATGTCCTAGGTTAACAAGTATCTCTACTGTAACCTTTAACAGTCTTATAGACTATGGACTATCCGTCTCGTACTCCGGGGGATCAGCCCTTTGTACAATGTATTGTGCACAAATATTTTAACGCTATTGCGTAGTGTAATCCCCTATATTAGGGTTGTTCATCTCAGTTTTATCATTAGAGTCCGTACCAAATGAAGTTTGGTTTAGAATAGCTCCAACAGAAATTCTAGAATTTAGAATGATCATCAATTATGGGCTAGTCGATCCAAAAGGGTTCACTAGGCATATACAGTCAAATTATAATAACAATACAATCATTGTAAAATGGGACTACAACAATAGTAGAATACAAGGTTTACAAACGAATATATTGGAATAACGCATTTGAAAACTTATAAAACCCAATCAACATATAAGCGTTGAATAGTATGGAAAACCTTGCTTGAATAAGAATAATAGGCAAGGTTAAAGAACTTGTTCAATGAAAAGTAGAGTTTAGAAACTTGCCTCGTGCGTAATCTACACAATCACAACTTACGTTCACCAAACGTCCTACATTCCGTTAGGATCATAATGTAGATTAGTGATATTATAACTATGATCAACAATTTCACTTTTCATTTTAGTACAATTAAGCAACTTAGTTCATGCTCTGAACTTTCTAACTAACCACATAACACGAATCAGAAATCTCTACAAACATATAACACAAGACCTAGCATATGAATAACATCCCAATCCTTACAAACACCAAGTTTCAGATTTTTTTATAACTTATTGATTTATAACTAATAATCATCATATGAGTAACTACATTATGATATTAAATCTTATAACATGCTTTACGATCCTCTTCATACATTAAAATATGTTAACTTATCATTACCCAAGCTATGCATGTAAAAACTCATCACTGGGTCTGCTCTGGTACTGGCGCGGCCGCACCACTTTTACTCTTGGAATCAGCGCGACCGCACTGCACCTATATAGGGACTGATCTGCTGTCGGTGCGGCCGTGCTACTTTTGCACTGGAAACCAGCGCGGCCGCGCTGCGACGCAGATTCAGTTGCTGCAGCGCGAACAAACTCTGTTTCCAACCAATTTTCAATTTTTCTTCATTCAATCCACTAAATTAAGCCAACCCAGACGTTATATACATATAATTACCAGAATCCAATACTCTTAAATTGATTCAAACAACAACCAAAGCTTCAGTAATCAAATTAAAGGCCAGAAATTCACTGTTTATACAAAATATTCATGTTTTGGCCCATTTAATGAAATCGAGCACTGTGAATTCATCTCTAAACCATTTTAATCCATTCCAATTGCATTCTATTTGTTATTGAACATACTAACAATAACAACAACCAATTTACAGATTATTACATGGATTAAACACAAATTTTAAACCCAAAGTATGCCATATTCATATGTATAAACTCAAGAACACAAGACCCATTTAAAACTTGTTTACATAGATTCTAGTTACAGAAAATCATTTACAATTGCTATATAACGGTTTATATACCCATACTAACATGCATAATCATCACATAAACAATTTCTAGCAATTTTGGTTCACCAATATTTCACAGAGAACCAGTTCGAAGAAAATAGGAACTAAAGTTTTAGGTTAGTTTATTACCTGATAATTCTTCTTAGATTATGAGAAGATGATGATTCTAGCTTTAATAATCCTCTTCCTTCTCCTTCTCAATTCATAGAGCTATTTCTCTCCAATATTCTCTCTATTCTTTCTCTACTAAAACTCTGTTCTTTCTTCTTTAGGCTTAGAAAACAACTGATGACTTTTATTTTTTAACGTAACCTTCACTTAACACTTATCAGTTACCAAAACCCCAATTAAAACATCAGTTAACAAATTTAAAAGTCTAGGTCTTGTTTGGTGGAACCAAAACAAAATAAACCATTTTTACTAACCAAGGGTCACAAGGCCTTATTTGGTTTAACTAAAACAAAAACCTTTTCCATTTATTATAATAACCCATAATACTATATAGTTTTAATTGTCACACTTTCAATTTAATAAAACCTATTATTAAATAAATTCAATTAAACCTTACTAATTTAATTATAACTTTTATTTGGCCAATTATAAATTAATCCAAATAATTCATTAATCATCTAATTTAATTATTAAATTAAATTAGAATGACATCAAATCAGTAATCAAATAACAGTTAACATAATTATACTAAAATGAATTACTCCATAATAATTTCACCAATTATTTATTCTATTCAACAAATAAATCAACGAAAATATTTATTTAACCTAATAAATATTTTATTTAATCACAAAAAATCACATTCGTTACAATGACCTTCAGCAGTTCTCAGCATGTTAAGTAACTCAGGTAGGCTGACGTCCAACTTATTCATGTGAAAATTCACAATAAATTGTGAGAAGGTGTCTGAGAGTGACTGTAAGATCAAATCTTGACTTAACTCCCCATCCATTACGAACCCTAGCTGTCCAAGTTGTTCAATCAGATTGATCATCTTTAAGACATGAGTCTCAACAGTAGTGCCCTCAGTCATTCAAGATCGGAAGAGCTCCTTAGATATCTGATATCTAGCAGTCCTACTTTGATCACCATACAACTCCTTGAGGTGCACCAATATAGTAGGAGCATCCATAGTTTCATGCTGACGCTGAAACTCGTTACTCATGGATGCGAGCATTATGCATTGAGCCAAGATTGCATCATCTTGTCACTTTCTGAAAGTAGCAATCTCTTCCTCAGAGGCTATTTTTGCAACATTTGCTGGGACGGGCGAATTTAGGACATAAAAAATCTTTTCAGCAGTGAGAACAATTCTCAGATTCTTTAACCAGTCCGTGTAATTTGGTCCGATCAGTTTGTTAGCATCAAGTATGCTACGCAGTGATAGTGAGTTTGACATTTTTAAATTTTGCATGTGAAATAGACAACATTTTAGCATACATTCATTTTATTAATTACCAAAATAAATTAGGTCCTTTTTAAATTGGTATCTCCCACTATTTTCATCAAACTATATTACCCTCAATATATAGTTCGACAAATCTAATTAAAGACTTGCTAGTGAGTATAAGAATCTCATTTCAAATATATATAGACTTGTGTGACACACCAAACTATATATAAATAAATATGTAGACAACTATTGTCAATTACATCACTGTGTAACTCCTTGTATTTTGCCTCTTAGATTATTTTGATCAAATGTGACACATCCGAATCAAAATTCTCTAAGTTAAGTCCAACCTAGCACTTCCATATATGTGAAGAGAAAAATATCGTCCTTGTGTGACACAACAAAACAGTAATGTTCAATTCCTTAATAAGCATCAAATATGATAAAAATAACATCTTAAATATTTAATATTTGCCTTATGTGACACTGTAACATCCCCAAATCCGGGTACTTCGTTTCATCAGGATTTGGTGTTCACTATCCAAATACATCACATCACATCTAATTACCCATTCAAATATAAAGGAAAAACTATTAATTAAAATAGGAATCTCCCATTAAAGGGTTACAACATCATTAATAAATAAATCACAGGTCATCTAACCTTAAATAAACATCAGTGCGGAAACATAAATTAAGTCTATTACATAAACATTGTTTAAACAAATAAAACAAGTCTTCATCACTTGTTTGCTTTGCCTTTGCCCTTACTAGTAGACGGCTCATCAACTCTTTCAACTTTAGCTGCAATGTTATTTTGCAAGGGTGAGCAATGATTTCCCAGCAAGTACAACAACAACAATAATAATAACATGCGAAATAATCAATGGATATTGAATAATCGAAGATTTAGCTTTTGAGTCAAGAATATAAGACAAGCTTCAAAAGAACATCTAAGGGTCTTAAGACCACGAACTATGTCCCAGGTTATCAAGTATTTCTACTTTAAACCTTTAACAGTCGTAAGACTATATGGACCTTACTTCTCGTACTCAGGGGGATCAGCCCTTTGTACCATGTATGTGCACAACATCTTAACGCTAACGCGTAAATAAAATCCCCTGTATAAGGGTTGTTTATCTCAGTTTGACATCGGAGTCTGCACCAAAGGAAGTTTGGTTTGGATTTACTTCAATAACGTTTCTAGAATTTAGAACGCTCATCAACTATGGACTAGTCGAATCAATAAGGGTTCGCTAGTCAATCAAGGTTTAAAAAGTGTAATTCGAGAAACAAAGACGAAATCTCACAAAAGGTACAATTGAATAAGTTCTGTATAACTGAAGCATTACAAAGAGGAATTAGAACGTCTCATTGAATCCATGAAATTGAATGGAATAGGAATAATAACTTGCTCAAGTAAATGATAGCAATATGAAGCTTGGATTCTAAGATAATGAAATTTAGGAACTTGCGTAATTGAAATCAAGGTAGTATTAGGTAGCTTGTTTTCAACGAAATAATAGATCAAGGTAGAAAACTTACGTAAACGTAAAATTAAGGATAAGATACTTGCCTCGTGCGTATACTATAAATTTAAGACTCACGTTCTTTAATCAACCTATACATTCAGTTTATAAAGCAGTAACAATAATTAGTTGTAGTATCATAAACACCTCAGGATTCGTTCTCATCAAATTTTTATTTTAATACTTCAATTAATATGTTAGCCTAAGCTTTAGATATGTCTACGATAACATAACATGATCACAAAGAAAGAATAAAATTTTTACTCTCTTCTTTTTACTCTTTTTTTTTTGTTCCACCGTCGGGGCGGTGGGTTTCTTCACAAAATCCTCGTTGGGGCGAGCTTACCGTCTGGGCGGAAAATGTAATACATTTCTACCGCCAGGGCGAGACTACCGTCGGGGCGGGAAATGTAGTTCATTTCTACCGCTGGGGCGAGCCTGCTGCCGGGGCGAGAAATGAAGTTCATTTCTACCGCCAGGGCGGTGGACCTGAAACTCACTTCCTGCAGTTCACGAAAAACACAGAAAAATACCAAATTTGGCCAAAGTTTTCATAATTAACCGATTAAATTACTACCCATTCATCATATATGTTATTAAATCGAAATCCATAATAAACACAATGATTTTAACATTACAAACAACCTAAACAAACCAATTAAAGGCTAAAAATTCACTGTTCATGTTCTTTATTTACATATTGATACAGTTAACACAATTACTCACTGTGAATTCGTTTATTAACCAAATTAATCCGTTAGACTCTTGTTTTCTTCGTTTTTACATGCATAAACATAATTAGTCATCAATTTAACCAATTAATAGCAATACAGACATCAATTTCATGCATACAGTTCATATTTAAACACTGTTCTTCTGTAAATTTCAGAACTTTAATAAAAACATCATTCCATGAATTTTGCTTACTCTAAATCACATATAAATCATATTAAACACATTTATGCATGCTTACAAACATCTAACATCCATTTATTAAAGATTTAGCCATATAATTTATTTTACAGAAAACACAGTGTACGTTCATGGAATTTACCTTAATTAGTAGTCTAGATTAAGTAACAATTGAACCAATTTCTTCTTCCCTTCTCTAAATCTCTCAAATCTCTCTCTCTCTCTATAAACTTTTAAAAATTGTTGATAGAATGATCGGTATAATAATAATAATAATATGTGAAAAACAAACTAAATGGCAGATCATGGTGTCAGTTGATAACTGGCACCAACTCCTACTAAGGCCTTGTTTGGCAACTCAATTATTCCTCCCTTCTAATTTATTTTAATAAACTACATATTATATAGTTCATGTCATATATTTAAATTAATTAAATAATCTTACTAAAATCAAATAAATAAAATAAAATAATTCTACATTAAATCACATAGTCATATAAATAAAATTCTCATTTATTAATAATGACAAATTATTAAATCTCTAATTAATAATTAAATTAATTAGAAATTACATTATACTTATCTAAATAATGCATTTAATCAAATGAATTCAATTAAACACATACCACCTTAATTTAATTAATGTAACACATATAATTAAATTAATCTACCACAAATTCATCAATTAATCAATTAATTCAACAATCAAATCATCAAAAAATATTTATTCAATCAATAAATATTTAAATTAAGTTACAAAATTCTCGTTTGTCATAGACACAACAAACACATATTAAATATTCAATATTTTATCGTTTTACTATGCTAGAAGGCGACGTTCGATATTCCAAATATCTTTGAACGTTTAAGACTTAATATGATTTCTTTGAGGGGGTTTGTTATTATTTGTCTCATCTTGATTAGCGCGCATGCACACATATATATAAAATACGCGTCATATTATTTAACATGCGAAATATGTTGGATAATATATAATATATACATAATTAGCATGCACATATAGAATACTATATTCTACCCGGATTGATTATGGACTTTTATTCTCGTTTGGTTCACTAGAGCCACCAAGTGAACCAAAAGGTCAACCTAAGGTGCAAGAACTGAATTTAAATATAACTATTACATTTAAACTCGAGCTCCATTACAAATGGGTCTTCAAACGCTCCTTGCTCCTTTGTCTCCAATTCTTCAAAATAATTCTAACTAGTCCTATTACATAAACTATTTACAATGAATAGAAACCTTGATCAGCAGTCAAGGGAAAGTACATAGGAGGAAGATAGAATTTACATCAAGAAAAACTAGAGAAGACGAGGTACGCAGACCCCATTTATAAAAACTCATTCGTTCAAGCATCCTTTAAAATAAATCCAATCACACATTGGTCAATAGTCCATAATCAATCCATATTTATTATCATACATATCTCCATATGCATCAATAAATAACATTTATCTCATGAATAATAAAACCATTCCATATATGCATTGATATCATTTAATGGGCAAAAAGTTTGCTAATATTTAGTTTTGAAACAAAATAAACTCTTTTATTTTAATCCAAAACCAAATCAAAATTAAACTCCTTTAATTTTAGCAACCTAGAATCCTATTCAAGATAAAATAAACATCTTTATTTTAAACTTTTATCAATTAAATAAACCATTTACTTAAATTGAAGAAAAAACAAAATTTTCAAAATTTGCAGACTGGCGCGGCCGCGCTCCAAAATAAATTAGGAGCGGCACGGTCGTGCTGTACCCTAGAAACGATTTTTGGGTTCTGACGCGGCCGCGCTCCAGAATGAACTGGAAGCGGCGCGGCCGCATCGCGACACAGAATAAAAAACATTTTTCCAGCCCAAAAAATCTGATCGAATCGCATATCAATTCATACATGGAATCAACAAAATCAATAATTAACACAAGGATTGGCTCTGATACCACTGTTAGGTTTGTATAATACGCAAGCATGCAATCAAATTACATAAATAGAGTGGAAGCGTGATAAAACGAATTTTAAAATTTTAATACAAACCATCACCATGATCTTTCCTTGTGTTCAATTATCAATTAAACGAAAGAGATAGAGATAGAGAATTATACCCTCGTGAATCAAAGCTTCCTCGGGTAGAAGTTCACCTCCAATTCCTTCGCGTTCTCCTCGAATTCCACCGATTAAATTCCTTCCTAAGATAAACGTTAGGCACCCAAGTGTTTGGCCTCTAGAGGTGATCCACCAAGAAAAAATACTTGTTCAAGAAAATGGGTGTTGGCAAAACCTTAATTTCTATCTCTATAGAAATTGTAAGTACTATCCACAATTCTAATGGAAGTGTTGTAACCCTAATCTATGATAAGACTCTTCCTATTTATAGATATAAGAAACCCTCCCAAACTATTTAGGATTAGGTTAATTGTCTTAATTAAATTCTTTTAATTAATTAAACTCCTAATCCAATTAGGAATTTATGAGAGTACTTATATTAATTAATTCCCAAACCTTTTTATAAATTAAATAATAATAATAATAATAGTAATAATAATAATAAGACTCCTCTTATTAATTTATATTTAATATTTCTAAAATATTAAATAATAAATATTAAGCTATTTAATTTATTCTATCTCCATAGACTAAATTAAATACACTAAACTTTTTATTACAATTATGTAATTTACTTCTTAAATAAATATTTTTCTTTTGTGGTGTGACCCTTTAGGTTCTCCATATTAAACCGGTTGTGAATAAATCAATTAGAACAATTCTAATCTTATTTAAATAAATAAATTAAATTATTTAATTCATTTAAATAAATAACATTTATTCTACAATAAGCATAAGCCCCTTAGCGATCAACGACTTTCCAGATAATATAGATTTCAACATTAATCACAAAAGAACCTTCTAGTGAATAGTTACCGTACAATTCAATCATTATACCATACAATATCCCAATTAAATATAAGACATGAAATTACTGTCAAGTCTTATTTTATTTAATTATATGTATCTCGATTCCCAAATGCAGAACTCTAAATAATACAAATTAGAAACTCCTTTCTAATTTCATTCTGCCTTGGCCAAGAACTACTGAGATATCATTTATCGAATCACATATGACATTCACATCTTTTACTAGATGTGGTAGATTCTTTGTTGATCATTCACCTATTTTCATATACAACTTATTATACTCAATCATACCCTTTGATATACCCTACAGATCTTAAGGGACATGTCAAAGTATAACTCATCATACATAAGATACTTTGATGATCTCAAGTCTAAGGATCACTTGTACTACTATCACTAAAGGAATTCCTATTGACAGACGAGTAAAACTCCATTAGGTTTTCCTTAGCGAGCCACGTTTAGTGAACTTATTCTCCAATAAGCACCTACATACTTGCTTTAGTGTCTCCACACAAATGATTATGAGATCAATCATCCTCTTCTTAAGAGCAAGCAACGTATGTACTAATCTATCCGGATTCACTAATCCCCTTTTTAGTAATCCAACGATTATGAACGATTTTAGTTTTAAGCTTTCTAAGAATTTAGATCTCATTAGCATGATCATCATCATGATTCTAAAAGCATTGCTTAAAACTATGGGTTTATCACATATTAAATAACAACACTATGTAGATAAAGTAAAATGTCTTTAATATTTTTATTAATAAATGAATAAGATTACAAAGTATATGCCAC
This sequence comes from Aralia elata, assembly GCA_034770075.1. Taxonomy (NCBI): domain Eukaryota; kingdom Viridiplantae; phylum Streptophyta; class Magnoliopsida; order Apiales; family Araliaceae; genus Aralia; species Aralia elata. Next base: position 35,294,319 of record CM068383.1, on the reverse strand, counting down.
ATCATATCAAATATGATTGGCTTGTGTGCATACTACTTTCAGTTTTGTGCTTCATGAATGATTGTCTAACTAGCAATTATTGTGATAACTTATATGAAATTGGAAGATGGATTATAAGTTTAGATCTGAATATGATAACTTGTGATTAGTAATTCTTCCTCGGAGTGAATGCTAATTTGTATACAGGATAGAAATATACTTGTAGACCACAAACAACATGTGGAAAATGATACTTAATGAATTTATTATTATTATTTCTCATAGGAATATAGTGAAATTAATAATAATAATAGATATGCTATATAATTATTCGGAAGATGATTATATAAACTATTAGTGATTTTTTGTTGACAATTCTAAATAATCAATTTAATGATATTAAGACGAGACATTGGCAAAAATTGTAATCTTAACTATTAAATCTAATTTTTATCCTTGTTATTAATTTAGTTTTAATTAGTTAATTTAAAACCCTAAAATTCATTAGTTTAAATAAGATTGAATTGATACAAAGTTAATACTTGGATTAATATTATTAGCATATTCCTCGTGGGATCGACACTCTACTTATTCTTTATTACTTGTTGACCACATATACTTGCGTGTAAATTGTCTATACTATATTTGGACAACATTTGACATATTGACTCATAACTGGATTTTAGTTTAGTCATGATCCCCTGTTCTGTAAAATCACTCACATCTTGCTGTTCAGTTGATTGTATCTTTAGAGAGATTGTATAGTTGAATAGTTGTGAGAGGAATTGTTGAGACCCCAAGGAACTTATTTCAAGTTCAATTAAAGTGAAAATAGACTTTCATTTAAGTTTGGGGGAAATATGAGAAAATTGTGGGAAAATAGAAAATTTTATCCTTCCGTGAATATTACATTGTATGGTGGGTTAGGATTTAGCTTTAAAGCGCACTCCCCGATAAATACAGGAACGAGATGGAGCGTAAGACACACTCGTTCAATTAAATCTGAGAGGGAGCATAAAATACACTCACCAAATGAAAAAAAATGATAAGAAAAGAAAATGTGGGAAGGAAATGGTTAGAAGAATTGTAACGCCCCCGAAATCCGGGTCTTACCTTAAACTTGGGTTCGGTGCGTCCCGATACTACCCATAAAACATAGGCTTATTACATTAATGCACTTATAATAATATTACAGCATATCCTAATCTAATCCTAGGTACGAAGACCTTTAATAATACACTTATGATCAATGTTGAATAAATACCATGATCCTTTACAATATCTCATGTGTGAACGCAAGGTTCTGATTCTGACTTTAGTCAATTCCTGAATAGTCGCAAAGTTATTCAATAACTATACATTCGTTATAATGTCCTTTATACAACATCATCATCCTTCTAGTTTGCTGTAACAAGTAAATTATATAATTGTATCTTAACTACCAGAATAGAAAACCTCCATTTCTAATTCAAAATTTACATAATCTAATTCACGTAAATCGTATACTGTCATCACAGCTAAATAATTTTAATGAGGAAATAATAATAAACAACTTTCTTTTTTTCATGCGCCTCTAATCCTTATCAACATGATATCAAGAGAATTTCATCGCATCAAGAATCTGCAAAAATTTTATTTTTGCAACTATGAGCACGACGACTCAACAAGAACTAACAGTTTTCACCTTTCATGCTTCAGGTAACACATAAGTTTGTATTTTATTCATGCATTATGATTCTCATACTATGCATCTTATTCATGCATCATCATTCTCATACTATGCAACTTAGTCATGCATTATAAATCTTATACAATGCATCTATATATATGCATCATACATCTCATGGCATACCTCATGCATATCATATTGTAAGTCACATAACAGTGAAAGATTTAATAATCAAGTCATGTACATCAATACATTTAAACAAATCAACAAGTTAAAGAACTTGCCTTAAGCATTCCTTGCCAAATTATGATGGCTCGTCCTTCAAATATCCTACACAATTTATTTAACAATAAAATACCAATTAACCACTAAAATGTGCACATATATTGGTTCACATTATAATAATTCTTATCTCATATTGTTCGCGCATTATAGACAATTAACGCAATTAACTCTAAAACATTTCTCAGCGTCGCGTCGTTTGAAAACGTTATCACCCTCATCATTAACAATCCTTATTAGTTTATATAAACCCCAATCTATATCTAATAATGTTCGTTTCATTTGAATCAAAACACTATTTAAGTGTTGTAAACACCGAAATTTTGCGCTTCGTATACTAACCGTGATAGGAGGGCAAAATCGTCAAATGAACCGGCCTGTGAGAGCGAGGGATGCACAAGTGCAAACACTCGACGCCACCGCAACGATTTGCAAATCAAAACCGACGTGACAGCAGGGCCGTCCGAAATGAGCATGCCCGAATGATGTGGCACGTCTCCCAGTGATTCCCGGACTGCAAAATATAAACCTGTCGGCAAAAACTGATGTCACGACACGCGAATCGAGGTGCGGCACGGAAATCGAGAAAATCAGCCCACCCAATCGCGGATTGATCTGCGGCCAAACGATTAAAATAATGGTGGTGCGCACGGGACTCGAAACCAGGAAACCAGCTGAGTGCGATGGGGGGTGGGCCAGCCAGCCGCAGATCAATCTGCGGCCAGGCCGCAGATCAATCTGCGGCTGCCCTAAACCAGCTTATTTCAGCTCAGTTTCTTCATTTCATCCAAGAGGTTGAGCAGATTTGAAAGGGAGGAGATATCAACAGCAAGAAGCAGCGGAAGAAGAAGGAAAAACAGCAACAGCAGCAGCGAATTAGGGAGAGAAAAGAGAGAAAATAGTGAGGAATTATATCTCTTTTGTGAGATTGTATCACATATATTCTCTACTCTAATTAATATACGAGTTTATACGCATCGTGGTGTCATTTGCAAGGTGAAAAAGAATTCTTTTTATAGCAGTTTTGTTATAACATTTTGTTAAATTTTTATCATTTTGGATTATACTAAATGTAGTTTTCTTGTATATCATTGAGAATACATGGATTAGGGATTATTAGTTAGGGTTCCAATGGAACAAAATTCTTCCTAATGATCCGATGATATCCATTTGGTGAATTTTAGCTTGTTAATTTTTGTAATATCCATTTTGGGGGTGTGTAAGAATTGTGTATGTGAGCCTAGGAACGCGACCCCGTGGTCCAAATCCGATGATGGACAATTTTGGTGGATGTAATAGGATCGATTATCCTTTATTGTAAGATGTAATGGTCGGGCCTTAAAACGACGCCAAGGCGAGAATCGGGTTTAAGGCCCCGTAATAGTGAAATATGTGATTGTTAGCGTTCGGGGTATTTTGATGGCTTACATGCCCATGAATATCCCCCTACGCGTTTTGATGTTTAATTTGATTTGAAACACCAAACAAAAGATTTCAAAGCCAAAACAATAAAGATTTTTCTAAAATCAATCAAAGTAGGATATTAGCATCACGAGGATAAGAATTGGAAATGCTAATGAATGTCGATTCCTATTAAACGAGAAGGCCAAAGAAAATCATTTTCAAACATCACCAAAAATGGCTTTTATGAATGAACGAAATGTTTTATTAAACCTTTGTGCATAGGGTTAAAGATATCCTAGAAATTGCCCATCATTTTAGGAAGGCAACGTATAGATCTCGATTCCTATTTTGACGAAGGTTTAGAAAACTCTTGTTTTTGCCAAAATGACACCTAATGAAAATCTCATAGTTTGATAAATAAAATCAAACCTTTCTCATAGAGCTTTCTCGTGTATGCTGAAAAGACATTCCGAAGCGTTTTCAAATTAAAGCACGACTTTCCCTAAAAATCCAAATGATTCTTTCATACAAACTCACCACAACATTCACATAGGCATATACACACACACGCGCGCGTACATACACATTTCATGAATTAAAGGATAGGAAAGCATCAAGATTGCGGTAACTGTGTTTCACGGAAGTCGGGGGGTGCCTAACACCTTCCCCTCGCTTAAGCAAGCCCCCGAACTCTATGAATCTCGGTTCGCAGACCAATTAATTCGGAGTCACACATGAGCCAGCGATTTACGAAAACGAAACCCGGATGAGTTGGTACATCCATTTCAAATATACCAACTGGCGACTCTGGTTAATTGGCTCATCATAAAAACGATCTTTCAAAACCCCGTCGACATTAATGCCGACCTTTTCCAAACATCATCTAATAACAAAGGCTAAAATCGGAAAAGAACAATATCGCGAAGGAGGGAGAAAACCGGCGTCGACAGCTGGCGACTCTGCTGGGGACATTAGAGGGCTTAAGCCGCTTTCAAATCTTGATACTATCCTATCCTTTAAAATTTATGAATGTATATGTGCGTGCGACATTTTGACCTGTTTTACTTGTTGTTGTGTGAATGTGTGTTTGTGTCCAATGAAGTGAATGATTGAATGGAATTGATTTACTTTTAAGTAATCATTTGCATACGGTGAGGACGATGAATGTGAATGTATGTTGAGAGAGTACCTCCTCCTGAGGCGAACCTGTCGGTTGCTTATTACTGGACTCGAAGGGGCTGCTCCCCGGAGATGGCTCAGGAAACGCACCACCACCCAAATCCGCTCCAGTCGAAAGGGCTCAGACGAGTAGATTGCGAAGATTTGGGGACCTTCATGCCGAAAAGCCCGTGAGAGTAAACCTAGGATAGGTCAGCCTCAGATTAACCCAACGCAGGAAAAGTCTCTTCATGCCCTTTTACGTTCACGCGTATAAAATGTCACGATCCCATTCATATATGCCTCCCCTGTTGACAAAAGAAAGTACTGACCTCCATGTTTTGCAGGGAATAGCTGGGAAGGCATAATAAGTCATGTCTAGCAATTATTATTGCAATAAGGGACTACTAACATGCTGTTTTGCAGAAAAAGATTAAAAAACCCAAAACACAAAAGTTACAACTTTAGCATGCATCCATATCCTTTCATTGCCCAGGACTAAACTTTGAACCGTTGTTTCTGTAGGATTGCTCCTCAAACCCGTTCGCAGTCTAAAAGGGCCCAAGACTCTACATTTGAAATGGCTGATCTTCCATCTACTAATCCTGGCTCCATATCTCGTGAGGAATTTGATGATTTCAAGAAACAGATGTTGGAGATGGCCATAATGTTGAGGGAACAATTGCTACCTAGACAGGATCCACCTAAAGAGGATCCACCCCAACCTAAGGGCGAACCCGTCGTCCCAAAGGTCATTCCTATACCCAACCGGACAGTGATTACTATCCCGGAGGAAGGAGACACTGACGACCTTCGGAAGAAAATGAAACAAATGCAGGAGACCATCCAATCCATGAAAGGCATAGGTTCCCTAGGTAGGGTTAATTATTCAGATCTATGTGTCTTCCCCGGAGCCAGATACCCGGAGAAATTTAAAATTCCCGAATTTGAGAAATACAATGGGAAGGGGGATCCTTATACACATCTGAAAATATACATCGGGGAGCTTGGATCTTATGCCAAAGACGAAGGTCTAAGAATGCAATTATTCCAAAAGAGCCTGACGGGGGAGGCAAGAATCTGGTATGCCCGCCTTGACAATACTCAAATCCACAACTGGGAGGAATTGGCCCATACTTTCTTAACACAATACAGCTTCCAGGCACAGATGGCACCTGACAGGTATCAAATGACAAAGGTCAAGAAACAACCGAAAGAATCTTTGAGGGACTATGCACAGCGGTGGAGGGGTATGGCTGCCCAAGTGAATCCCCCAATGAGCGAGACAGAGATGGTAATGACCTTTGTGGATATCCCGGAGGCACCCTATTATGAGCGAGTGATATCGGGGATTGGACGACCTTTTGCCGAGATGATAAAACACGGGGAAATGGTGGACATGGGGTTGAAGTCTGGCAAGATTCGGGATTTCACGGCCTTGGAAACAGCTGCAGAACAAATCCAGAGTGGAAACTATGGCAGCACTTCCCGTAGGGTCCAAAACAAAAAGGAAGAAGATGTTTCCCTTATCCTGCAGGGATCATCTAGAAAGGCGAAAAAAATCCTCCAGTACATGTGCAGAGAGTGGGGCCGTCCCAACAGCCTAACTTCACTGATCAGAGGGCAGATGGGCGAAGAAGATTCGAGACCTCGAAAAATCGAGTATTCACCCCACTCGGGGAGCCTCTTGAGCAGGTGTTGGCCGTATTGATAGCCCAGAGGAAAATAGTCGATTTGGCACCCCCAAGTGACCCGAATGGAAGAAGATTTGACCCAAACAAGCAATGTGCCTATCACTCAGTTTCCCCTGGTCATGATACGCAGGAATGTTGGACGCTGAAGCACAAAATTCAGGACTTGATTGATAGTGGGGAAATCGTGGTGGAACAGCCAGGGTCACCAAATGTTGAATCCTCTACCTAAGCATGATGGGGAAGGGGGTAAATCCAGAAGTATGGCAGTGAATCCCGACCAGTAGAAGATCAATGGGTTTTAAAATTCTGAGTTTTATTTCAAATCCCTGCACGCTCATGTCATTTTGTCATGTTATCCAAAAGGAAGATCATGTGCTGAAATGTGTTATATATATGACAAGCATTTTTTTGTTTTATGGCAGTACCCCACCCGATTTGAGGCATTCTAGCCTGACAAGCAATATGGCCAAATTTGAAGGAGGATCACGATTTTGGTATAAAGCTAGATTTCGATCTGATGGCGATTGAGCAAAACGAGACAGATATCGACAATACGTCTGACGAGATCGAGGGATGGGTCGAAGATAAACCCAAAACCGACTTAGACCAAACCTTCGCCATCAAACATCAGAACCCCTAACGGTCACAAAGAACCCGCAGTAAAAAAAAAAAATCTCTCAAAAATCAAAAATTCCCCCAAACCTTTCAACAAGTCAAAGGACCGGATCTGCTGTTAGCCCAGCGAGGTACCGAGGCGACCAGCATGAGGGAGATCACAAGAAAAGCAACTTAACACTGGGGCATTTGTCACTACCCAGGGAATGATGACGTGCAAATTGGCACCCATGCAACAATCCCATCAACATGCACCATCACCATCAAATGCTACCTCATGTCAATTCAATCTTCAACGGTACGATCATCTGGCATTGGTCAAGCATAGTTTTCCCGGGATACGATGACCCGCGTGAAAGGGGATTTTATTTGACTTGATAATAATTCTGACAAGCAACCGTGGAGCACGATCGTGAGTATGATTAGACGAAGAAGGCTATTCAACCTTTTGATCGGGTATAAAGCCTTAATTCAAAGCAACGTTTGCGACAGAATCGACCTCATGTGACAGCCTTCACTTTGCATTTGCACAAACTTTCAGTTGTGGGGTATAAAACTATGACGACGTTGATGGCGATGAACACGTAGTCAGACAGTCAATAATTATCAAGCTAATATCAAGAAGTCAGAGGATAAATGATTATCAAGCTAATGTCTCGAATCGTGGCCTGGGTTATTCGAGTAATTAAGCCCGAGGGGTGTCTCTACACCTGGTGCCCTAAAGCCATCTGGTTTGGGAGTCGCTGGCCCAACACTCGTTACATGGGTAACTCAGAGCCTAAGAAAACGAGCATTACAGTAGAGGAGGCTCGAGCAGATTCGAATCGTGGCATGGGCTACTCGAGTAATTAAGCCTAAGGGGTGTCTATGCATCTGGTGCCCTAAAGCCGTCTGGTTTGGGAGTCACCGGCCTAACACTCGCTACATGGGTAACTCAAGCCTAAGAAAACGAATCTTGCGCAAGGTCAAGCAAAGAATGAATGGGGCAGACCACCAGCTTGTCTCGAACCGTGGCCTTGGTTACTCGAGTAAATAAACCCGAAGGGGTGTCTGTACACCTAATGCCCCAAAACCGTCTGGTTCGGGAGTCATTGGTCCAAAACTCGTTAAATGGGTAACTTTGAAAAGCCTAAGAAAACGAGACAAGTGAAGTGGGCTAATAAAGAGAAAAGATAATACAAAAAACTCTCGGCCTTAAACAAGAAGTCATGAAAGAGAAACCCCTACTGAATGCTGCATCGCACAATGCATTTGTCATATGACGTCAATCCTGCTAAGGATGCTGTCGAGAATGGAGACAGAATACCTTTGACGAGGGAAGGTAGTTCTTTCGAATTCGACTTTACTCACATACAATGACCATGAATGCTTGAAGGTGTTCTTATGATTTCATAACTCGTTAAATAGAAAATCATCAACTCGCGAGGGATTAAAAAAAAAAAAAAAAAAAATTTCCAATCCAGTACATTCACGGTTCACAACTTGCTAGATTGTGCGATCAATAGATATTCAATTTCATGGGCTTTAACTGCATTTTTGTCAAGATTATAATATCGTTGTGTTGAACTAACACTAACGGCCCGAGCCTTCAAGTTTTGGCATTCATTAGTCATCTGATATGCAGGATCTTGCAGAGCTGTGGATAACTCAGCACGATCAGCATCGCGAGTTTTCGATAGAAATCCTCGGTAACAACACGTGCCAAGGCTGGGGCAGTTAAGAATCGTGAAATAGAAGGAAGCTGAGGCTGCACAGAGCTTTTCATCATTGGGCCTCTCCCCAATCCTGACTAGCACTGCCTCGACACCCAAATGATCCACGTACATGAGCATATACAAGGATGATATAATGCGGGACAACAGCATATCGGCCATCAGAAATGATCAAAAGGCTAAGGAGCCCAACATAGCTGTCGATCATCACAGAGAGCGAAACAGACTGCCTCAACTCGATGAAATGAAGACGACCAAAAACAGGCAGAGTACCAAACCAATGTTGAAGTCTAAAGACTACACTACACGACGGGGCGTGATCCAATCAAATGTTGGCAAGCAATGACAACGGTCGAATCGTATCATTTGGCTGAATAGGGGTCATTTCTATCTAAACATATGTGGTGCACATGCATCTGTCCATAACATATCTGCCAGATCATGCATAACACCTTTTTCATGCATGCAGGTACGATCAAAATGAAAATCTTCAGGAAAGTACAAGCACGTCGCTTTCAACCTCACAAATGATCAGAGTGATGGCTTTTGCGGCATGGTACGTGGACAATATTAGTGGGAGATCCAGGACAAAAGCCGACCAACAATCCCATCCAAAAAAAAAAAAAAAAATCAACAAACCCTGGGAAGGGCTGAGATCCACGCGAACCACAACAAGATGGTGAGCACCCCTGGGAAGGGCTGATAGCCACAAAAAGCAAAAAAGACAAAAAACAACAAACCCTGGGAAGGGCTGAGATCCACGCGAGCCACAACAAGATGGTGAGCACCCCTGGGAAGGGCTGATATCCACAAAAAGAAAAAAAGACAAAAAAACAACAAACCCTGGGAAGGGCTGAGATCCACGCGAACCACAACAAGATGGTGAGCACCCCTGGGAAGGGCTGATATCCACAAAAAGAAAAAAAGACAAAAAACAACAAACCCTGGGAAGGGCTGAGATCCACGCGAACCACAACAAGATGGTGAGCACCCCTGGGAAGGGCTGATATCCACAAAAAGAAAAAAAGACAAAAAACAACAAACCCTGGGAAGGGCTGAGATCCACGCGAACCACAACAAGATGGTGAGCACCCCTGGGAAGGGCTGATATCCACAAAAAGAAAAAAAGACAAAAAACAACAAACCCTGGGAAGGGCTGAGATCCACGCGAACCACAACAAGATGGTGAGCACCCCTGGGAAGGGCTGATATCCACAAAAAGAAAAAAAGACAAAAAAACAACAAACCCTGGGAAGGGCTGAGATCCACGCGAACCACAACAAGATGGTGAGCACCCCTGGGAAGGGCTGATATCCACAAAAAGCAAAAAAGACAAAAAACAACAAACCCTGGGAAGGGCTGAGATCCACGCGAACCACAACAAGATGGTGAGCACCCCTGGGAAGGGCTGATATCCACAAAAAGAAAAAAAGACAAAAAACAACAAACCCTGGGAAGGGCTGAGATCCACGCGAACCACAACAAGATGGTGAGCACCCCTGGGAAGGGCTGATATCCACAAAAAGCAAAAAAGACAAAAAACAACAAACCCTGGGAAGGGCTGAGATCCACGCGAATCACAACAAGATGGTGAGCACCCTTGGGAAGGGCTGATATCCACAAAAAGAAAAAAGACAAAAAAAAACAAACCCTGGGAAGGGCTGAGATCCACGCGAACCACAACAAGATGGTGAGCACCCCTGGGAAGGGCTGATATCCACAAAAAGCAAAAAAGACAAAAAACAACAAACCCTGGGAAGGGCTGAGATCCACGCGAACCACAACAAGATGGTGAGCACCCCTGGGAAGGGCTGATATCCACAAAAAGAAAAAAAGACAAAAAACAACAAACCCTAGGAAGGGCTGAGATCCACGCGAACCACAACAAGATGGTGAGCAAACCCTGGGAAGGGCTGATATCCACAAAAAGAAAAAGACAAAAAACAACAAACCCTGGGAAGGGCTGAGATCCAAGATAACCAACCGGCAACGATAACCGGGGGTTACGAGATGGGTGACCGGCGACGATACCCGGCCTCGACAAGACAATCGTCCGGCGACGAAAACCGGCGATTACGAGATGGATGTCCGGCGACGAAAACCGGCTCCGACAAGATAACCAACCGGCAACGATAACCGGGGGTTACGAGATGGGTGACCGGCGACGATACCCGGCCCCGACGAGACAATCGTCCGGCGACGAAAACCGGCGATTACGAGATGGATGTCCGGCGACGAAAACCGGCGATTACGAGATGGATGTCCGGCGACGAAAACCGGCTCCGACAAGATAACCAACCGGCGACGATAACCGGGGGTTACGAGATGGGTGTCCGGCGACGATAACCGGCCCCGACAAGACAATCGTCCGGCGACGAAAACCGGCGATTACGAGATGGATGTCCGGCGACGAAAACCGGCTCCGACAAGATAACCAACCGGCGACGATAACCGGGGGTTACGAGATGGGTGTCCGGCGACGATACCCGTCCTCGACAAGACAATCGTCCGACGACGAAAACCGACGATTATGAGATGGATGTCCGGCGACGAAAACCGGCTCCGACAAGATAACCAACCGGCGACGATAACCGGGGGTTACGAGATGGGTGTCCAGCGATGAAAACCGGCCCCGACAAGACAATCGACCGGCGACGATACCCGGCGGTTATGAAATGGGTGACCGGCGACGATACCCGGCCCCGACGAGACGATCGACCGGCGACGATAACCGGCGATCAACGAATCCCTGGGAAGGGCTGGTATCCAAACAATCAACGACCCCTGGGAAGGGCTGAGATCCAAGCAAACCCCGATAAACGGTGACACCTGTGGAACCGTATCAAAAGACTGTACAGGGGTCATTTTTCATCAAATTTACATCTTAAATGTTGTGTCACATGCATTGAATAGAATGATAATTCTGTACGTGATCCATGCAGGTTAGGTGTCAAGGTCCTAGCCTATCAGAGTCAAAGGCTATGGCTGCCAAGAGCGATGTACGAGGACGAACTCCAAGGATGCCCTTCAAAGCTAGTCAGGAGAATAACTTCCTTTGATGACAATGGGATGGAATAAGGTGATTACGAGAGGGGTGACCGGATATGAGACCCGGCATTCACAGGACAATCGACCGGATACGAGACCCGGCGATTACGAGACGAGCGACAGGTTAGGGATTGATGCATTGACACCTTTACGAATGTGTTGCATGCCTTACATCTTGCGTTGCATCATAAGTTGAATGTGTTGCATCATGTATGCACTGTCATTCTTATGCACTGTCATTCATGCATCGTGTGTCTACTTCTTTATCATGTTCATTTCATTTAACATTTCATAAACATGATAAAGAGGGGCAGCTGTAGACACCCAAATTTTGCGCTTCGTATACTAACCGTGACAGGAGGGCAAAATCGTCAAATGAACCGGCCTGTGAGAGCGAGGGATGCACAAGTGCGAACACTCGACGCCACCGCAACGATTTGCAAATCAAAACCGACGTGACAGCAGGGCCGTCCGAAATGAGCATGCCCGAATGATGTGGCACGTCTCCCAGTGATTCCCGGACTGCAAAATACAAACCTGTCGGCGAAAACTGATGTCACGACACGCGAATCGAGGTGCGGCACGGAAATCGAGAAAATCAGCCCACCCAGCCGCGGATTGATCTGCGGCCAAACGATTAAAATAATGGTGGTGCGCATGGGACTCGAAACCAGGAAACCAGCTGAGTGCGATGGGGGGTGGGCCAGCCAGCCGCAGATCAATCTGCGGCCAGGCCGCAGATCAATCTGCGGCCAGGCCGCAGATCAATCTGTGGCTGCCCTAAACCAGCTTATTTCAGCTCAGTTTCTTCATTTCATCCAAGAGGTTGAGCAGATTTGAAAGGGAGGAGATTTCAACAGCAAGAAGCAGCGGAAGAAGAAAGAAAAACAGCAACAGCAGCAGCGAATTAGGGAGAGAAAAGAGAGAAAATAGTGAGGAATTATATCTCTTTTGTGAGATTGTATCACATATATTCTCTACTATAATTAATATACGAGTTTATATGCATCGTGGTGTCATTTGCAAGGTGAAAAAGAATTCTTTTTATAGCAGTTTTGTTATAACATTTTGTTAAATTTTTATCATTTTGGATTATACTAAATGTAGTTTTCTTGTATATCATTGAGAATACATGGATTAGGGATTATTAGTGAGGGTTCCAATGGAACAAAATTCTTCGTAATGATCCGATGATATCCATTTGGTGAATTTTAGCTTGTTAATTTTTGTAATATCCATTTTGGGGGTGTGTAAGAATTGTGTATGTGAGCCTAGGAACGCGACCCCGTGGTCCAAATCCGATGATGGACAATTTTGGTGGATGTAATAGGATCGATTATCCTTTATTGTAAGATGTAATGGTCGGGCCTTAAAACGACGCCAAGGCGAGAATCGGGTTTAAGGCCCCGTAATAGTGAAATATGTGATTGTTGGCGTTCGGGGTATTTTGATGGCTTACATGCCCATGAATATCCCCCTACGCGTTTTGATGTTTAATTTGATTTGTAACACCAAACAAAAGATTTCAAAGCCAAAACAATAAAGATTTTTCTAAAATCAATCAAAGTAGGATATTAGCATCACGAGGATAAGAATTGGAAATGCTAATGAATGTCGATTCCTATTAAACGAGAAGGCCAAAGAAAATCATTTTCAAACATCACCAAAAATGGCTTTTATGAATGAACGAAATGTTTTATTAAACCTTTGTGCATAGGGTTAAAGATATCCTAGAAATTGCCCATCATTTTATGAAGGCAACGTATAGATCTCGATTCCTATTTTGACGAAGGTTTAGAAAACTCTTGTTTTTGCCAAAATGACACCTAATGAAAATCTCATAGTTTGATAAATAAAATCAAACCTTTCTCATAGAGCTTTCTCGTGTATGCTGAAAAGACATTCCGAAGCGTTTTCAAATTAAAGCACGACTTTCCCTAAAAATCCAAATGATTCTTTCATACAAACTCACCACAACATTCACATAGGCATATACACACACGCGCGCGCGTACATACACATTTCATGAATTAAAGGATAGGAAAGCATCAAGATTGCGGTAACCGTGTTTCACGGAAGTCGGGGGGGTGCCTAACACCTTCCCCTCGCTTAAGCAAGCCCCGAACTCTATGAATCTCGGTTCGCAGACCAATTAATTTGGAGTCACACATGAGCCAGCGATTTACGAAAACGAAACCCGGATGAGTTGGTACATCCATTTCAAATATACCAACTGGCGACTCTGGTTAATTGGCTCATCATAAAAACGATCTTTCAAAACCCCGTCGACATTAATGCCGACCTTTTCCAAACATCATCTAATAACAAAGGCTAAAATCGGAAAAGAACAATATCGCGAAGGAGGGAGAAAACCGGCGTCGACAAGTGTATTAATAGTTTACGCGACGTTTCGACGTTTATACGTCACACGCCGAATTTGCCTCTTTTGCATGTGCTTAGCATGCTCATACGTTGGGTTATAACACTCCAAAATATTTCATTCTTATTAGAAACATAATATTAAACAAGTTTATACACACTTGTTACGGCATCACGACGTTTGCACGTCCGTACGCCAAACCTGCCTATTCGAACACCCAAGTGACACGCGTTTGCGCACGCTTAGCACGTCCATTAGAATTTGTCTAATACTCAATGGTTAATGTTAAGTATCATTATAAATCATAATAATCATGTTTTAAAACTTAGAACATCATTTTACATTGCCAGGAGCATTACACGTGCTTACGCGCATGCCCGACACTCTCCGATTTCCTCCAATTACACACCAGTTCTACAAATGGCCAATTTAGGCCATGTTACAGACCTCAAATTGAAAAACTTAAAGAATGAAAGTTGTAGTTCTACTCTTTCTCGTTCCTAATCATCTTGAATCACCTTAATCCGAGTTCGTATGAGAAAGTTATGCCCATTTTACTACAGGGGGTCAAAACAGTCCACTCGGGCACGTCTGTGCCTAACACGTGTCCGGCGCCGCAACACCCATTTTAGCCTTATGAACGACGCCATAGCTCCATTCATACAGCCCAAAATCTGCAGGAACTTTCCAGTTCGCGATTCCGACCCTCTCCGACTCTGATCTTCATAACTTCTTCTATACACGTTCAAATTGGTCTATTTTGGACTCTATGGACTCCTAATTCATGGGGCTACAACATATGAAAAATTCAGAGCTATCCATTAACATTAACATGGCCAAATATTAGGCTAGAATATAAATTCATACTCTATTTTAGGCATTCTAGGTGTTCTTTACTAAAATCATCACTAAATCTTTGTTTTTACATCTTTTTACTCCATTCCAATTGGTTTAGCTTCGTAACCCATGGAACTACAATTTCATAACATCAAACAATTTAATACAACACAGAATCTAAGCTACAGATTGTCCAAAACAGTCCGTAGGTCCATGGTCTCATTTTTGTCCAAAGTTCATCCTCCTTAAGCACAGGTACAGATTTTTCTTCGTTTTATTCCATTTTAATGTTACTAATAGCTTATATAGTCTCTTAACAACATATATAAACAACCATAAACAACAACAACCAGAAATCGTCCAAAAATCATCCGCAAGCTAAAAAGCTCCAAAAACCAAAAATTTGGAAAATCTTTGACAAACTCAAATGAAATGGTTTTAAATGAGATGTTTACCTCTGTAAATTTCTTATAGATGATAGAGAGACTAGCTAGAGTTTATTAGAGCTGCTTGAAGCTCTTCTTCTTCTCCTCCACCCGTGCTCTGTTCTTCTTCTTCTTCTCTTTCTCTTCTCCTTCTTTTTTTCTTCTTCCTCCTACAGTAACTCTCTATCTATCTCAATCTTCTGCAGCTGGACTAGGAAAGGAATAGGAGAGAATGGAGAGTAACAAGGGCTGAACATCTGCTTCGGGAGAGGAGGGAGTTGAAATGCCCGATGTAACAAACGAGAATTTTATATTTAATCTTTAAATATTTATTGAATTAAATAAATATTTATGTTGATTTATTTATTGAGTTAAATAAATATTTGATAAAATTGTTGTAGATTAATTTAATTAAATGCATTATATTGATTGTATTAATGTGAAATAATTTTATAGTGCAAAGTGTGAATATAATTGGGTTAATTAAGTTAAATGAGTTATTTATTAAATGGGATGTTGTTCTAATTAATCTAATAATTAATTAGAGATTTATTGATTTGTTATAATTAAATAAAAAAATTTATGTGATTATTTGATTTATTGAGTAGTAGTATAATATAATTTGTTTATTTAAAGTGTGACAATAAATTATATAATAAGCTAGTTAATTAAAATAAACCAAAAAGTAGCTTTAAGTGCCAACCAAATATGGCCTTAGGAACATGGGAGCAGTTAAGCGCATGCTGGCCTTAACTGACGCCCATGTTGCGTCAATTAATACCATCAGTCTTTCTTTCACGTATTATTTTCTAAGCTAAGTCAGAGAGAAATACAGAGAGAATTTTGAGAGGATTTGAGAATTGGGAGAAGAATTTCTTTCATCTACTAGCAATCTAAACTACTAATTGAAGGTAAATTCTTAAATCCAAGCTTTAATTATGTTTTTAAATTTTTTCATGAACGCATACTGTAAGTTCTTTGATAATTGAATTTTATGTGTAAATTGTTGAAAAGTTGTTTGTAATGGTTAATATGCCTGTATGAATTATTATATGATGTTATAAATTGTTTTAGAGTGATTAATCCATGAAATTATGTCTTATTTGGAGTTTTAAAATTTACAGAGAAACAATGTTTGAATATGGCTTAAATGTATGAAAATTCATGTTCAAATTGCATATTAAATGGTAAATTAATGATTGATTATGTTTATATGTGTAGAAACGAAAAGAACGAAAGTTAAACGGATTAATTTGGTTAAGAAACGAGTTCACAGTGATTGATTACGCTAAATGTGTCAAAATATGAAAATAAAGTATGAACAATGAATTTTGGCCTTTTAAATTAGTTATTTAGGTTGTTTATGATGTTAAAATTATTGTGTAAATGATGGGTTTTAGTTTTATAACAACTATAATGTCTGGATATGTTTAATTCGTTGATTGGGTGAAGAAATCGGGAGAAATTGGTCTGTTTTCACTGTTCGCGAAGAACAGAGAAGTCTGGGTCTGTGTCGCGGTGCAGCAGCGCCGCTGGATAACTATAATTAGGCGCAGCGGCACCCGTATTAGGCATAAATCAGGCACAATAGTGCCGGGTTCGTTGGATTCGGGTCAGGCCGGCGTAGCAGCGCCGACATAAGGCTAAAACGCGACGCAGCAACGCCGGTCCGGGTCGGGTCGGTCCTGCCGGGTCGACCAGAAAATAAATTTTTTTCAGATTTTTGAAATAAAATAATTTCACATGTATGATGCAATATGTTATGCATGTAGTAAAGATAATAAGGCATTAATAATATGAGTTATGAAGTGAATAAACGATTACTTTGAATTAAACTATAATTATTAATTGTTCAATGTGACTTGAATGTATAGGTTACTTAAAGAGCAAGTAGATAATATTAGTTGTAGCAGACGCACGAGGCAAGTTTTTGTACCCTAACTCAATTTCAATTACGCAAATTATAAATCCTACTCTTATATTGAGCAAGTTTCTTAACTCTATTATTTTTATTTGAGCAAGTTCTTTATCCTAATTCAATCAAGTTTATGAATTCAAATGAGATATTTTAATTCCTTTTTAGTAATACTTCAGTTATACAGAGTTTATTCAATCGTATATTTTGTGAGATTCAGTCTTTGGTTCTTGAAGACCATTTACATTTTTATTATTGAGCCTTGTTTGATTAGCGAACCCTTATTAATTCGACTAGTCCATAGTTGATGAGCGTTCTAAATTCTAGAAATGTTATTGAAGTAAATCCAACCCAAACTTCCTTTGGTGCGGACTCTGTTGTCAAACTGAGATGAACAACCCTTTTATAGGGGATTATTTTATGCGATAACGTTTAGATGTTGTGCACATACATGGTACAAAGGACTGATCCCCCTAAGTACGAGAAGTAAGGTCCATATAGTCTTACGACAGTTAAAGGTTTAAAGTAGAAATACTTGATAACCTAGGAAGAGTTAAAAGGAAGAGTTCAGGCAGAGAGTCAAAAGGAAGAGTTATTGGCTGAGAATGAGAAAATGAAGCTTGAAATTGAGAAATTGAAGGATGATCTGAGTAAAGAGTCAGCACAACGTGCTAGAGCAGAAGATGCCTGGATGAAGGCCTCTCGACGTGTAGAAATTTCTGAAGAAGGAGAGCGGGCAAAGAAGGCTAAGATTGAGGAGACGGACTACGCATCTCAGACAACAATTGACAAGACCTAGGATCGAGTTCTCTACTATCTAGTTCAGTTCGAGGACTTGCCTTGGTATATGTTGGATCACAGGACGATGTTCTATATCATGGAAGAAGAACGCAGAAAGGCGGTTCGACGCCTTAGTAGACCGTGATAGGAAAAGTATTGAAAAATGTGAATAATTATGGTAGTTAGTAATGTAAATTCCAGCGTGATTATACACAATGGAATATGATTATTTAGTTCTAAATATTCTTTGATCTCGGGATAGTTGATGTAAATAGCAGTAACGCTATCTTTCTATGTTTAAAACTTTTGAATGAATGAAATATCAAAGTTTATTTGAAGATGTTATGTGTTATGTGTTAAACCTGAATTGTTTGCGTTAAGTATTGAACCTTTAAGAAATTGAGTAACGATCTAATAAGCGCATATTCTTAAACAGAAAATGCCGTCGAGATGCCAACCACGTCAATAAGCTCAGGAAAGCTCTACCAATAATAATAACAACGATGCCAATGCTAATCCTATACCGCAATTGGTAAACCTTTTAGCCGGAGCACTTGCGAATCAGCCGCAAGCTCCACCAGTTACGTCATTTAAGGATTTCAAAGCAGTAAGACTGCCAGAGTTTAGGGGTTCCATGAACCCAATCGAAGCGACTTGGGTGATGGAAATGAAAAAGGTGTTCGACGTTGCTAGGGTTAGTGATGACCAAAAGACTGCCTTCGCAACGTTCATGCTTAAGTCAGAGGCCATCTACTGGTGGCAAGCAAATAAGATTCGAGGAGGTCAGGGTGTAATCACATGGGATAGGTTCAAGAAGATGTTCTTTGAGATGTACTTTTCGGCAAGCTCGCATAATCAGATGGAAGTTCAATTCCTGGAGCTAGAGCAAGGTACCATGTCCGTACCAGAGTACGCAACGAAGTTTAACGAATTGGCAAGGTTCGCAACATATCAGGTGAATACTGATAAGAGGAAGGCAAGGAGATTTGAATAGGGATTGAAGCCGTGGTTGTACAACAAAGTGTCAATGTTCCAATTAAACCCTTTTGCAGGAGTTTTGGAGAAGATGATTATCGCAGAAGGTGGAAGCAACTCTCTGACTAAGTATAACCAGGAGCAGAAGAAGAAGAAAGGTGAAAATGAGAATAACAAGGCTAGTGGTAGCAATAGTGGTGGTTACAATCAGAAAAGGAAATGGAATGACAGTGGGTTTGCTCGGAATCAACAGGGAGGTCAGAAGAAGAAAGTGGAGGCGTGTGTTACCTGCGGGAAGAATCATGTGGGAGTATGCCTGAAGGGGAAGAGGGTTTGCTACAATTATGGTCAGGAAGGTCACATAGCACCAAATTATCCTAATCCTAAGAAGGGCGCGTGCTTCACTTGCGGGTCAAAGGATCATCTAGCTTGGGATTGCCCCAAGAAGGCAGCAGGAGGAACAGGAGCAGGAGGGAGTAGAGGAAACAGTGGTGGTAACACGTTAACCATAACTGGATCAGCACTAACAAACCGACCTACCGCCAGAACTTTCAACATGACTGTGTAGGACGCCGTACAGTCACGAGATGTGGTGTCAGATATCATTCTGATCAATAATATAAATGCTTACGTATTGTTTGATTCGGGTGCTACTTGTTCATTTATATCCGATAACTTTGCTAAGAATCTAGGTTTGCCTAAGGAGGAATTAGATTACCCTTTCAACATAGAAATTGCGAATAGGGAAATAATTCCTGTTAGGTATGTACACAAGAACTATAGAGTGGATATTAAGGGAAATGTGATGATTGTAGATCTGATTCCAATTAAACTTGGGGAATTTGATGTTATTTTGGGAATGGATTAGCTATTCAATTATTGGGCGATAATTAATTGGTAAAGGAAGTGTATTAACCTTATAACTCCGTCAAAGGTAGTATTCTATGGCAGCAAGGCGCCTAGACAAGCGAGTTGTCTGACGATGATGCAGGGCAGGAAGTTGTTGAGACAAGGTCGTGTGGGATACTTAGCCTACATAGTCGATACTCGAAAAGAGAGTATGAAATTAGAAGAGATACCTGTTGTACGAGACTTTGTATACGTTTTTCCAGACGATTTGTCGGGACTTCCGCCAGATAGGGAAGTGGAATTCGTAATTGATTTGGCGCCAAGGACTGCCCCTATATCGAAGGCTCCGTACCATATGGCTCCAGTAGAGATGAAAGAATTGATGGTGCAACTGTAAGAACTTTTAGACAAGAAGTATATCCAGCCGAGCGTAACATCGTGGGGAGCACCAGTATTATTTGTCAAGAAGAAGGACAGATCGATGTGACTTTGCATTGATTACAGAGAGTTGAATAAGGTCACGATTAAAAATAAGTACCCATTGTCAAGAATCGATGACTTATTTGATCAATTGAAAGGAGCTAGGTATTTCTCAAAGATAGATTTGAGAAGTGGTTATCATCAGTTGAAGGTGAGAAAGGAAGATGTACTGAAGACAACGTTCAGGATTTGTTATGGTCACTACGAGTTTTTGGTCATGTCATTTGGTCTAACGAATGCTCATGCAGCATTCATGGACCTAATGAACAGGGTGTTTAAGCCGTTTTTGGATAAGTTTATAGTAGTGTTCATCGATGATATTCTATTATATTCCAAAACCAAGGAAGAGCATGTAGAGCATTGGAAGATGACATTGGAAGCATTGAGAAGAGAGAAGTTGTACACTAAGTTTTCAAAATGTGAATTCTGGATAGAGCGGGTGCAATTTCTTGGACATGTGATTGACAAGGATGAGATTTCGGTAGATCCGTCAAAAGTTGAAGCTGTGCTTAACTGGGATCAGTCGAAAACACCGTCGAAAGTAAGGAGTTTTCTAGGATTGGCAGGTTATTACAGAAGATTCATTCAGGATTTTTCCAAAATTGTGACTCCGTTAACGAATTTGACTAGGAAGATGGTGAAGTTCGTTTGGATGGAAAAGTGTGAGGAAGGTTTTCAAGAATTAAAAAGAGGTTGAGTACGGCACATGTGTTGGCTTTACCGGATAGCACAAGAATTTTTGTGGTGTACAGTGATGCATCGCATAAAGGACTAGGATGTGTGCTTATGCAGAACGGTAAGGTTATTGCGTATGCGTCACGACAATTAAAGGACTATGAGAAGTGGTATCCTACCCATGATTTAGAATTGGTCGCGATAGTGTTTGCTTTGAAGATCTGGAGAGACTATTTTTACGGGGAGAAGTGTAAAATATATACAGACCATAAGAGTCTGAAATATATTTTCACATAAAAGGACCTGAACATGCGATAGAGGACATGGTTGGAATTGATAAAAGATTATGACTATGAGATTTTATACCATCCGGGTAAAGCGGACGTTGTGGCCGACACCTTAAGTAGAAAGGGTCGGGAGAAATTGTCTATGTTAATCGCTCAAGAGGAGCTAATTACAGCTATGGCAAAGCTGGAGTTGGAGATGAAATATTAAGAGGAGTTTGACGAAAAATTGTTTCAAATGGGAGCCAACCTAACTTTAGTGGATAAGGTTAAGGGAGCACAACTTCAAGATGAGGAATGTGAGAAAATCAGGAAAAGAATATCTGAAGGTGATGAAGTGAAATTCAAAGTTGATAACGAATTGGGTTCCGCCAGTACCAGAGGTTAAGGAGGAAATTTTGAGCGAGGCTCATAGTTCAAGATATTCGATTCATCCGGGGAGTACGAAGATGTACCAGGATCTCCGACAGCATTTCTGGTGGCCGAATATGAAAAGGGACGTTGCAGATTGTGTAGCTAAGTGTTTGACATGTTAGAAAGTTAAAGCAGAACATCAGAGGCCGAGTGGGTTACTACAACCGTTAGAAATCCCAAAATAGAAATGGGAACATATCACAATGGACTTCGTAGTAGGTCTTTCGACGACTCAGAAAGGGTTTGACGCAGTTTGGGTTATCGTAGATCGACTGACGAAATCAGCACATTTCCTACCGATCAAGATCAGATTTAACCTAGATTAGTTGGTAAAGTTATATGTGAAGGAGATTGTTTCGAGGCATGGTGTTCCAGTATCTATTGTTTCAGATAGGGATCTGCGATTCACTTCGAAATTCTGGAAGTGCCTGCAGGAATGCATGGGAACGCAGTTACGTATGAGTACGGCATATCATCCACAGACTGACGGACAGAGCGAAAGAATGATTCAGACATTGGAAGATATGTTAAGAGCTTGCATCATGGATTTCAAAGGAAATTGGGATTATCATCTACCATTGGTGGAATTTGCTTACAATAACAGTCACCACGCAAGTATTGGCATGCCGCCTTATAAAGCGTTGTACGGTAGAAAATGCAGAACTCCATTATGTTGGGATGAAGTTGGCGAACGTCAATTGCTAGGACCAGAACTGGTAGAACAGACTGCAGAAATTGTCAAAGTGATTAGGGCAAGAGTGATAGCTGCTCAGGATAGACAGAAGAAATATGCCGATCAACACCGCAAGAATCGAGAATTTGAATCTGGTAGCTACGTTTTCTTGAAAGTGTCTCCCTGGAAACGTATTCACTTATACGAACTTCCGTACTTACTAACCACTGCATATGCACAGTCTAGGTTATAACATAACCTTTAAACGCTTAATAAATAATATTAATACTAAAACTCTATTTTATTCAATAATACTTGTATGCTCAATTACCAAGCTAACCATTATAACTCTTGTGACACCCCCAAATCTGGGTACTTCGTTTCCACAGGATTTGGTGTTCACTATCCAATTAAATCACCTCACATCTAGCTACCCATTCAAATATAAATAAAAACTCTTAATTAAAATAGAAATCTCCCATTATATGGTTACAACATCTTTAACAAATAAATCCAGGTCATCTAATCTTAATAAAACATCAATGCGAAAACATAACATAAGTCTATTACATAAACATCATTTAAAAATATATTAGAAGTCTTCATCACTTGTTTGCTTTGCCTTTGCCCTTACTAGTGGATGACTCATCAACTCTTTCAACTTTAGCTGTAATGTTATTATGCAAGGGTGAGCAACAATCGCCCAGCAAGTAACACAATAAAATAGTAATAACATGCGAATAATCAATGGATATCGGATAATCGAATTCTCGGCTTTTGAATCAAGATTAGAATACACGAATCAAAAGAACATCTGAGGGTCACAAGACCACAAACTATATCTTAGGTTATCAAGTATTTCTACTTTAAACCTTTAACAGTTGTAAGACTATATGGACCTTACTTCTCGTACTTGGGGGGATCAGCCCTTTGTACCATGTATGTGCACAACATCTAAACACTAACGCGTAAAATAATCCCCTATAAAAGGGTTGTTCATCTCAGTTTGACATCAGAGTACGTACTAAAGGAAGTTTGGTTTGGATTTACTTCAACAACGTTTCTAGAATTTAGAACGCTCATTAACTATGGACTAGTCGAATCAATAAGAGTTCGCTAGTCAATCAAGGCTCAATAAAATGTAATTGATATTCGAGAATCAAAGACTGAATCTCACAAAAGATACAATTAAATAAACTTTGTATAATTGAAGTATTATGATAAGTAGGTTTCATACCTACTTATTGGATACTATTTGGTTTCATTTGTTGCTTATCTAATAGTTACCTAGTGTAATTTCATGCATTTTTCCCTCTCTTTCGGTTTTGACTCACTATTCTCATTATATGGCTTTTGCATAGTTTTTGGTAATTTTGGCTCGGGGTTTATTGCAATTGTGGATGGGGGCTTTTTGATTGTTTGTTGCTCGTGCAGGACACGAGAGTCGAGAAATTTTGTTACAGCAGCAGTGCGGTAAACTGGCAGCTGGCGCAGCTGCGCCCCTCTTGTTCATCACCTGCCCCCGGCGCAGCTGCTCCCCTTTTACAAAGGGCGCCGGCGCAGCTGCGCCTGTCGCCAGCCAGCCATGCAGCACGTTCCATCTAGCGAAGCAGCATTATCAGAAAATGGAGTAGTGCCTGATTTTGAGGATTCAGTGGGTTTAAACTTTATTAGTGGGAATCATAATAAGTCAAAATAAGACAAATCGTACATGTATTATTAGCCAATTTTGGAATTCAATTAGTAGCCTTCTTCCTACACGAAAAAGAGAATAGTTTACTGCATGTTAGCTTAATTCTTGGAAACAATCAGCTGAGCATACTTGGCATTTGGGAACTGAAGAATGGAGCTATATAGATGCTGAATTGGAGATTGTGAGCACGGAATCAACTATCTACACAACTTGGAAAATCATCAGAAGTTACAGAACGGAAATAGGGGAGCTTGAATATTTTCTGTTTTTGATTAATTTTTCTATTATGTAATTATGATGATGAACCAATTGTGCATGATGAATTTTATTATTGTTATTATGAACTAAACTTAATTCTTGGGATTATAATGGATCTTTTGCATTACTAAGAATTGAAATGCTTTCTTGTTTTTGCTAAGTTGGTTATAAAAGGAATGTCTAGCATAATCTATACTCCATGTTTAATTGCTTGATCACCAATTACTGTGATAATTTATATGGAATTGAGAAAGGAAATATAAATTGAGATCTAATTATGCTAGCATATGTTCATAATCTTTACATTTCTCGTAGAATTATGATTCGTGCTTAGGATAGAGATATACCGAAGCACCATGTGTGGTCATTTGAAAACTTGTTCTTAAACCCTTTTGATTGTAATTCACATAGAAATATAGTGCGTTAGTCATCTAGGGTGTTCACATTCATTCTATCAATTGTGGATTTAGTGTGATACGGATATGGTGCATCGAGAGATGGTCATATTTTACTCTCGTGTTTTCGACCAACATTCTATAGTAATCAATTAGCAACAATAGGAAGCATGCCAATCTAAGTATGTATTAAGTGAAATTATAATCCCAAGCCCATAAAATCTGTATTTTTACAACTAAATTTATCCTAATTGTTTCATTAGTAATCGTTAGATTATTTCATCACTAAAATCGCTTGTTTAAAGAGGCCGAACTAATTATAAAATCGGTGTTTGTAGTCATAAATGCAATTCAATTCCTCGTGGGATCGATACTTTACTTACTTTATATTACTTGTGGATCACGTGCACTTGCGTGTATGAGTTTTATTTGTTATACATACAAATATCCCAATAAGTTTTTGGCGCCGTTGCCGGGGAATTGCAATTGCGTTTATAGCTTTCATCATCAATTTAAATTAGATTGGTTTTAGTTAAACAAATCTGTTCTTATCCTAATTCTGTTTTATTTTCCTCTACATTGTGATAGGTACTCTTGAGTAGTGTATGCATACTCGGTCGAAGAATCCTAACCTATTGCCTTTTGTGGATAACATTGAGAAAAGGGTTCAACAATCAAGGAAGTGTGCTGAAAATACTCTGGAGGATCTAGAATAACCTCAACCAATGGCGGGAGAAGCACAAAAAGCCTTAAGAGATTATGCTATGCCAAGAATCAATGATTTGCAATCGAGTATCTCAAGGCCAGCCATAACAGCCAATTCCTTTGAAATCAAACCGGGGACAATCCATATGATCCAAAATTCTGTCCAATTCGGAGGGATGGTGGTTGATGACCCAAATGAGCACTTGATAAATTTTTTGGAGATCTGTGATACATTCAAATTCAGCGGGATCTCGGAAGATGCGGTGAGATTGCGGTTATTCCCATTCACATTGAGGGACAAAGCAAAAAGTTGGCTACACTCGCTACCACCGGGATCCATTACTACTTGGCAAGATTTGGCCCAGAAATTCTTAGCAAAGTTCTTCCCACCTGCCAAAACTGCCAAGTTGAGAAATGACATCTCTTTATATGAACAACATCATGGAGAATCCTTGTACGAGACATGGGAGCGGTACAAGGAACTATTGAGAAAGTGTCCACATCACGGTTTGCCCCAATGGATGCAGCTTAACACATTTTACATTGGGTTGAATATTCAAACACGGGCAGGCATTGATGCAGCTGCGGGTGGAGCATTCATGGGTAAAAACTATGACGAAGCTTATGAACTTTTGGAGACTATTGCTGCAAACAACTATCAATGGCCATCCTCCAGATCCAGCCAACCAAAAGTAGCAGGGATACTAGAGGTTGACACAGCCACTTCACTTCAAGCCCAAATTTCAGCTATAGTCAAAAAGATTGATAACATATATGAAGGAAAAGGGCATCAAGTCTCCATGATTTGTGAGCTTTGTGCATGTTCACACTCTTCTGATCAATGTGCCATCAATGCGGAGTCAGTGCAATTTGTGAGCAACTACCAGCGGCCAACAAACCAATACCAGAACAACTACACTCCAGGGAATATTAATCACCCCAACTTCTTGTGGAGCAACCGACAAGACGAACAGCAAGCTCCAAAACCTATCCACCCTCTGGGGTTCCCCATTCAGCAACAAATCTCGGCTACCGATAAAAAGGTTGCCGAACTAAGTGAAAATTTGGAGAAATACATGGCCAAAACTGACAGGTTGGAGCAAGGCCAAACCTTAGGCTTCAAAAATCTGGAAAATCAAATGAGTCAATTGTTCAGTTTGTTGTCTAGCAGACCTCAAGGAGCTCTTCCTAGCGACACAGAAATCAATCCAAGGAGAAATGGGAAGGAGCAATGCCAAGCTGTCACCACCAGAAGTGGGAAGCAGACCCTGCCAGACGGCGTAGCTGCGCCCCTATCACACGAGACAACAGCGCAGCTGCGCCCTTCTTCAGCACTGGAACCAGACGATGCAGCTGCGCCAATTTTGCAAAGGGAACCGGCGCAGCTGCGCCCCTCCCCAGAAACTGCCACTACTGAAATTTTCGAAGAAGAGGAGAGCCATGAGAGATCTGAACCCGCACCAACAAAAAGCACAGAGAAAACTCAACCGCCTCCCACCAGGTACTATCCACCAGTTCCGTACCCTCAAAGGCAGCAAAAGCAGAAGATGGACAAGCAATTTTCTAAGTTTCTAGAGGTTTTCAAAAAGCTTCAAATCGATATACCATTTGCAGAAGCTTTAGAACAAATGTCGAGCTATGCCAAGTTCATGAAGAGTATTCTGTCAAGAAAGAAGAAGCTGCAAGATTTTGAAATTGTAGCTTTGACAGAGGAATGCAGTGCGGTATTACAAAGGAAGCTACCTCCAAAATTAAAGGATCCTGACAGTTTCACCATTCCTTGCACCATTGGAGACTTATCATTCAAGAAATGCTTGTGTGATCTTGGTGCAAGCATTAATCTCATGTCGTTGTCCGTTTTTACTAAGTTGGGATTACCAGCACCCAAGCCGACAAATGTCTCTCTTCAGCTAGCAGATCGTTCAGTCACTTATCCGAGAGGCATTGTGGAAGATGTCCTGGTTAAGGTTGATAAGTTCATTTTCCCAGCTAATTTCATAATCCTAGACTTTGAGGAGGATAAGGACATTCCCATCATACTTGGGAGGCTATTTCTAGCCGGGAGAACTCTCATTGATGTGCAAAAAGGAGAATTGACAATGAGGGTTCAAGACCAAGAAGTTACCTTTAATGTCTTCAAGGCTATGAAATTTCCAACAGAAGAGGAAGAGTGTTTCCGAGTTGACATCATTGAAGAAGCAGTGACCGATGAATTCATTAAGGCCACACATAGGGACTTGCTTGAGAAGACACTAATAGGAGACATCGACTTGGACGAACCCGAGAACTGTGAGTATGTTCATTTTCTAGATGCAATACCCAGGATGGCAAAGTTCAAGGTACCTATTGAGCCTTTGAAAAGCTCAAGTGATGCCTTATCTCAATTAAAACCATATAGTGAGGTGCCTCCTAAACTTGATCTAAAACCCTTGCCTAGTCATCTCAGGTATGCATACCTAGGCACTTCAGATACATTACCTGTCATTATTTCCTCTGCACTAACATCCTTGCAGGAAGCCAAACTGATAAGAATCCTCAGAGAATTCCAAGGGGCTATTGGATGGACCATTGCAGACATAAAGGGAATCAGTCCCTCATTTTGCATGCACAAAATCCTGATGGAAGATGACAGCAAGCCTACCATAGAGCATCAAAGAAGGCTGAATCCCATCATGAAAGAAGTGGTTAAAGCAGAAATTCTGAAATGGCTAGACGCCGGGATCATTTATCCCATTTCTAATAGTCCATGGGTGAGCCCAGTGCAATGTGTACCAAAGAAGGGAGGAATAACTGTGGTAAGAAATGAGAACAACGAGCTAATACCAACCCGAACAGTCACGGGGTGGAGAGTTTGCATGGATTATCGGAAGCTCAACAAAGCCACAAGGAAAGATCACTTCCCACTCCCATTCATTGATCAAATGTTGGACCGACTTGCAGGGCATGAGTACTACTGTTTGCTTGACGGATATTCTGGTTATAATCAAATTGCCATCGCTCCTGAGGATTAAGAAAAGACCACTTTTACTTGTCCTTATAGAACTTTTGCTTTCAGGCGAATGTCTTTTGGTCTATGTAATGCTCCTGCCACATTTCAGCGGTGCATGATGGCAATATTTTCTGACATGGTGGAAATTAACATGGAGGTCTTCATGGATGACTTCTCAGTGTTTGGAAATTCCTTTGACAGCTGTCTTGGGAATTTAGTCATGGTATTGAAGAGATGCGTGGAAACAAATCTTGTGCTTAATTGGGAGAAATGTCATTTCATGGTTCATGAAGGAATAATTTTGCGTCATAAAGTCTCAGCCAAAGGTTTGGAGGTGGACAAAGCAAAGTTGGAAACTATCGAGAAATTGCCTCCACCGACTTCTGTAAAGGGAGTTCGAAGTTTTTTGGGCCATGCTGGATTCTATCGGATATTTATCAAAGACTTCTCCAAAATCACAAACCCCTGTGCAATCTGTTGGAAAAAGATGTCCCATTTCTATTTGATGACAATTGCTTAGTAGCCTTTGAGTTGTTGAAACAGAAGTTGACAACAGCACCTGTGATAGTGGCACCGGATTGGTCTCTTCCATTTGAGCTCGTGTGTGATGCTAGTGACTACGCTATGGGCGTGGTATTGGGACAGCGCAGAGACAAGGTTCTATATGCAGTCTACTATGCCAGCAAAACACTTTCGGAGGCCCAAATGAATTACACCACCACCGAGAAGGAACTACTCGCGGTTGTTTATGCATTCGACAAGTTCCGATCCTATCTCATTGGAACAAAGGTAGTGGTGTATACTGATCATGCAGCTATTCGGTATTTGATCTCAAAGAAAGATGCCAAGCCAAGATTAATCAGATGGATCCTTTTGCTCCAAGAATTTGATTTGGAAATTAACGACAAGAAAGGCACGGAAAATCTGGTAGCCGATCATCTTTCCAGATTGGACAATCCGGATTTGGAGAGCAAAGAGAAGGTTGAAATAAACGATTGCTTCCCTGATGAACAGCTATTCGCAGTCACATCTGAGATCCCATGGTTCGCTGATATTGTCAACTATCTTGTGAGTCATGTGCTACCACTGGATCTAACTTCTCAGCAGAAGAAGAAATTTCTGCATGATACAAAGAGATACATGTGGGATGAGCCTTACTTGTTCAAACAATGCACGGATCTTGTGATCCGAAGATGCATCCCCGATGTCGAGACTACCAGTATATTACATGCATGTCATTCTTCTCTGTATGGTGGCCATTATGGAACGCAGAGAACAACAGCCAAGGTACTCCAGGCTAGATTTTATTGGCCCACCTTGTTCAAAGATGCCCACCACTTCATAAAGAATTGTGATCGATGCCAACGGGTGGGCAACATCTCCAACCGTAATGAAATGCCACTAAATATGATCTTGGAGGTGGAGATCTTTGACGTATGGGGCATAGACTTCATGGGACCATTTCCATCATCCTGCAACAATCTCTATATCCTTCTAGCGGTTGATTACGTGTCCAAATGGGTGGAAGCTTCGGCGTTACCAACCAATGATGCTAAGGTGGTTTTGAGGTTCCTACAAAAAAGCATTTTTACTAGGTTTGGCACTCCTCGGGCGATCATCAGTGATGAGGGCAGCCATTTTTGCAACAAACAAATCACAGCCCTCCTGGCCAAATATGGAGTGAGACACAGAATTGCCACAACCTACCATCCACAGACAAATGGTCAAGCCGAAGTATCCAACCGAGAGGTAAAAAGAATTCTGGAAAAGATTGTTAATCCTTCCAAAAAAGATTGGTCTCTAAAGCTAGATGAAGCCTTGTGGGCTTATACAACTGCATATAAGACACCTCTCGGCATGTCTCCTTACCACATAGTTTATGGCAAGGCTTGTCATCTACCGGTCAAATTAGAGCACAAAGCTTACTGGGCTATTAAAAAGTTGAATTTTGACCCATCTGCGGCAGGAGAAAGGAGACTTCTACAGCTAAATAAACTCGATGAGTTCCGATTGCAGGCCTTTGAGAATTCTAAACTCTATAAAGAGAAGGTAAAGAGATGACACGACCGAAAAATCATCGAGAGAAAATTTGAACCTGGCCAAGCGGTCTTACTATTCAACTCCAGGCTCAAGTTATTCCGGGGAAAGCTCAAATCCCGATGGTCGGGTCCCTTTACCATCACTGCTGTGTTCCCACATGGAGCCATCGAAATTGTTGGAAAGGACAGTGAGCAACCATTCAAGGTTAATGGCCAAAGATTGAAGCACTATTGGGGAGGCGAATTTGATCGCCAAAAATCCTCAGTTGACCTGGCCATGGACTAAGCATCAATGATAGTCGAGCTAACCGACTTTAAACCAAAGCGCTCCTCGGGAGGCAACCCGAGATTACTTTTATTATTTCTATTCTTGCGTGATTTTTATTTAGTTTGTGTGATTTCATTTAAACATGCTTGTTTGTTTTTCTTCAGGAGTCCAATCGCGCCCTCATTCGTTTGACTTAAGCGCACTTTAAGTTTGGGGGTGCATCGTTCCATTGCAAACACTAGGCATTGTTCGTAAGTGTATCAGTTTGAATTAAGTTATTCCTTTCTTTTTAGATTTGATTGTGTTGTTCACCTGAGATTTTAACGTGTGTCAAGTGTGTTTTCAAAAAAAAAAAAAAAAAAAAAAAAAGAGAGAGAGAAAAATTTCCAGGTATCCTGAGCACCAGCGCAGCTGCGCCCCATCTTCAGTACTTCACCAGCGCAGCTGCGCCGGGCCACCTTTGCAGGCAGCATCTGAGCAGCTGCGCAGCTGCGCCTCACCATCAGTTCATTTCTGGCGCAGCTGCGCCAGTGTCCGCCTGAGCCAAGCCTGAGGCTTAGCGCAGTTGCGCCCCATTCCCAGTTCAACCGCGGCGCAGCTGCGCCGATCGCGGAAATTTTTTTTTTTTATAAATAGGACAGTCCCCATCAGTCATATCACATCACAATCATCAAACCCTAAACCTAAAAGACTCTCTAGCAGCAAAACAAACCCTCTCCTCTCATCCCTAACCACTCTCACAAAACCCTAACTACCTACAATCTATCATCAAACCCTAATCACATACCACCATGCCGAAGCGTGCACGCACTCCCCAACCTTCTTCTTCCAGCAGCAGCGGATCCGAATCCACTGGTGGTGGCATCAACACTCTGGATGCCACCAAATTTGTCAATCTCTCTGCATAACATTACTACTGGGAGGTGCTTAGCGTCAAATCCTTCATACCAGAGAGGGGTTTGAAGCCTAAGGCACAGGATGGGCGTATTCTTGACCAAATCCGGCGTTTGGGTCGGTTGTTATTCATTGAGACACCGAAGTCAGCCCCGATAACCATCGTTCGGGAGTTCTATGCCAACGCCCGGGAAACACAGAATGGGATTTCTTTCGTGCGGGGCAAGCAGGTCTCCTACTCGGCGCAGGCAATCAATGAACTTTTTCGCCTGCCATCTGCTACTGCTGAGGCCACCGACTGGGTGGTACATGAGCGCTACGAAACTGACCTTGACGTTTTGATACATGAGATGTGCCAACCGGGCACTCAGTGGAAGACTCAGCCAGGCACCACCTTGAAGGTTCACTTCCCTCAGACCGCGCTAAACAGATATGCCAAGGCGTGGTACGCCTTCATTTGCGCGAGTATCTTGCCGACCACCCATCATCAGGACGTGACACGGGACCGCGCGGTTCTCTTGCACCGCATTCTACGTGGAGGGAGCATCGACGTGGGATATATCATCAACCAGTCCATGCTTCGTTTCATGCGGGCTATCACTTCCGGTGCCATTCCACACGCCTCGATTATCACACGCCTATGCCTAGCGACAAACGTGGAATGGGGCGAGGAGGCTCTCCAGTTACCTATGCGGGACATCGACAGCGCCACGATCCGAAAGTACAATGTTTGACGCGGTGGAGAGTCCCGACCTAATGGGTTGGGCTTTATTATGGCTGATGAGGAGGAGGAGGCCAGTGAAGAGGACGTGCCTGCCCCGCCAGTGCAGCAGAGGGGAGTCAGTGGACATGAGTGCGACATGCGCCACCTGCAGCGCCGCATGGACGCGTTGCACACGAGCTTCAGGGATTACAGCGTCTCCTTCGTAGGTGCACTATCGGAGGCGTTCAGTCAGCAGGGGGTCCACATTGAGTTTCCCACATTCGGCTCCGGCATCCCTTATCCTCCGCCGGACACACCGCCTAGCGGCGCCGAGGATGCTTCTTAGGGGAGTACTCTTTACCCTATTATCTCCAATGAGGACATTGCATATTTTAAGTTTGGGGGTATTTAGGCTTGCCTAGTTTATTTTGTGATGCTTTCAATTATCTGTTTTTATTGTTACTTTAGGTATTTGTTTGCTTATTTTCGTTAATTCATAGAGTATTGCATATAAAAAAAAGAGAAAAAAAATGGTGAATTTCTCATGCATATCATATCACATCATGTAGTTTAGTTGCATGATCCTCTTATGTCGATTAGTATACATGCCCACATGCCTATGATGAATTTTTTTTTATTTTTGCTAACTGTTAAGACTTGGGTCGAATGCCATGATACATTGCAACTCTTGTCTTGTATTTGCTATGATAAAACCGGTTTGCACGTTCTTAGTAGTTCTCTAACTAAGTAGCCCAAAGATTCGCATAATTGAGTTCTGGGGAGAATTGGTTGTGTTTTTAATGATTGAGGCAATTGTGGGTAGTATTAGTTGAGATCACAAGGGTTCAAGTTTGGGGGAATACTTAGTAGAGTATTTATGCAACGAAATGGAGCGTAAAACGCATTCGTTGTTAAAAAAAAAAAAACAAATGTAAATAAATGCTTGGTCAGCCTAGTTTTGTGGCCTTTGATATTCGAGTAAGTACACCCTAGGGGATGTCTCTACACCTAGCGCCCTAAGACCAATTGGTTTGGGAGTCGTTGGCCGAAAGCTCGTTACATGGGTATCATTGAATAGCCTAAGGGAACTAGGCATTGCACAACCAAGCATCATGGGCCGAATAATGTCTAAGTCGATCCCCACATTTTGATATAGCGTGGTTTTAACTATATTTACCCCAGTTGTCTTATAGAGGTTCGAATATATATAAATTTCCCCTAAGAAACATATTATGAGAATCGATTGGGATTACTATAGTTTGAAGGATACTGCACACACACACTTTATCATTCACCACAGAATTTGAGCTGCATGATTATCATGGTACACGGACCAAGTTTTGATGTGACGCTAGATTCTTCTGAGGCAAAACTCTTGGATTGATTACTAATTGATGAGGATCATGGTGCATTCTTATATCATTACATTGCATTCATGTTTGCATTTATTTGCTTGAGGACAAGCAACAATTTAAGTTTGGGGGTATTTGATAAGTAGGTTTCATACCTACTTATTGTATACTATTTGGTTTCATTTGTTGCTTATCTAATAGTTACCTAGTGTAATTTCATGCATTTTTCCCTCTCTTTCGGTTTTGACTCACTATTCTCAATATATGGCTTTTGCATAGTTTTTGGTAATTTTGGCTCGGGGTTTATTGCAATTGTGGATGGGGGATTTTTGATTATTTGTTGCTCGTGCAGGACACGAGAGTCGAGAAATTTTGTTACAGCAGCAGTGCAGCAAACTGGCAGTCGGCGCAGCTGCGCCCCTCCTGTTCATCACCTGCCCCCGGCGCAGCTGCGCCCCTTTTACAAAGGGCGCCGGCGCAGCTGCGCCTGTCGCCAGCCAGCCATGCAGCACGTTCCATCCAGCGAAGCAGCATTATCAGAAAATGGAGTAGTGCCTGATTTTGAGGATTCAGTGGGTTTAAACTTTATTAGTGGGAATCATAATAAGTCAAAATAAGACAAATCATACATGTATTATTAGCCAATTTTGGAATTCAATTGGTAGCCTTCTTCCTACACGAAAAAGAGAATAGTTTACTGCATGTTAGCTTAATTCTTGGAAACAATCAGCTGAGCGTACTTGGCATTTGGGAACTGAAGAATGGAGCTATATGGATGCTGAATTGGAGATTGGGAGCAAGGAATCAACTATCTACACAACTTGGAAAATCATCAGAAGTTACAGAACGGAAACAGGGAGCTTGAATATTTTCTGTTTTTGATTAATTTTCCTATTCTGTAATTAGGATGATGAACCAATTGTGCATGATGAATTTTATTATTGTTATTATGAACTAAACTTAATTCTTGGGATTATAATGGATCTTTTGCATTACTAAGAATTGAAATGCTTTCTTGTTTTTGCTAAGTTGGTTATAAAAGGAATGTCTAGCATAATCTATACTCCATGTTTAATTGCTTGATCACCAATTACTGTGATAATTTATATGGAATTGAGAAAGGAAATATAAATTGAGATCTAATTATGCTAGCATATGTTCATAATCTTTACATTCCTCGTAGAATTATGACTCGTGCTTAGGATAGAGATATACCGAAGCACCATGTGTGGTCATTTGAAAACTTGTTCTTAAACCCTTTTGATTGTAATTCATATAGAAATATAGTGCGTTAGTCATCTAGGGTGTTCACATTCATTCTATCAATTGTGGATTTAGTGTGATACGGATATGGTGCATCGAGAGATGGTCATATTTTACTCTCGTGTTTTCGACCAACATTCTATAGTAATCAATTAGCAACAATAGGAAGCATGCCAATCTAAGTATGTATTAAGTGAAATTATAATCCCAAGCCCATAAAATCTGTATTTTTACAACTAAATTTATCCTAATTGTTTCATTAGTAATCGTTAGATTATTTCATCACTAAAATCGCTTGTTTAAAGAGGTCGAACTAATTATAAAATCGGTGTTTGTAGTCATAAATGCAATTCAATTCCTCGTGGGATCGATACTTTACTTACTTTATATTACTTGTGGATCACGTGCACTTGCGTGTATGAGTTTTATTTGTTATACATACAAATATCCCAACATATTACAAAGAGGGAATTAAAACATCTCATTTGAGTCCATGAAATTGAATGAAATAGAATTGAGAACTTGCTCAAGTAAGTAATGGCATTATGAAGCTTACATGATATAAGAATGAAGTTCAGGAACTTGCGTAATTGAAATCAAGGTAGTGTTAGGAAGCTTGCTTTCAACGAAATAAAAAGATCAAGGGTAGAAAACTTGCCTCGTGCGTAGATTACAATTTAAAATTCACGTTCCGTAATTAACCTATACATTCTGTTTATAAAGCAGCAACAATAATTAGTTACAGTATTATAAACACTTTAGGATTCATTCCCATCTAATTTCATTTTAATAACTCAATTGTCATCTGATAATCAATGGCTATAGGCTATCATCCATCATAGTATCTTTTTATCCATTTAATACCTTAGTCTAAGCTTTAAACATGCATATGGTAACATAACATGAGTACAAAGAAAAAGAAAAATTTTCATTTCCTATTCCACCGTCAGGGCAGTGGTTTCCTTTACAAAACGGTGTTGGGGCGAGGCTACCGTCGGGGCAGCAAAGTTAGTATAATTCTACCGCTGGGGTGCGCCTACCGTCGGGGCAGAAAACTTAGTATATTTCTACCGCCGGGGCGAGCCTACGGCCGGGGCGATAATACTTAGTTCAATTTTACCGCCGGGGCGGTGGACCTGAAACCAAACTTCTGCAGTTCGCGTAGAGTATAGAAAATGCTAAACGGAGTTGCAATTTTGGAAAAATCCTGAACGAATCTTCTGTAGTAACCTGCTAATCCTAGAAAACTCCTTACTTCCGATGGTGTTTTCGGCTGATCCCAGTTAAGCACTGCTTCAACCTTTGACGGATCCACCAAAATCCCCTCCTTGTCAATCACATGTCCAAGAAATTGCACTAGCTCTATCCAGAATTCACATTTCGAAAACTTAGCATACAACTTCTCTATTCTTAACACTTCTAATGTCGTCTTCAAGTGTTCTACATGCTCTTCTTTGGTTTTGGAATAAATTAGAATATCATCGATGAATACTACTACAAACTTCCAAAAACGGCTTAAACACCCTGTTCATTAGGTCCATGAATGTTGCAGGAGCATTCGTTAGACCAAATGACATCACGAGAAACTCGTAGTGACCATAACAAGTCCTGAACGCTGTCTTCGGTATATCTTCCTTCCTCACCTTTAACTGATGATACCCACTCCTCAAATCTATCTTCGAGAAATATCTAGCTCCTTTCAATTGATCAAATAAGTCATTAATTCTTGGCAACGGGTATTTATTCTTAATCGTGACCTTGTTCAATTCCCTGTAATCAATGCAAAGTCACATCGATCTGTCCTTCTTTTTGACAAATAATACTGACACTCCCCACGACGATACGCTCGGCTGAATATACTTCTTATCTAATAGTTTTTGTAGTTATACCATCAATTCTTTCATCTCTACTAGAGCCATACGGTACAGAGCTTTCGATATAGGGGCAGTCCTTGGCGCCAAGTCGATTACAAATTCAAATTCCCTATCTGGCGGAAGTCCTGGTAAATCGCCTGGAAAGACGTCTACAAAGTCCCTTACGACATGTATCTCTTCTAATTTTGGACTCTTTTTTCGAGTATCAACTATGTAGGCTAAGTATCCCGCACAACCTTGTTTTAACAACTTCCTGGCCTGCATCATCGTCAGACAACTCGCTTGCCTAGGCGACTTGCTACCGTAAAATACTACCTTTGATGGAGTCATAAGGTTAATACGTTTCTTTTGGCAATCAATTATCGCTCCATAATTGAATAGCCAATCCATTCCCAAAATAACGTCAAATTCCCCAAGTTTGATTGGGATAAGATCTACAGTCATCATGTTTCCCTTAATGTCCACTCTACAGTTCTTGTGTACATACCTAACAAGAATTACCTCCCTATTCGCAATTTCTATGTTCAAAGGGTAATCTAATTCCTCTTTAGGCAAGTTCTTAGCAAATCATCGGATATAAATGAACAAGTAGCACCCGAATCAAACAATACATAAGCATCTATATTATTGATCGAAATGATACCTGACACCACATCACGAGACTGCACAGCGTCTTGTACGGTCATGTTGAAAGTCCTGGCGGTAGGTCGGTTTGTTGGTGCTGATCCGGTTATGGTTAACGTGCTACCACCATTGTTTCCCTTATTTCTTTCTGTTCCTACTCCTCCTGCTGCCTTCTTGGGACAATCCCTAGCCAGATGATCCTTTGATCTGCAAGTGAAACAAGCGTCCTTCTTTGGATTCGGACAATTCGGTGCTATGTGGCCCTCCTGACCACAAGTATAGCAAACCCTCTTCCCTTTCAGGCATATCCCTACGTGATTCTTCCCGCATGTAACACATACCTCCACTTTCTTCTTCTGACCTCCCTGTTGATTTCCAGTAGATCCATTATCATTCCACTTTCTCTTCTGATTATGACCACCACTGTTACT
Organism: Aralia elata; assembly: GCA_034770075.1. Classification (NCBI taxonomy): domain Eukaryota; kingdom Viridiplantae; phylum Streptophyta; class Magnoliopsida; order Apiales; family Araliaceae; genus Aralia; species Aralia elata. The sequence goes on along the minus strand of CM068383.1, from coordinate 35,256,583 downwards.
ACCACTCACTTTGTTATTCTCATTTCTACCCTTCTTCTTCTTCTACTCTTGGTTATACTTAGTCAGAGCATCACTCCTACCTTCTGCGATAATCACCTTTTCTAAAACTCTGGCAAAAGTGTTTAATTGGAACAATAACACCTTGCTGTATAACCACGGCTTCAATCCTTGTTCAAATCTCCTCGCCTTCCTCTCATCGGTATTCACCTGGTAGGTTGCGAACCTAGCCAACTCGTTAAATTTCGCTGCGTACTCTGGTACGGTCAAGGTACCCAGTTTCAGTTCTGGGAATTGAATCTCTATCTGATTTCGCGAGCTTGTCAGAAAATACATCTCAAAGAACATCTCCTTAAGCCTATCCCATGCGATTACACCCTGACCTCCTCAAATCTTATTCGCTTGCCACCAATAGCTGGCTTCTGACTTAAGCATGAACGTTGCAAAGGCAGTCTTTTGGTCCTCACTAACCCTAGCAACGTCAAATACTTTCTTCATTTCCATCACCCAAGTTTGGGCTTTGATCGGGTTCAGGGAACCCTTAAACTCTAGCGGTCCTACCGCTTTAAAATCCTTAAATGACGTCACTGGTGGAGCTTGCAGCTGATTCGCAAGTGCTCAAGCCAAGAGGTTCACCAACTGTTGTACAAGATTAGCATTGGCGTCGTTGTTGTTATTGGTAAAGCTCTCCTGAGATTGTTGACGTGGTTGGCGTCTCGGCGGCATTTTCTGTTCAAGAATATGCGCTTATTAGATCATCACTCAATTTCTTAAGTGTTCAATACTTAACTCAAACAATTCAGATTTAACACATAACACGTAACATCTTCAAATAAATTTGATATTTCATTCATTCAAAAGTCATAAACATAGAAAGATCGCATCACTGCTATTTACATCAACTATCCCGAAATTAAACAATCTACAGGATTAAATAGTCATATTCCATTGTGTATAATCACGCTGGAATTTACATTACTAGCTACCATAAATATTTACATAAACTTCAATACGTTTCCTATCACAGCCTGCTAAGGCGTCGAACTGCCTTCCTACGTTCCTCCTCCATGATATTGAATGGAATAGAATTGAGAACTTGCTCAAGTATGTAATGGCATTATGAAGCTTGCATGATAAAAGAATGAAGTTCAGGAACTTGCGTAATTGAAATCAAGGTAGTGTTAGGAAGCTTGCTTTCAACGAAATAAAAAGATCAAGGGTAGAAAACTTGCCTCGTACGTAGATTACAATTTAAAATCCACGTTCCTTAATCAACCTATACATTCCGTTTATAAAGGAGTAACAATAATTAGTTACAGTATTATAAACACTTTAGGATTCATTCTCATCTAATTTCATTTTAATAACTCAATTGTCATTTGATAATCAATGGCTATAGGCTATCATCCATCATAGTATTTTTTTATCCATTTAATACCTTAGTCTAAGCTTTAAATATGCATATGGTAACATAACATGAGTATAAAGAAAAAGAAAATTTTTCATTTCCCGTTCCACCGCCGGGGTGGTGGTTTCCTTTACAAAATGGCGCCGGGGCGAGGCTACCGCCTGGGCGGCAAAGTTAGTATAATTCTACCGCCGGGGCCAGCCTACCGCTGGGGCAATAATCCTTAGTTCAATTTCACCGTCGGGGCGGTGGACCTGAAACCAAACTTCTGCAGTTCGCGAAGAACACAGAAAATGCCAAATTTGGCCAAATTTTTTACAATTCACCGATTTAATTACTACCCATTCATCATATGTGTTATGAAACCAAAACCCATTATATACACAATGATTTTAACATCATAAACAATCTAAATAACTAATTTAAAGACTAAAAACTCACTGTTTATGCTTTATGCCTATATTTTGATACATGTAGCGTAATTAATCACTATGAATTTGTTTCTTAACCAATTCAATTCGTTTAACTTTTGTTTTCTTCGTTTTTACATGCATAAACATAATCAATTATCAATTTAACCGATTAACATGCAAAACAAGCATCAATTTCATACATTTAAGCCATATTCGTATATAACTACTCTGTAAATTCCAGAACTCTAATATAAACATGATTTCATGGATTTAATTACTCTAAATCACATATAAATCATATAAAATACATTTATGCATGCTTACAAATATCTAACATCAAGTTATTAAAAATTTAGCCTTAGAATTCAGATTATAGAAAACTTAAAATATACGTTCATGGAATAAAACTTAAAAGAACATGAATTAAAGTTTGAATTCAAGGAATTACCTTGATTAGTGCTTAGATTGTGTAACAATTGAATGGATTTCTTCTCAATTCTCCAATTTCCTTCCTAACTCTCAGTATTTCACAGATTTCCTCTCTTTTCCTCTCTGACTTAGTTTAGAAATAATACGTGAAACGAGACTGACGGTATAAACTGACGCAGCATGGTGTCAGTTAATCCTATAATGGTTAACTGACCCCAACCTCCATTAAGGCCTTGTTTGGTTTGCCTATTATTCCTCCTTTCTAGTTTATTTTAATAACTTGCTTATATATAGTTTCATGTCATGTTTTTAATTAACAAAATAATCTCATTTAAAATTAATTAAATAAAATAGGATAATACCACATTAAATCACATAGTCACATAATTAAAATTCTCATTTATTGATTATGACAATTATCAAATCTCTAATTAATTATTAAATTAATTACAAATAATATTATACTTATTTAAATAATGCATTTAATCAAATATGCTCAATTAAACACATTCTTGAATATAAAATTCTCCACATTAATTTAACTAATGTAACACATATAATTAAATTAATCTACCACAAATTCATCAATTAATTATTTAATTCAGTAATTAAATCATCGAAAAATATTTATTTAATTCAATAAATATTTAAATTAAATTATAAAAATCTCGTTCGTCATAACTCTTAATAAGAATTTGTTTATTAAATTCTTATTATAACAATTTTGAAAATCCGAGTTGTCACATTCTTCCCCTCTTATAAGGATTCCTTCCTCGGAATCACAAATACCAAACCTCTCTTGCTCGGTTTTCGTCTCATTTCTTCCGTAATCTTATCGTTGAATAATTTCAACGTATTATTATTCCATAGGTTTTATATCACCTATTTAATTCATTTTCCTCAACAAACTCTCGTATATTTTATTCTACAACCTTTATCAACTCAATTATATTCTGCGTATTATCTTCTCCTTAACCCATCAATTTCCTTTTCTAAGGATTATCGTATGCCATAATCGTCATAATAATTTAATATCATGATTTACTAACTTATAAACATTCGGGATATCACATTCACCCCTTCTTCTAAGAATTTCGTCCTCGAAATTTTAACATATTCGTCTTTGCTCATTCTACTCATCAAAACTTGGTTTTCAATTTAACCTTTACACTTTTTTCTCCCAAGGATTCATTTAGAATTGTCGCATTCTACGACTACTTCTTTCTGGGGAAAATTACCCTTCCCACAATCAGTTTCCCGAATAATAGGAACCTTCAACAATTGTTTTATAATTGTGAAATAACTTGAACAAATAAGAAATAAAATATTTCTTCAAAACTTTTCATATTATGATGAGGGGCCATAACGACCATGAATATAGAGGTTTAAGGGGTATTACTGCCCACTACCGATTTCACTTATGAAAAAGGTAATCTACCTCTGCTGAAGGCCATAAAGACCATGAACATAGAGGTTTAAGGGGTATTACTGCCCACTACCGATTTCACTTATGAAAAAGGTAATCTACCTCTGTTGGAGGCTATAAAGACCATGAACATAGAGGTTCAAGGGGTATTACCGCCCACTATCGATTTCACTTATGAAAAAGGTAATCTACCTCTGCTGGAGGCCATAAAGACCATGAACATAGAGGTTTAAGGGGTGTTACTGCCCACTACCAATTTCACTTATGAAAAAGGTAATCTACCTCTACTAGAGGACATAAAGACCATGAACATAGATGTTTAAGGGGTATTACTGCCCACTACCGATTTCACTTATGAAAAAGGTAATCTACCTCTGTTGGAGGCCATAAAGACCCTGAACTTGTCCTTAGTTCACACGTATTTCTACCAGTATCTACGGACAAAATAAAATTGTACGCCAGGTGATCAGCTTTTTGTACTCAGTCGGGATTTTTTCGACATCAAATACCCCAATAGTAGGGTTGTTTACCTCAGCTCACTACAAAATTCTGCACCAAAATAATTTGATTTAGGCATAAATTCTCAAATAATGCTTGAATAAATATATTTCAACATTTGTCTAGCTGAATCAAATAGCTTAGACTTTTGTTAACAATTCGGACATCAATCGAATTATTTTAGCCAACTCAATTGGCATACTTTTCATACTTTAAAGAAAACAAAAATCATTTTATGACTTTGTCATACTACATAATACCATAGTGGGTTGACGATCCTATGATCACATCCAACACTAGGTTAATCTGTATTGATGACTCCGTCGTTTATCATTGCTACACCATATTCCATGATGCGAATGATTACATAAAATATATTTTGATATTTTCAAATCAACTTTGTCTAGCCGAAACTATTAGCATAGACATATGAATAATACTACTTTTAAAAATCATTGGTCCAATAATCTGGCCACATACATTTTTCGAAGGCACGAAAGTGCAAATATCAGCACGAAGTCAATAAATTTCGAAATCTATCATAGGTAGAAGATTTGAAATATCCATGTCTCTTCATCAACTTCAAATTCTTCCATTGTTCAACTATTTAATAATTCTATCTATTTCTAACATCATCAATGCTCATCATATTGAGATTTTATAGTTCTCAATCCACAACCTTTTTATACCCCAATATAGTTCATCAAACTTACCACACGTTATGAGTTCAGGAACTTACCACAATAACATGATTTCAGGAACTTGTCCTAGCAATACGTAGTCCAAGAACAAATCAAGGACTGTCCATACGCCGAGGGGCTTAAAACATACCATATGATTATGAGTCATAAACTTACTATAAGTATGAGTTTCAAGAACTCGCGCCTAAACTTAATATTCTCTAACCATCAAATATAGATATGAGAAAAGAATCACCTTCTCACCGTATATATATATTGATAGCGTAATACAAACATTTCAACGATTATCAATGTGACCAACTGAGTAGTCGTTAAACCAAGCACAAAACCCCTGCCCATACAAAGATTTGCACAACTTAGCTATCATATGAGTCCTCATTTGAAATCCCACAAAATCATAGTTTTCTCATTGCTCAATATAAATTTTCTTAAACCAGTATTTATCATCTCTAACTCTTCTTGAGTTTACTTCATACTATCTCATAGTAATTCTCTTTATAGCGTCAGGCTATAATTGTTTAACAGATCATCTGTCATTCATAACTCAATCCGATCACATCGTGATCTTACTCTACAATCGTTTTACTTTATGATCTTCCTTATCCTATGATCGTTTCATCCTACGATCTTCTGTACTCTTCTCTCTAATCATAATATATGATTTTATTGCATTTTTGTCTTATAGACCTCCTCTATTTATCAACACTTGTCATCTTTATCACTGAAGTCAGGTAACTCCTAATTCTCATCTTTTATAACGCATCAAGATTCTCCTTTGAATCATCTCATATATATCTCAACTCTTACAATGAATTTTCTAAATTCATTTACTATCAATTAAACTCTATTTGAGTTTATTCTTTTTCATCCTCTCTACGGATATAGCCTAAGGTACCCATACATAAGGTTTATAACCTATCAGCTTTGATACCAACTGTAACGCCCCCGAAATCCGGGTCTTACCTTAAACCTGGGTCCGGTGCATCCCGGTACTACCCATACAACATAGGCTTACTACATTAATGCAATTATAATAATATTACAACATGTCTTAATCTAATCCCAGGTACGAAGACCTTTAATAATACACTTATGATCAAGGTTAAATAAATACCCTGATCCTTTATAATATCTCGCGTGTGAATGCAAGGTTCAGATTCTGACTTTAGTCAATTCCTGAATATTCGCAAAGTTATTCAATAACTATACATTCGTTATAATGTCCTTTGTACAACATCATCATCCTTCTAGTTTGCTATAACAAGTAAATTACATAATCGCATTTTAACTACCAGAATGGAAAACCTCCATTTTTAATTCAAGATTTACATAATCTAATTCACGTACATCGTATACCATCATCACAGCTAAATAATTTCAATGAGGAAATAATAATAAACAGCTTTCCTTTTTCCATGCGCCTCTAATCCTTATCAACATAATATCAAGAGAATTTAATCGCATCAAGAATCTGCAAAAAAATTATTTTTGCAAGTATGAGCACGACGGCTTAGCAAGAACTAACAGTTTTCACCTTTCATGTTTCAAGTAACACATAAGTTTACATTTTATTCATGCATCATGATTCTCATACTATGCATCTTATTCATGCATCATCATTCTCATACTATGCATCTTACTCATGCATTATAAATCTTATGCAATGCATCTATATATATGCATCATACATCTCATGGCATACCTCATTCATATCATATTGTATATTTACAATAATTCAAGTTTCACATAGAACAACATAGTCACATAGTTACACATTGTGCACATTTTAATCATGCTCACACATAATTCACATAACAGTGAAAGATTTAATAATCAAGTCATGTACATCAATACATTTAAACAAGTCAACAAGTTACTGAAAGAACTTGCCTTAAGCGTTCCTTGCCAAATTATGATGGCTCGTCCTTCAAATATCCTACACAATTTATTTAACAATAAAATACCAATTAGCCACTAAAATGGGTTTATATATTGGTTCACATTATAATAATTCTTATCTCATATTGTTCGCCCATTATAGACAATTAACGCGATTAACTCTAAAACATTTCTCGGTGTCGCGTTGTTTGAAAACGTTATGACCCTCATTATCAACAATCCTTATTGGTTTATATAAACCCCAATCTATATCTTATAATGTTCATTTTATTTGAATCAAAACACTATTTAAGTGTATTAATACTTTACGCGGCGTTTCGACGTTTATACGTCACACGCCTAATTCGCCTCTTTTGCATGTGCTTAGTATGCACATACGTTGGGTTATAACACTCCAAAATATTTCATTCTTATTAGAAACATAATATTAAACAAGGTTATACACACTTGTTACGGCGTCACGACGTTTTCACGTCCGTACGCCAAACCTGCCTATTCGAACGCCCAAGTGACACGCCTTTGCGCACACTTAGCACGCCCATTAGAATTTGTCTAATACTCAATGGTTAATGTTAAGTATCATTATAAATCATAATAATCATATTTTAAAACTTAAAACATCATTTTACATTGTCAGGAGCATTACACGTGCTTACGCGTATGCCCGACACTCTTCGATTGCCTCTAATTACACATCAGTCCTACAAATGGACAATTTAGGCCATGTTATAGACCTCAAATTGAAAACCTTAAAGAATTAAAGTTGTAGGTCTTCTTTCTCGTTCCGGATCATCTTGAATCACCTTAATCCGAGTTCGTATGAGAAAGTTATGCTTATTTTACTACAGGAGGTCAAAACAGTCCACTCGGGCACGTCTGTGCCTGACACGTGTCCGGTGCCGCAGCACCCATTTTAGCCTTATGAAAGGCGCCGCAGCACCATTCATACAGCCCAGAATATGCAGGAACTTTCCAGTTCGCGATTCTGACCCTCTCCAACTCCGATCTTCATAACTTCTTCTATACACGTTCAAATTGGTCCATTTCGGACTCTATGGACTCCTAATTCATGGGTCTACAACATATCAAAAATTCAAAGCTACCTATTAAAATTAACATGGCCAAATCTTAGGCTAAAGTACAAACTCATACTCTGTTTTAGGCGTTCGAGGTGTTTTCACTAAAATCATCACAAAATCTTTGTTTTTACATCTTTTTACTCCATTCCAATTGGGTTAGCTTCGTAACCCATGGAACTACAATTCCATAACATCAAACAAATTAAAACAACATAGAATCTAAGCTATAGATTGTCCAAAATAGTCCGTACGTCCATGGTCTCATTTTTTGTCCAAAGTTCATCCTCCTTAAGCATATTTACGGATTTTTCTTCGTTTTGTTCCACTTTAATGTTACTAATAACTTATATAGTCTCTTAACAATATATATAAACAACCACAAATAACAACAACTAGAAATCGCCAAAAAATCATCCGCGAGCTAAAAAGCTCCAAAAACCAAAAATTTGGAAAATCTTTGACAAACTCAAATGAAATGGTTTTAAATGAGATGTTTACCTCTGTAAATTTCTTATAAATGATACAGAGGCTAGCTAGGGTTTATTAGAGCTGCTTGAAGCTCTTCTTCTTCTTCTTCTCCTCCACCCATGCTCTCTTCTTCTTCTTCTTCTCTTTCTCTTCTCCTTCTTTTCTTCTTCTTCCTCCTACAGTAACTCTCTCTACCTCAATCTTCTGCAGCTGGACTAGGAAAGGAATGGGATAGAATGGAGAGTAACAAGGGCTAAGCATCTGCTTCAGGAGAGGATGGAGTTGAAATGCCCAAGCACATAGGAAATAAGGTAGAGAAAATTGTTCCACAATTGAAATATTTGAGGCATAGTGTTTCGGAATTTGCTAGCAATTGTCGGGCACACTCCCTCCTTTCCTTCATTTTGGTTGGCCAAGGCTTGAGGTTGGTCTCCAAATAAATTGACACACCAATATTACACCTGAAATGCTCCCTTTCTATATCCGAAAATTCCCACTTTTGTACCAAATTTGCACAATAACTATACCCATAATTAAAATGAGTACTCCCCTAAATTATTGGGATATGTAAAAATAATAATTATGAGATTTGTTCATTTATTCGGAACACCCATATAATATATTTCAGATATAATTAAATCCCGAATAATGCTCAAATAAAATTTTCGACGCTTGAAAAAATTATTCCTTCGCACACACATATTAACGAAATTACTCAAACTCGAAAAAGTTATAAAAATATTTGGCATGAATAGTGCCTCGGAAAATGTGCCCCGTGAATAGTGGTTTAGCGATTTTTGCAAAATCAATTTATTCGCTTATACGAAGCCACGACACATAAAATCCATGTGCTAACATAATCTAGGGTATAAAATAACTTTAAAACACATCTCATAAAAAATAATATTTAATCCATTTAATAATATTAATAAAATCAAATTACAAGGGTATTCACGACTCGCGATCGCTACTCTTCTCGATTAACTTCTCATAATCCTGTACATCAACGTACATACATCCCACCTATATTTGGTTAATACCTTTACACCAAATAATTTATTCAATAATAATTCCATCACTATTTATTTAATCTAATAAATAGCATTTTTGGGCGTACATAGCGCCCACACCAAATAACGATTCAACGATATTTCTCCAAAATTATCGTATTCACTTATACGAACTTCCGTACTTACTAACCACCGCATATGCACAGTCTAGGTTACAACATAACCTTTAAATGCTTAATAAATAATATTAATACTAAAACTCTATTTTATTCAATAATACTTGTATGCTCAATTACCAAGCTAACCATTATAACTCTTAATAAGAATTTGTTTATTAAATTCTTATTATAACAATTTCAAAAATTCGGGTCGTCACAAGAATCCCTTGGTACCCCAGTTTTTTATAAAGTTTATTTTTGCTAAAATTAATGTTGTAAATAAGATTTCGGGGTTGATAATGATTTTCTTTTATTAACTATTTAGTTATTTGACCTTGTTTAATGACTGGTTAGCTTGAACAGTTAGTTCACACACACACTTTTTAGGGATCTTGATTGTTGTGAAATTAATGACTGAATTAAATTGTTAAGCTCTTCATGATTTGATTTTGCTGAGAGTTGGTTATATGAGATCTTTGAGGCCATGTTTTAGATTCATGTTAATTTCTTGCTTAGTTTACATTGCATATTAGTTAGTTAGTTAAGTTTTTAGTTTTTAGGTTTTTGCTTTAGGACAAGCAAAAGTTTAAGTTTGGGGGTATTTGATGAGTGGATTTTATATCTACGAATTATTATTTTTGGCTTAATTATTTTGTTGGTTCTTAAGTATTTTTAGTTTATTTTTATGCATTTTTATGCAGGTATGGAATTTGTGATCAGAAATAAAGAAAGAACAATAAATGGTGTATATTTAGCCTTACTATGAGGCCAAGAATGCTAGGCAAGGGTTTGGAGCAAAGAGATGGGCTTAAGAAAGGGATGAAGACTCATTTGGGCGTACAAAGAAAGAAAAACCAAAGGGAGCAGCAGAAGCATTTGAGCCGCGACGCTCGCTAATGCGAGCCGCGACATGGCAGTTGAGCCGCGGCGTTAAGTAAGGTGAGCCGCGACACTGGTTCAGTTATTGCGCGCGTGGAGCGCGTGCATACAGTGAAGGGAGGCTCTTTTCAACTGATTAAGTCCCAATAAATGAAGAGACGTAGAAGAAGAAGAGTCCTAATATCAAGAGAAGGTTAAAGATATACATTTAGGGTTAGCAAGAAAAAGGAGTAGATGAGTTGGGTACATTATCGGGAGAAATTGTAATCTTGAGAATTCATTTTAATAGATATTTTTCATAGTTAACGCTGTTAGTTAATTTTTGTCAGTTTCGGTAATTTCATTTGTTTAAATAGAATTGGTTTAATCAATGGTTGATAATTGGATTGATTAATTAATTTATTAGATTATTCCTCGTGGGATCGACAACTCTACTTACATTATATTACTTGTGGACCGTGTATACTTGTACGTAAATTGCTAATATAGATTTTGGCAAACAAGTTTTTCGAAAATTATTGATAAATAAAATTTATTAAGTTATATATTTTATTTAATGTATAAATTGAGTTATGTTGGGTTTGACTGCATAAATGTGTATGTGCGGTGAAATATGTGATTTTTGTGTGAATGTTTAAATGTTTAAATAAATGTGGCGACTATGCATTTATTTGAAAAGATATATTTAATAGTCAATTTAAACTATTAAATAAAATTATTTGAATAAATAATTAAATCACTAATTGAAGGATTAGTGAGTTAATATGTATATTTTAATTAATTAATTGATAAAATGTATTTAATTAGATATGATAGTTATAATTGTGTTATAATATTAAATATAACATGAATAACTGAATAATAAGTAATATTATATTTTGGATGTATATTAATAATATAAGGTCCAATATATATTATATGTATATTGGCACCAAGTTTGTGAATTAAAATAGTTAATTGAATATTAATTATTTTAATTGGTCCTCTACGTTAAATAAGTGAATTAAAATACTTAATTTAATATTAATTATTTTAATACAGTTGGTTCGTTACATTAAATGTGTATTATTTTATGTAATGTATTAATTTTATTTTATTGGACTGATTAAGTAATTTTAATACATTAATTGGTGTATGCATTAAAAGTATAATATATATTATGTAATATGTATTATGTAATATTTATTATATAATATGTATAGGAATAAGTATGTGTGTATTATGTAAATATATAAGCCAAGTGTGCTGGGAATGAATAAGCTAATAGGCATGATGGGTCAATTTCTTTAGCATGAGTTGGGGACTTAGGAGAGTAATAGCAGTACACTAAGCAATCAATTGAAGAATAAGAAAGGGAGCTGCAGAACTTCATTTCTTACTCCTTTAAACTTTATCATGTTTGTTCCATCCATTCCAAGATCACTTTGAGTCTAATTCCTCATACTCCCATACTACCAAAAATCCTCCCAATTTATGCTAGAATCACTAAGTTTATTGAAGAAATAAAGTTACCAATTTATATTGAGGAAGAGTTAAAGCAAGAATTCATCAAGTAATCAAGAGGTAAATAGTGTTTACTTATTAAGTTCATGGGAATTAGAATAATAATGTATTCTATGGTCTTGGTTGTGTAATTATTGTTGTGATGGGATTTTATTTGCTAATTGGTAAAATAAGAAAGGATTTTGTGAGGCCCCCAAATTCGGGTTACCTTAACCTCGAATCCGGTGCATCACTATGCAACTTATACACGTACTATTAACAACTAATTGCGGAATAATAGAAATATTTACATTGATATAACATAAATACTCTCGTCCCAAGTCTCGATACCAATACAAAAACTTCACATAACATATTACACCATGACTAATACATAAGTCTGAAAACAAGACATAACTTAATCCATAATCTTTAAACAAGTCTTAAGACATAGCATAAATCATACATAGTAGGACAAAGCTAAACCGTAGCTTTGCCTTTGCCTTTATCCTTTCCCGAGCTCTCGCCTCTATGGGTAACCACTGAAATGTTTTAAAGAAAGCAAGGGTGAGTAACAAATTTGCCCAGCAAGTAATACAATAAAGATAATGCATGACCAAGAGTAAGGTTTCTCGAGTTTTAGTACAAATCTCTGCTATCACTGAGGAGTCGCTATGGACTGGATGAATATCAAATGAATTCAAGGATTTCAAATTGTTTTAATTGCAGGAATCACTGAGTGGCCACCATGGCACTTACCTTTTTATTAGAATTAACAGTATTGCACTATTAACTCCAAAACAACAATTACAGGTACAATAGGTGATCAGCCTAAAATACCCGGCGTTATGCATAAGCCTCAAACGTTCTACTTACGCGCGTGTCGGTTCTCCGACTAAAAATATATTTTTCCCCACTATGAGGGTTGTTCATCTCTTCAAAGAGTCCGCACCAAAACAATTGGTTTGGATAGCTTTCTAAATCGTGGTCATTAGTCTAGCCGAATCAAATGGCATTGACACTCTTCGTAAACAGTTCATGCATAATGTGAACTTAAAAGCTTTAACAGTTTATGTCAATAACATATCTTGAACTCTTGTGCAAATATGAAAGATTCGCATAAGTATGGAATTCACACAACAATATACGTATTGCGTAAATATGAATTTTGAACATTAAATAACATCCGTAAGAATATAACCGAATGAAGTTGATAAGCTCGCCTAACACGAGGACTAGACAAGGATTAGAAAACTTGCTCAATACACCACATTGGTGTAATTTTGGAAAATATAGAATATTTGTGCAATATCAATTTAAACAAGAATTAGAAAACCTGCACAATATACGTCTTTTGTATAAGACAAGAAACTTGCATTCAATACCAAAAATGAATGAAGTTAGAGAACTTGCCCAACACAAGGGTTAGACAAGGGTTTAAGAAGAACTTGCCTTACGCGCTGCTACTATTTGACGTTAATCGCCTTCACAATTATCCTACACATTAAGTACATAGCCACATACCAATTAGACACACAATTAATGCCAAATATAGACTAACACAATACTCTAATGCTATGCAAAAGGTTTTCCTTGGTTCAAAACATTGATTGCCACTACGACTACCCAGACGGGGGTCTCGCTCCCTGGTGAGCGAGTGGCTGCCCAGCTCGCCGGTGAGCTGGCGGGGGAGTAGGGAGCAGCGCCCCCTGAAAGCCAAACGAAAAATGCAACTAAGCTATTCATTTTATTAAGCAAATCTCATGGGACTAAGTCGTTTCATGCTTGGCTAACTAATTAATAGCATGCTTCATGTATTACTGCTTAAGAGGCTCATATACACTTGCCTCAAGCTTCAGTTCTCAAAAGAAACAACTTGGCGATTCTGCAGCACGGTGCGGCCGCGCTGCTTTTTGGTCTGGGAGTAGCGCGGCCGCGCTACTCCTCCTATAGCTAATTTTTAGTTTATTTCTTACTCTAACCAACCTCTAGATGCTTGGGGTCATTCTAACATTATACTAATATAACATACATATGTTTTGGGGTATTTACAACATGCTAGTTCTATGCAAACACGCATCGAATCAAGAAAAAAAAGCAGTATAACATTTCATTCCTGTAGACCAGCGCGGCCGCGCTGGTTTTAAGTTTGGGAGTGGCGCGGCCGCGCCACTCCGGATACAGGGAGTTTAAGGTTTCATGCTTCTGCAGAAACTTAGCAACAAAATTGGGTTTCTCCCTCTTTGCTTCATAACCCTTATACAACTAATACACATGACTTAAAAATATATTTCTATTGTTCAACCATGCATTATAACATCATTTCAACAATTAATCAACACTAGTTCTCATAATCTTTAGAGAAATCATTCTCTTAGACATTAGATCAAATGTTTGGTGGGCATGGCTTACAAACTCATATTGAAGTAGAGTTTAATTATGTTTTAGTCCAGATTTCCAAATGAAATCATTACCCACAACTTCATAAAACATTATGGGCATACACAAACAAACATGCAACCAACCATAAACTAAATTTTCATCAAACTATAAGAATTGTCCAAATCAGTCCATATATATCCAACAGTCCATTCTTGCTCCTTATGCATAGGCTTTGATTATCAATCATTGTTCCACTTTCGTTGATTATTAAGGCTTTTAAAGAGTTATCAACATTCATACATGTCCATGAACAACTAAGCAAAAATAGCTACATTACTCCAACAAAGCAACCAATATCAACTGAAAATTGAACCAACAATGGAAATGAGTTAGGTTTCATAACACTAACCTCATGAAGCAACTTCTAGGATGAAAAAGAGATTGATACTTAACTGCTACACCACTCCTTCTTCTTCCACAAACCACCCGTGAATACACTCCTCACTATTTTCTCTCAAATTTCCAGTTTTCTCTTAGCAACAATGAACAAAGGAATGGATGAATGACAAAGGAGGAGTATTTATAGAAGAAATAGCTGAGCTCCTTGGGTGAGTGAAGAAGGAATGGGCTGAGCATGCTTGGTTGATCAGCTCCCAATACATGGGAGGCTGGAATTGAGCTCCCCCATGTACGGGTAACTCCCCCTCTCCTTCTCCCCAATTGTTCTTCATCCCTTTTCCTCTCCCAAATGTGGAATTGCTCCTACCCAAATGTTCTTATTCCCTCCCATGCCTCTCTTCCCGTGTTCTTCTTCTTCATTTAATTTGCTGCAGATTTCTATTACCCATTTCCCACATGGGTCATGGGTTGGGTCATGGTCGTGGGTCATGGGTTTGGGCCACCCTTAAGCAATTTGGGGCTTCTAATTAAAATCCCAAATTGACAAAAATAAAATCCAACACTTGGATTATTAATCCTCCACATTCACATCATGAAAATTAGAAAATTTGAAATAAACGAAAAAGACATTTTTGGGGCGAATAGTGCCCACGCGAATAGTAACCCGTGAATAGAATTTTAGCGATATTCTCCGAAATCATTTATTCATACCACTAAGTAACAACACTTATAAATATTGCAACCACATAATTTAGATTATTACATAACCTTTAATCACATCACATAGAATAATATTAATAAAAATTATTTTTATTAAATAATATACATAAGCTTATATTACAAAGCCATGCAAAATTCACGGTCGTTACAGATTTCTAAGAAGAAATCTGGGCTAACTATGTTTTAAACAACTATGAAATCAAGATTTTAAAACTACACCCACAATGTGTTTGATTAAATGTTTCAATGAGAAATATTTGTTAAAATGTAGAAATTAGTTATTGAAACTGTAGAAATATGGTACATATGTGAGTTTAGGATAACTCTACATGTATGGGAAGTATTAAAATGAGTTAAGAAGGTAGTATCAATGAAGTTAGAAAAAAATTGGAAAAAAAACTATAGAAAACAGAGTATGTTGGCTGCCGAAGTGGCTCGGCCACGCCACTTCCAGGCCCAAAACCAACACGGCCACGCTGGTCTGCAAAAGTTGAAAAATAAAATGTTTTGTAATGTTGATTTGATACATGTATACAGAGGCCTAACATGTTTTAAAAGCCCCAAAGCATATGTAAGTTATGTTAAACTAACTACAGAATGACCCCTAGCAAGATAGAGATGGAACAGGGTAAAGAAAAACCCAGAAAAGAACTTCATCAGGAGTAGCACGGCCGCGCCGTGCTGCAGAGCTGTCTAGTTAAGTTTGTTATGAACTGAACCTATATGCATGTTTATATGAGTCTCTTAATCAGTAATACAAGAGTCCTGTGATGTTTAGCCTGACCAAGCATGAAATGACTTGTCCAAGCAAAGATTTTTAAAAGATCTACAAGTAAAACGAATGTTATAAAAGACAAAGTTAGAGTTCATGAAAAGTTAAGTATGTGCAGTGAATGTATGACTGATTGGTGTATATGACTATTGTGTGCATATATGTGAACCTAATTGATGTAGGATAATTGCAAGAGCAGATAGCTATAATTGTAAACAACGATAAAGGCAAGTTTCCTAATTACATTCGATTTATATGTTGAATGTAAATTCTTTAAACTTTGTTCAGCTATTAATATGTGCAATGTTTGTATATTATGGAGAATTCTCAAGATTCACAAATCTTTGATTTGAGCTTGCTATATTTCATATCTTTAAAGTTTAATCAATCTTGAACTGTTTATGAAGCAAGTCTAAGCTATTTATTTCGGTTAAACTAATGTGAAATATTTCTCTACTTTTATTACAAGTCTTGAAATATTACTGAAGCAAGAAGACATGACAGTACCCCAACACGCCGTAAAGTTTAACGAGCTGGCGAGGTTTGCACCTCATCAAGTCGACACTGAAGAGAGAAAGACGAGGAGGTTCGAACAAGGCCTTAAGCTATGGTTGTACAATAGACTTTCGGTGTTGCAGACGAACAACTTCGCTACTCTTCTAGAGAAAGCCATAATTACTGAGGGTGGAAGTGAAGCCCTAATGAAATTTAACAAGGAGAAAAAGAAGAAGAAGAACGAAGGAGGGAATAGAGGGGAAGGTAGCAGCAGTGGTGCGAATAAAAGGAAGTGGAATAACAACAACAATAACAACAATAACAACAACAACAACCCAGTAAATTTTGGGAGTAAATTAGGAGATGCAAAGAAGAGAACAGAGGAATACAAGGAGTGTGGGAAGAATCACTCGGGTGCATGTCTAAAGGGAAAGAACGTGTGCTTCAATTGCGGGCAGGAGGGGCACATTTCACCCAATTGCCCCCCCAAAGAGGAATGAATGCTTCAACTGCGGAGCATTGGATCATCAGGCTAGGAATTGCCCAAAGAAAAATTCAGGTGGAGGAAATAGAGGAAGGGGATCAAGCGGTGGAAATCTCATAATTTCATGACCACCAACTCAGAATCGACCAACAGCAAGAACTTTCAACATGACAGTTCAAGACGCGGTCACATCTAAGGACGTGGTTTCAGGTATCATTCCGGTCAATGATATATCTGCATACATATTATTTGATTCGGGTGCTACTTGTTCCTTCGTATAACATGAATTCTCCCAACGATTAAAATTACCTCACGAAAAATTAGAATACCCGATGAACATAGAAGTTGCGAATAAGAAAATAGTTCTCATTAGCCATATTTATAGGAATTATGTTGTAGATATAAGGGGTATAAGTTACCTGTGGATTTAATTCCAATTCAACTAGGAGAATTTGATGTAATTCTAGGTATGGATTAGTTATTTAACCATGAGGCAATGATAGATTGCCAGAAGAAGTGTATAAACCTTCAAACTCCAAATCAGTCTAAGGTAGTGTTCTATGGTAGTAAATCGCCTAGACACTCGAGTTGTCTGACGATGATGCAAGCTAGGAAGTTGTTAAGAAAAGGATGTGTAGGTTATCTGGCCCATATCGTTGATACCCAGAAAGTAGAGACAGAGATGGGACAGATACCCGTAGTAAGTGAATTTTTAGATGTGTTTCCAAAGGATTTACCAGGTTTTCCGCCAGATAGGGAGGTCGAATTCGTTATAGATGTAATAGTGGGAACATCGTTGATTTCAAAAGCCCCATACAGAATGGCACTGGTGGAGATGAAGGAACTGATGGTGCGGTTACAGGAGTTGTTGGATAAGAAGTATATCCAACCGAGTGTGTCTCCTTGGGGAGCACCAGTTTTATTTGTAAAAAAGAAGGATGGATCGTTAAGACTTTGTATCGACTATCGGGAGTTGAACAAAGTGACGATCAAGAACAAGTACCCACTGCCTAAGATAGATGATCTGTTCGATTAATTGAAGGGTGCGAAGTATTTTTCCAAAATCGACTTGAGGACGGGATATCACCAGTTGAAGGTGAAAAAGGAAGATGTACCTAAGACAGCATTCAGGACTCGTTACGGCCACTACAAGTTCTTGGTGATGTCATTTAGATTAACAAACGTGCCGACAATATTTATAGACATGATGAACCGAGTATTCAAGCAATACTTAGATAAATTCGTAGTTGTGTTCATAGATGATATTCTAATCTATTCTAAGACTCAGGAAGATCATGTTGAACATTTAAGGATGGTGTTGGAAGCATTGAGAAAGGAGAAATTATACGCAAAATTCTCAAAATGTAAATTATGGTTGGAAAGAGTTCAATTTCTGGGTCATGTGATTGACAAAGACGGAATCTCTATGGATCCAACAAAGGTGGAAGCAGTAATTAATTGGGAGCAGCCGAAGACACCGACAGAAATAAGAAGTTTCTTGGGATTGGTAGACTATTACAGAAGGTTCATCCAGGATTTTTGGAAAATAGCAGGATCTCTGACTAATTTGACAAAGAAGTCGGTAAAATTTGTGTGGATGGAAAAGTGTGAAGAAAGTTTTCAAGAGCTGATGAAAAGGTTGAGTGAAGCACCAGTGTTGTCTTTACCTGATGAGATGGGTGCCTTCGTAGTTTACAATGATGCGTCATACAAAGGACTTGGTTATGTGTTTATGCAACATGGTAAAGTTATTGCGTACGCATCAAGGCAGTTAAAAGATTATGAAAAAGGATATCCTACCCATGACCTGGAATTGGCAGCGGTAGTATTTGCCCTGAAGATATGGAGGCACTATTTATATGGTGCAAAGTGTGAAATATACACGGACCATAAAAGTCTAAAGTATATCTTCACGCAAAATGAGCTGAATATACGTCATAAGAGATGGTTGGAGCTGATAAAGGACTACGATTGTGAAATCCTATATCATGTGGGAAAAGCTAACGTGGTTGCGGATGCGTTGAGTAGGAAGGGAAGTGCAAAGTTGTCAATGATAACGGCTCAAGAAGAATTAATTAAGGAAATAGCGAGACTAGAACTCGAGATAAATAGTCCGAAAGAGTAAGATGAGAAATTGTTCGCAAATGAGGCTTGTCCGACCTTATTGGACAAAATAAAAGAAGTGCAATGTAGTGATGAAGAATGTGGAAAGATAAAAAAGAGAATTTCAGATGGGGAGGAACTTAAGTTTAGTGTGGATAATGATGGGTTATTGAGATTTGAGGGGAGAATTTGGGTGCCAACGGTATCCGAGTTAAAAGAAGAAATTTTACATGAAGCTCATAGTTCAAGTTACTCGATTCATCCGGGAAGCATAAAGATGTATTAGGACCTTCACCAGCATTATTGGTGGCCCAATATGAAGATGGAGGTTGCAGAATGCGTCAGTAGGTGTTTGACTTATCAGAGAGTTAAGGTAGAACATCAGAAACCGAGCAAGTTTCTTCAACCTTTGGAAATACCGGAATGGAAGTGGGAGCATATCACGATGGACTTCGTGGTGGGGCTTCTAATTACACAGAAGGGTTATGATGTAGTATGGGTGATCGTTGATCGATTGACTAAGTTAGCGCGCTTCTTGCCGATCAAAATCAGATTCAACTTGGATCAATTGGCTAAACTCTATGTCAAAGAAATCGTCTCCAGGCACGGTGTGCCGGTATCGATTGTGTCAGATCGCGACTCGCGATTCACAGCAATTTTTTGGAAAATCTTTTAAGAGCGCATGGGAACGTAACTAAGGTTGAGCACTGCATATCATCCTTAGACAGATGGGCAAAGCGAGAGAACAATTCAAATTCTAGAGGACATATTAAGGGCATGCGTTATGGATTTCCAAGGAAGTTGGGATGATCATCTACCATTAGTGGAATTTGCATACAACAACAGTTATCATGCGAGCATCGGTATGCCACCTTATGAAGCTCTATATAGAAGAAAATGCAGAATGCCATTGTGTTGGGATGAAGTAGGTGAACGTCAACTACTAGGGCCGAAATTGGTACAGCAGACTGCAGATGTTGTCAAAACGATACGAGCAAGATTAGTGATGGCTCAAGATTGACAGAAGAAATATGCTGATCAACATAGGCAACAACGCGGCTTTGACGTCGGTACTTATGTATTCTTGAAAGTGTATCCCTGGAAGGGGAAGATGAGATTTGGGAAGAAGGGAAAACCGAGTCCGAGATTTATAGGACCCTTTGAAGTGTTGAGAGGAGTAGGTGAGGTAGCTTATGAAATAGCTTTACCTCCGGAGTTGGAGCATGTACACAATGTGTTCCATGTGTCAGTTTTACGACCTTACAAACAAGATTACAAGCATGTCATAGAGTATGAACCCATTCAGTTTGAGAAAGACTTAACCTATGAAGAAATCCATATACAAATAGTTGATAGAAAAGAACAAGTTTTAAGGAGTAAGGTAATACCTTCTTTTAAGGTATATGGAGGAACCACAATGCTGAAGAAGCTACGTGAGAACTCGAGGAGAAGATGATGAAAAATTACCCTAATCTTTTTGTTTAACTTTGTAATGATTCTGGGGACGGAATCCTTATAAGGGGGGGGGTGAATGTAATATCCGAGGTCAAGTTGTAATTTAATATTTGTAATAAATTGAATTTATGTGAAACTCTTTGTGATTTCATAAATATGTGCATATGTGACATATATATATTATTTGAAGTTATATGATGAGATGAATTTTAATAGTAGATTAATCTTTATTAATTATTTGAATTAAATAAGTAGTTATTAATTTTATTAATTGCATGGAATGATAGCATAACTAGAATTTGAGTTTGGAGTGGAATTTGAAGACGCAGACTCTATATTTGAGTTCGAAACGTCAAAATTAGTTAGAATAGACGGTAACCACAAAATGTGTCGGGGTTGACTTTTTAGTCAAAGTCGGTTGACTTTTTCGGGTAAAAAGTCAAACTCGAATTTCAGAAGCTAATTTGGCGAAACGAATAATCCTATGACGTTCGGAACGTCGATTTTAGTAGGAATCGATATTAGTATCGAAAAGTTTGGTTCGAGAGGGTAAAATAGTCAAATAGCTTCTTAATTAATTAAATGATTAAAACAAAGAATAAGATTTGCATCAGTAGATTTTGGAGGGGCCCACGTGACAATTGTTTTGGGATAAGATGAGGGAGTATACGATTTGTATAACAAGAAATTAATATGAGCGAGTTACATTTGCTTTAATCACAAAACTCTTCCAATTTATAACCCCTCTCTCTTTTAATCCAATAAACTGATATGGGAAATGCCAGGGGGCTGTTAACTGATGATTGCAGAGCTAGAATTGTGAAGGAGTGCAAGAATTATATATACTTCTTCTCTAGTATTATTTTCTTTTGGCTAGAATTTTCTCCCGAGATAAAATTGAGAGTAAGAGTGAGAGAGAGATAGCTTGGCGAATTTCTAGGATTTCAAAGAGTCTAAACTAGCAACAAGAATCGCATCATCAGTGTTAGTCAAGAGGAATTCACCAAAGAGGTAAACCATGAACCCATTTTATTTTCTTAAGAAAAATAGTGAGAATTATGCATATATCATGGTAAATGATTTGTTTGTGGCTATTTGTTGCTATGTTGTTGTCAAATGTTGATGTTAGGATATAAAGAACACAAGTTATGGGCAAATCATGTTCCAAATACACTGAATCACATGAATTAAAGCTATGTATGCTCCATATTTGTATAAATGTCTCCAAGATGCTAGATTAATCAAAAAGTGGAAATTTGTTGGAGTTTGACATTGTAATATGTATAAACATGTTATATTAGATGATTTGGACAGTAGGAACAATTTTATTGCATGCTAGAATCGAAATTATGGATTTTTGTCAAATTGGGTTAAACTAGTGTTCTGTGACTTTTCGGGTTTTTCGGAGCTTTGGAATTGTACCTTCGGTAATCTGATTGATGTATATATTAATTTTGTAAAATACTAGGTAGCATGATGTCTAACCTGACCAAGTTTGAATGTAATCCGAATTAAAACGAGTAAGATATGATTTTTGGGAGCAAGCATGAAAATAAGAAGAACTGCAGATTCTGGGAAATTCCCAGAAATTTCCAAGTCTCAAGAACAGTCGTGCACGCTTATCTAGGCATCTGGTTTGTGGTCTTAATATGTAAGTTTGATATATGTGTTAATTTTATAAAATACTAGGTAGTATGATATATATGCTAACCAAGTTTCAAAGGAAACTAGTTTAAATTGAGCAAGATATGAATTATGGGAACTAGCATGAAAATAACTAAAATCTGGAAATTCTGAAAAACCCAGAAAATTTTCTAAGTCTGAAAGCAGGTCGGGCACACTTATCTAGGCTCCTGTATTGTGGTCTTATTATGTTATTTTCATGTATGTAATATTTTTATAAAATACTATGTTGTATGAAGTTTATTGTGTCCAAGTATTATGGTCATATCATCGTTAGATTAGTGGGAATACAATCGCAAAAGTGGCTATAAGAAACGAAAATTTCTATGTCTTGTCAAAAAAAAAAAATTCTCAGATTCTGAAATTGTACAAATTTACCTATGTGAGGCGACAAGTTATGTGATTAATTTGTATTGATAATAGAATGAGAATTAAATATATATTCTAATTGAAATGAAAGGAATCATTTACCTATAAAACTAGTATTTGAATACTTAGTTGCTTAATGTGACTTAAATGAATAGGTTACGTGAAGAACTAGTAGATAACTTTAACTATAGAAGACTTATCAGGCAAGTTTCTTGACTCTACTTTTTCATTGAGCAAGTTTCTAAACTTTACTCTTTTAATTGAGCAAATATTCAATCCTTATTCACTTATTAAGTGATCGTGAGTTTCTTAACTTGTGTTATTTATTAATATGTACAAGTTTCTTATGACGTAAGTTATACAAATTCATTGTACAAGCTTTACTGATGATTACTCAATTATTATTTCAATTTTATGCTTTAAAGTTCTTATTCATTAATGAACTACTTTCAAGTATGCTTTTTGGCCTTTTGTTCCGGCTAGATATTATTAATGTGAAACGTTATATTATTTGAATAATTCAAATTCACTGTAGCTATTAAAGTTTACCGATTCAAATTACTTTGGTGTAGTCTCACATGAATACTAAGATGAACAACCTGATTAACGGGGCAAACAGATGTCAGGCATATAGTCCCATTTTCGCTTATGCGTTTAAATTTCATACTTGTGCATAATGTAGGGTACGATAGGCTGATCACCTAGAGTACTTGCGGAGAATGTTTTACAGTCTACTTGATTGCTAAAACTTCTGATTGTTTTCGATGAATTAAAAACAATGTTCAGGGTTCTTAATACCCCTTAGTATGCTATTGAAAATTCTAAAACTCTTATCTTTAACATTCATATTTACCTCTTGATTATTCTTTCCATTATTGAGAAACACAATTCAGATATCTCTATCCTTGATATTATTATCAAATTACTTGTTATACTTGCTGGGTAATTTGTGCTCATTCTTGCTTAAACCTTTCAGTTAAGGGTGAGAAGGCCGAGGGCTCGGGCAAGGATAAGGGAAAGGCTAAGATAAAATGATGAAAACTAATTTCTTTGTAATAAGTTTAGATTTTTCGCATTGATGTAATGTAGCGATGAACGCTAAGTTTAAGTTTATTTAAGGTTTTGCAACTTGGGATTATGTTTGAATTTATATCTAGGTTTATTATCGAATACTATTGTAATTATTACTATTGTTAATGAAGTTTATTTAGTTAGATGATGGTGTATGATATATCGTGAGCACCATATCCTGTGTTTAATGTTACACGAATTTGGGGGCGTTACAAGGATCCTTTAGAACATTGGGATGAGCTGAGGAGAATACCAGTCTGCTAGCCGGTATACATGCTAGGTTAGATGGAGTTACAGCTGCTGGTCTGCTAGGGAGTGGTGCAGTAGCTAACACCGTACCGACTGAGGCTATATCAGTTTAAGTCGTACCGACTGAGGAAGAATCAGGGGAGGATTATATCAATCCTGAGATTCAAGAAGCCTTAACCCAGATAGGGGCTATGGTGTATACTCTTCTAGATAGGAATGTAGAGCTGAACATGACACTACATGCAGCTAATAATAGGATACATGTGTTAGAAGATAAGGTGTATGATCTCCAGGTGGAGAGGCATAAATTGAATAATGTATGGGATGAGGAGATATTGAGGCGACAATTGGCCGAGGAACAAGCTCATCACTTTGATCAAGAGGTGAGAGGGATTAAAAGGAAAATGGATTTAATGAACTATGCTTACACCACATCGATGGAGTGTGTTCAAGACAAAGTATGGACTCATCAGGATGAGATAAGACAGTCTTGACATTATATTTCCCGAGCTCGAGTGATTGCTATCATAGAGGAAGAGCTTGTTCACACTACTGCTTGTGGATTGATATAGAATTGTATCTATGTATAGGAGTTTGTAAATATGTGGTTGTAAATGTTTTGTATATGTGTGTAAGTATATGGATCCCTGCTTTTGATATTAATAGCGGGATATCTTTTGGTAAATCCTAACTCTGACATAGGATAAGAAATAGATATTGTCAATCCCATCTTTTGTATCTAATAGAGGGATGTAGAAATTTATAGCCGGAGGTGCTACGTAATGTAAATATAGCGAATAACTATAAATTGAAATGAAAAGAAGTATAATTAATAGAAAGTTTTATTAAATATACTTGTGATGTGAATGTGTTAGCATTAGATAAAAATGTTTTAATGAAAAGAAATGAAATAATAAATAACACTATTTTATTTAAACAGAAAATGCCGCTACAAAGAAATGATGAAGCCGAGTCTCATAATGAGAACGATAATAGGGATCAAGATCCCGTATAGCAAATATTAAATCTATTATTAGGGGCATTCTAGCAGAGAAATCCTATTAACAGAAATGCGGTTCCGCCGGTTGGGCCGGGGGCAAGTTTTAAAGAATTTAAAAGTGTGGGGCCTCCTGAATTTCGAGAAACCATGGAGCCTATAGAGGCTCAATCATGGATCAAAGAAATTGATAAGGTATTTGTGATCGCTAGGGTAGGTGAGGAACATAAAACGGTTATTGCTACTTACGTATTGAAAGGAGAAGCCAACTTCTGTGACATCCCCAAATTCGGGTCTCCAACTACCCGGATCTGGTCATCACGATCACATACAAATATTCACCTCTAACAACATATGGTAACTAAAATGCGGAATATAATAAACATATGTTGTTCATTACAACGGTGTTACTAGTCCCAAGACAATAACCTTAAATACTTAACACAAATCCGTACCCCAAATAATATCAGGGTTTAAATTACATTTATAATAGTTAACTAAACATAAAGTAAAATCAGCTACGTGAAGCCTATCACTTCATCTTTTCTTTACCCTTGCTCTTTCCTGATGTCTCGGGTTTAGCTGCAATGGAAGTCATGATATAGCAAGGATGAGCAACGAGTTTGCTCAGCAAGTTTAAAGTACAACAATAAAGGGTATATCATGACGAAGGGAATATAGATAGAGAATTCAACAATATAATTATCAGAAGCAAGAATAATAAATGCTTTTAAAATAATTGATAGTCAAGTAGACTTTGAACAATAACTTCCAAAGGAGCCAATAGCTAGTTGACCCTCTGGTTACTGGCTACAGAATAAGTACTTGAGGGGATCAGCCTCGCGTACGCTATGTGTATGCATAACATTTAACTCTGCTGTTTGTACCTTATATACGGTACTTGGGGTACTCTCTTATAATAAAGGGGTGTTCATTCAGTATAAGAATCCTTACCATTGATCGGTTCAGATAGCTTTTATAAATTCTCACACACTTGCCTGACCGAAAAAGGGTTCAGACTTAATCATGAATAGTTTGTGAATTTCGGAACTTTAATAAATGTACGAATTCAAATGCATCGAATGCGATTGTCAATAATATCATAGATGTGGAATAACTGTAAATTAATTAAACCACTCGAGCATTCTTAGAATAAAATTTCAAGCTACAATACGATAGTAGCCTGCTCGAATGAAAAGAAACTTGCAACAGTTAAAGTTTCGATATAAAGGACTTGCTCAATGTAAAAGTTGAGTAAGATGAACTTGCCTGTTTGCTCAGCTACAGATAGAATTTAGCTTTAATTAATTGATCTTGGATAACCTATCAGTTGGTAGAGTCGGTTTATCCATTAGCATTGCATAACTGTATATCGATACACTCACTTGTGCTATTTATTTAACAGATAAACAATTCACCATATATATTTAATTACTATCTAATCATTAGCTAAACAGAAATTAACTTAATGGCCTCTAGCTATTATTTAAAAATAACTAATAGTTAATCATGGTTACCTATCATTTGAGTACTCAACTATTACCCTTATTTGTCTCTATCTATGGGTTAATAATCCTTATTTATTATTTATAAAATAAATAATAAATTTATCATGGTTTAATAGTAACTCAATAATATAGTTGATCACTTATTTAACTTATTTACACTTAATTACTATTCACCTTAAGGGTAATTGAGTAATCATTATCCTTGTTCCTTATTCAATATTAATTACATAATTAACGTATTAACTCTACCCATACTTAATTATTATTTAATAATAATTAAGTAACCATTATATTTATTAATTAAGGTCCACTCGTAAATAATTCATTTATTAATCTTACCCACACTTAATCATTATTTCATTAATGATTAAGTAATTATTATCCTCATCAGCTTTATTCATACCCAATTATTATTAAAAATCAATAAGTATTTATTATCTTCATTCATAATAATACTCCTAATTTATTGTTATCATTTAATGTTAGTCAAGTAGTTATTAACTTTATTTATTATTTATTGCTAAATAATAAATAATTATTTACTAACTTCATTCATACCTAATTATTATTTAATATTAATTAAATAATAATTAAATATTTATTATCTTTATTTATTATTAATTTCTAAATAATAAATAATTATTTACTTATACTTAATTATTATTTAAGATTAAATAATAATTAAATATTTATTACCTTTATTTATTATTCATGGGTAAATAATAAATAATTAGTTGTTAACCTCGTTCATACTTAATTATTATTTAATATTAATTAACTATTTAATATCTTTATTTATTATTAATAAATAATTAATTTATTGATTTTATTCATACTTAATTATAATAATAATTAAATATTTATTATCTTTATTTATTATTATTGATAAATAATAAATAATTACTTGATTAATTTTATTTATTTATAATAACTAATAATTTACAAGTGCATTATTAGCTTAAATTAATAGTCAATAGTGAAGTCAATGATAGTACACTTGATTAACAGTTAGCCTCCATTGACTTACACAACCCATTCGAAAATTTTCATTGTTGTATAATATTACTCAGTTAATAGCTTTGTGCTGCCAAATCACAGACACAATTATATCCAGCTCCTGCCAAATTTCATTCCAAAATTTTTACCCAACACAATAGGCAACAATCCTAAATAGATTTATAGCAATTCTTGACTTCGAATTCAGTAACCATCCCAAACAGAAGAACAAAGTTTAGTTTAGGCATAATACCAACACAATAAGAAAAGAACTCCCAACTGTTTTATCAAAATTTTCAGTTCTAGTATTAACCATAATACCAACATAGACTAAAGGTTGATTCCTGTAAGCACTATGTATTGACTACATGATTATCACCAAACGAAACAACAACCTGCAATTTATTCAAGCTAACCAGAGCAATTTCCCCGCACAAAGGAGAAAATTTACATTCGAGATATCATTATAGAATAGGCCAAGGTTTGATGTATAAACAATGTGTATTGGCAGTTCAGTTAATACCAAATGAAGTAAGAATCTGGTTCAAACATTACAATACTTGTTGGGCATGCCTAAGAATTTAACACTGGCCTATTACTAGGTTGAATCAAACTGTCCGAACCTTACGGTTCTCCAATACACAGGTTTCCATCAACACAATATAACCCAAGCACAATCACTAATACTAACAGAGGAAGAATAAAAATGAAAAGGAAATCGAACCTAGAGAAACCATCACGACAGCTGGATTGTACCTTAAATCTGTCCGGATCGCCGTTTTTCTCCTCCTCCCGAAATAGGTAGTGAACCCGGACATTCACCGATCAGCCTTCCCCTGTTCCCTCTCTCTCTCGTCTTTTGTGTGATTTCTCTCTTAAATTTGGAGTCACGATTATCAGCAGCTTGCTAGGGTTTGTAGGTTCCAATTTATAGGGCAAAAATTTACCCAATTTGTTGGATAATACCCTTACTTGACCGAGTTAATAACCGTCGGTAGGAGAGGAGTAGGTTGTCTATGTCCAGCCCCGTCCACCGACTGTGAATCGCCGGCTGACCCTTGAGCCGTGTGCCCTCACCGGTCAAATCGTCGCGCGTGTTGAACCCTTGGTCCATTCGATTGTTGTTTGGTCGTTCCTTGGTAGCCGTCGGTCGTCGATACCTTCCCCGCTTTGTCCGTTGGTTGCTTCACGCTATCGCCGGCGCACGCCTGGTGACCCTCCTTCCCGTCACTCGCTCTGTGGCCTGATTGATTGAGGGTTTGGGCGCTTAGCTCGATTTTGATTTGAGGTGTCTAGGGCTTAGGATTGCTTGGTTACAACTGATCTGAGAGTTTGGCTCAGCTGAAATCCCCCAATTGATATGCCGGTCATCATATTACCCCAACACCATGGGTTCAACCCGACTGGGGAAAGGTTTGGGCTCAGCCCAATTGGTTTAATAACTAGTATTTGCTTAGTCCACTTGGGTTGGGTACAACTGAAGGTAAGGGAATTGGGTCGGCCCAATAGATTTGACCAGCCTACTCGGTTGACTCAAATCAGGAATATAAAAGGAATTTGGCCCAATCCGAAAATAAAATAAAAGAAGGAAATGAGTCCAGCTAGCCAAATGGAAAATGGGCCAGTCCAATTAAAAGAAACATGACCCAATTAAATTAATTATGTAAAATATTTATTCTAACCATAATTCTTTATTTGAATTATTTAATCCGATAATGAGAAAATTATTTATTTACTTCCTTCCCAATTTTTCTGGCCAACCAATTTCTTAGGGTTAACTCACTAATTTATTTAAACTATCAGTGAGTCCCTTTAATACACAGAAAAATTTTCGGACCATGTATTTATATAATTAAATAATAATACCCACATGGATCCAATTAAATCCGTAAAATTTAATAAAATGAATTTCATATATCAAATAAAGTGATACAAAGTCTAAAAATTCCTGGACATTACAACTTCTGGTGGGAGGCCAACCAGAGTCGGGCTGGAACAGGTGTTGTTGCTTGGGAAAGGTTCAAAGAGATATTCTTCGAAAACTATTTCCCTCAAAGTATATAGAGTCGTTTGGAAACGCGAGTCCTAAATTTAAAGTAGGAGGACATGATAGTGTCCCAATACGCACCCAGGTTCAATGAACTGGCACGTTTTGCTCCGTATTTGGTTGATACGGAAGAAAGAAAAACAAGGAGGTTTGAGCAAGGTCTAAAACCTTGGCTGTACAACAAAGTTGTTGTGTTCCAGATTGATTCCTTTGGATCAATCTTAGAAAAGGCTCTCATAGTCGAAGGAGGAAGTGAGGCCATGAGCCTCTATAATAAAGAAAGGAAGAATAAAGGAATGATTAAGGGGTCAGTCAATAATGAATGAGGTAGTGGAAGTGAAGGAAAGAGGAAGTGGAATAATTTCGGGAATACCGAGAATAAGCAAGGAGACCCGAAAAAGAGGGTCGAACAATGCAATAATTACGGGAGAAATCACCCAGGAGTGTGTTTGAAGGGAAAATCGGTGTGTTATAATTGCGGACAAGAGGGACACATCTCTCCTAATTGCCCCAATCCAAAGAAGAACAGTGGATGTTTTATTTGTGGATAGACTAACCATATGGCAAGAAGTTGCCCAAAGAAAGAAGCCGACAGGGGAAGCGACGGTAAAGGTAATAACAGTGGGAAACTGACTATAGCCGGTTCAGCTCCACCAAATAGACCGACTGCGAGGACCTTCAATATGATGGTCCAAGATGCTATAGTATCCAGATATGTAGTTTCAGGTATCATTTCGATCAATAATATAAATGCATATGTATTGTTTAATTTAGATGTGACCTATTTTCTTTGCATACTGACGAGTAGATATTATATCTATTAATTGGGTATTCATAGCTTAATTATTTAGCTTATTCTTAAGTGTTTAGTATTATTTTAGTACATTTTAGTAATTTTATGTCAATAATTGAGTTTAACCTATTTTAGTGTAAATAATGTGAATTCTTGCAAGTTTAGCCTTAATTCAAGCTATAGGTAATAAGGAAGCGTTTGGCAAAAGTAAAGCGAATGGGAAAGAGCAAGTACCGGGTCTTCATATGAGAAATTGATCAAAAACAGGTGCGTAAAGGAAATCAGGAAAAGTGGCCAGAGGAAAATGAGTCGCGACATTCATTAGCATGGGACGCGGCGCTAGAGCTTAACAAAGGCTTAGGCCGCGATATTCAAATGCACAGGCCGCGATGCTTAACTCCTATTTAGCGCGCGTGTGACACCCCCAAATTCAGGTACCAATACCTCGAATTTGGTGCTCACGATAAAATACATCCATACACCTCTAAACAACATAAATTAACTAATGCGGAATAAATAAACATATGTTGTTCATTACAAAAGGTTTACTACGGTCCCAAGGTCTATAACCTTAAATAAATACATCGCAGAATACATTAATAATACAAAACTATTCCACGATTATATAACGGGATAGTACATATAACTATTCCTTAAGCTTTTCCTTTGCCTTTGCCCGCTTTGGAACTCTCTAGCTTAACTACAATAGGTTCATGATATAGCAAGGGTGAGCAACTACTTTGCTCAGCAAGTTTAAAAGCAAGAAGAAGATATATCATGAATGAATACGAATAATAGCTGCATAAATTAACAATTTATGAACATTGATGAATAGCTGAAATGACATAATCAAAGTCCAAATGAAACAATGAATAATGATTATTTACTGCTGAGTGGTCCAACCGACCATGAACTTTTGGCCAAAGAGTCAATCATTCAACTAACTCTTTTAAAACCTGGCCCCGTCAGTTGTACTCGAGGGGATCAGCCTCTCGTACACCATGTATATGCATAACATTTAACTCTAACTGCATCGAATAACCGACACATTATAATCCCCTAATAAGGGTTGTTCTCTCAGTCCAAGAATCCGTACCAACTACTGTTTGGATAGCTTTTAAAATAATAACCTATACATGTCTAGCCGAAACAAATGGCGTAGACTATTTTCTTAAACAATTTATGAATGAAGAACTTAAACGTTTTCACAATCCAACAACAAATAATGACTTCAAATGCATAAGCTGCGAATATCAATAATTATCTTGGAGGTGGAGTAATTGACAATAATTAATCCACTAATATGATTCAAAAGTAATAGCTCCATTTGAGTCATGAAACTTGCAAGAATATACAACACCAGTATAAAATATGAAACCTGCTCAAAATATAATTCGAGTAAGGTTAGGGAAACTTGCCCAACACAAGGGTTAGACAAGCGTTAGGAAACTTGCCTGGTGCGTCTGCTACAATATTACAACACACGCTCCTTAATATCCTACACAATTAAGTACATATCCACATAACAATTAGTCACATACCGGATATCAAATAATGTCTTATACTACTCTATAATGTCTCATTCTTATTAGAAACATAACATTAAACAAGGTTATACACACTAGTTATGGCGTTACGACGCTTGCACGTTTGTACGCTAACCTTGCCTATTCAAATGCCCAAGCGACACGCATTTGTGTATGCTTAACACGCCCATTCGTTTTATCTAATACTCATTGGTTAATAATGAGTATCATTATAATTCATAATATTCATGTTTTAGAACTTAGAACAATATTTTACATTGTCGGGAGCATTACATGTGCTTATGCGCATGCCCGACACCCTCTGATTGCCCCCAATTACACATCAATTCTATAAATGGCCAATTTAGGCCATGCTACAGACCTCAAATTGAAAAAATCAAAGAATGAAAGTTGTAGATCTACTCGTTCTCTTTCTGAATCATCTTGAATCACCTCAATCCGAGTTCGTATGAGAACGTTATGCCTATTTTAGTAAAAGACGTCAAAGCTGTCTAGCCGACTGCATGTCTGGCGCGCCCCGCGCCCAAAATACCTTGCCAGTGGCGCGCCCCGCACCCAACCGGCAGTAGCCCAGGTGCGGGCTTTTCTAGCATGCTCTGTTTTGAGTGTTCTAGATCTATCTTGCTTCCAACTACCATAACTCCTTCTATACACGTTCAAATTGGTCCATTCTAGACTCTATGGACTCCTAAGACATAGAGCTACAACATATCAAAAATTTAGAGTTACCCATTAATATTAACATGTTCAAATCCTTGACCAAAGTATCAAATCACGTTTTATTTTCGTGTTTTTGGTGTTCTTGGTGTTCTTCACTAAAATCAACACCAAATCTTCGTTAACACCTTTTTACTCCATTCCAACTGGGTTAAATTCATAACCCATGGAAGTACAACATCATAACAACAAACAAATTATACAAACACAAAATCATAGCTATAAAGTCCTCTAAACCGTCCAAAGTCCATGTTCTTGTTCAACAGTCCATTGTTCTTCATGTTCTTCATCCTTTAAGCATAGGTACGGATTATTCTCGTGTTTTTGGTTCCACTTTGATGTTATTAATGGCTTCTATAACCTCTTAACAACATTTACAAACATCCAACACAAACAAAAACAACAAGAATCACCAGAAAATCGATTTACAAGCTCAAGAGCTCAAAACTAAGAAAAACTTGAAAAACTTAACAAGAAATCGAATAGAGTGGATTTGGTTGGTTGTTTACCTCTGCAAATGCTTCCTAGAGGTTAAGGAGCTTGCTAAGCTTGGCTTGAGACTCTTCTCTTACTTCTTTGGTTCCTTTCTTCTCCACTCGTGCCTCTCCTTTCTTCTTCCTTCAAGTTCCTTCCTCTTCTTCTTCCTTTGTTCTTTTTCTTCAGCACTTTCTCTCTCTAACAGCAGCTCTCTCCCTCTCTCTCTCTCTATCAGCTGATGGTTGCAAGAGAGAATTGGAAAATGATTTGGGAGAAGTGGATGAGTGAATTAGGGAGAAGTGGGAGAAATGGGTTAGTGGCTCAAGGTGGCCAGATTTTCTATTGGCTAATAATTGTTTATTTGTTCCCACTTATTCAACATGCAATTCCAATCATTTGGCCTCTCCCTTACCATGTTACCCGAATACTCCCTCATCTAAACACCAAAATGCTGATTTTTGTGCCCATATCCCACATGGGTCAAGTCTTGCGTCATGGGTTGGGTCATGGGTTTGGGTCACCCTTAAAAATCACTTGGGCTTCTAATTTAATTCCCATTGGGCTCCCATAAATCCTACACTTGGATTATTATCTCATTGCCTAAATGGGTTGCCAATAATTAGGAAAAATCGAAGTCACCCGAGAAGACGTCTCTAGATGAATATTCCCCACGTGAATACTAACTCGTGAATAGAGATTTAACAATGCTACGCGAAATCAAATATTTACGTCAACAACACTATAACATGTAAAATTTCATGCATTCACATAATCCAGGTTGTCACACAACCTTTAAACATGTAACACAAATATAATATTAATAAAATATAAAATATTCATTAATATTCAGAAATTCGAATTACAAGGCAATTTCAGAATTCTCGGTCGTTACATACTCCCCCCCTTATAAGAATTCTGTCTCCAGAATTACAGTCTAGGTACGGAAAACTTAACGGGTTCACTCAAAAAGATGCGGATAATTCTTCCTCATCTTCTCTTCTAGCTCCCACGTAGCTTCTTCAGCTGCGTGGTTCCTCCAAAGTACTTTGACCGAATGAATGACCTTATTTCTTAACGTTTGCTCCTTACTATCTAATATCTGGACAGGAATCTCTTCATATGACAAGTCTTTCTCAACCTGAATCGGTTCATAGGATATCACATGCTTGTAGTCGGGTTTATATGGCCGCAACACAGAAACGTGAAACACATTGTGAATGTGCTCAAGTTCAGGAGGTAGAGCTACCTCGTACGCCACTTCACCTACCCTCTTTAAAACTTCAAAGGGTCCTACGAACCTGGGACTCAATTTCCCCTTCTTTCCAAATCTGATCTTCCCCTTCCAAGGAGATACCTTCAAAAGCACAAAGCTGCCCACTTCAAAGTCTCGCCTCTGACGATGCAAATCGGCGTATTTCTATTGTTTATCCTGAGTTGCTATCAATCGAGCTCTTATCACTTTGACGACATCCACAGTCTGCTGTACCAATTCAGGTCCCAACAGTCTCCGTTCACCGACTTCGTCCTAACACAGAGGTGTTCGGCACTTCCTCCCATATAATGCTTCGTATGGCGACATGCCAATACTCGCATGATAACTGTTATTATAGGCAATCTCCACCAATGGTAGATGATCATCCCAGCTGCCTTTAAAATCCATCACACATGCTCTAAGCATGTCCTCCAGCGTCTGAATCGTTCGTTCGCTTTTCCCATCTGTTTGAGGATGATATGCCGTACTCAACCTCAACTGAGTTCCTAATTTTTCTTGCAAGCTCTTCCAGAAATTTGACGTGAAACGCGGATCTCTGTCAGACACAATAGATACCGGCACTCCATGTCGTGACACAATCTCTTTCACATATAATTTTGCTAGCTGTTCCAAATTGTACCTGATCTTGATCGGTAGAAAATGTGCAGATTTAGTTAAACGATCCACGATCACCCAGATCGCGTCGTAACCCTTCTGAGTTGGTGGAAGCCCTGTCACAAAATCCATCGTGATATGCTCCCACTTCTACTCCGGAATCTCCAACGGTTTTAGCAGTCCACCCGGTTTCTGATGTTCCGCTTTTACCCTCTGACATGTCAAACATCGTCCAACACATTCCGCAACCTCCCTCTTCATGTTCGGCCACCAAAAATATTGGCGCAAATCTTGATACATCTTGGTACTACCAGGGTGTATCGAATACTTGGTAGAATGAGCTTCTTGCAATATCTCTTCTCTCAACTCCGGAACCATCGGTATCCAGATCCTTCCGTCAAACCTTAGCAGTCCCGTGCTATCAATTTTGTACTTTAATTCCTCTCCTCCTGAGATTCGCTTCTTTATGGCAACACATTCGTCATCCTTTTCTTGAGCCTCCTTTATCTTGTCTAATAAAGTCGGACTCGCCTTTACTGCGAACAGTTTCTCGTCTGCATTTGTCGAATACTTGACTTCCAACTCCAGTCTTTCCATATCCTTGATCAGTTCCTCTTGAGCTATTAGTACCATCAATTTATCCCTGCCCTTCCTACTCAGAGCATCAGCTACTACATTGGCCTTACCGGGATGGTATAGAATCTCACAATCGTAGTCCTTGATCAACTCCAACCATCGCCTCTGCCTCATGTTTAGTTCCTTTTGAGTAAAAATATACTTCAAACTTTTGTGGTCTGTGTATATTTCACACTTCTCCCCATATAAATAGTGCCTCCAAATCTTTAGAGCAAACACCACTACCGCTAGTTCCAGGTCATGAGTCGGATACCCCTTCTCATAGTCCTTCAGCTGCTGTGACGTGTACGCAATAACCTTCCCATGCTGCATCAACACACATCCAAGGCCTTTGTGTGACTCATCACTGTATACCACAAATCCCCCTGTATTATCTAGTAGTGATAACACAGGTGCTTCACTAAGTTTCTTCTTCAACTCCAAGAAACTCTCTTCGCACTTATCCGTCCATACAAACTTCACAGTCTTCCTTGTCAAATTTGTTAACGGTGTCGCTATCTTTGAAAAGTTCTGAATAAACCTCCGATAGTAACCTGCTAATCCCAAGAAACTTCGGACTTCTGTTGGCGTCTTTGGCTGTTCCCAGTTTATTACTGCTTCCACCTTCGCAGGGTCCACTGATACACCATCCTTGTCAATTACGTGCCCCAAAAACTGTACCCTTTGTAGCCAAAATTCACACTTGGAAAACTTTGCATACAATTTCTCCCTTCTCAGCGTTTCCAGGGCTATCCTCAAATGCTCGACGTGTTCCTCCTCCGTCTTTGAGTAGACTAAAATGTCATCTATGAAAATGACAACAAATTTATCTAGGTATTGCTTGAACACTCTGTTCATCATGTCCATAAATGCTGTTGGCGCGTTCGTCAGACTAAATGACATCACCAAAAACTCAAAGTGTCCATATCGAGTTCTGAATGCTGTCTTTGGAATATCCTCTTGTCTCACCTTTAGTTGGTGATACCCAGTCCTCAAGTCAATCTTCGAAAAGTATTTTGCTCCCTTCAATTGATCGAACAAATCATCAATTCTGGGCAACGAGTACTTGTTCTTAATCGTGACTTTGTTTAACTCCCGATAGTCAATACAAAGCCTAAGAGATCCGTCTTTCTTTTTTACGAACAGTACTGGCGCTCCCCACGGAGATACGCTCGGACGAATATACCTTTTATCTAGTAACTCCTGCAGTTGAACCATCAATTCTTTCATCTCCACTGGTGCCATCCTGTATGGTGCTTTTGAGATTGGTGCGGTTCCCGGTACCAAGTCGATCACGAATTCCACTTCTCTATCCGGCAGCAATCCCGGTAAATCATCTGGGAAAAGATCTGGGAATTCCCTTACTACAGGTATCTGACCCATTTCGCCCCCTACTCGCTGAGTATCAACCACATGAGCCAGATAACCTATGCAACCTTTCCTTAGCAATTTCTTCGCTTGCATCATCGTCAGACAACAAGATTGTCTCGGTGATTTACTACCGTAGAATACGACCTTCGACTTATTCGGAGTCTTCAGGTGTATACTTTTCTTCTGACAGTCAATCATAGTCCCGTGACTAGACAACCAATCCATCCCAAGAATTACATCAAATTCTCCTAGTCGTATCGGAATCAAATTTACGCTCAGTTCATACCCGTTTATCTCAGCACAACAATTTCTATGGGTGTATTTCACAAGAATAACTTCTTTATTAGCTACTTCCACATTCATTGGATTCTCTAATTTCTCATGAGGTAAGTTTAACCGTTTAGCAAATTCATCCGACACAAATGAACAGGTAGCACCCGAATCAAACAATACATATGCACTGATATTATTGATTGAAATAATACCTGACACCACGTCCTTCGATTCCATCGCATCCTGCACTGTCATATTGAAGGTGCGTGCTACTGGTCTGTTCTGCTGTGCTGGTCCTCCGATAGTCAGCTTACTGTTGTTCCCTTGGTTAGCACTGCCTGCATCGCTCTTCCTCTTCGGGCAATCCTTCTTCTGATGATCTGAAGCGCCACAAGAAAAACAACTTTGCGCTTTCGCCTTTGGGCATTGTGGGGCAATGTGCCCCGGTTGACCACAGTTGAAACAAACTCCCTTTCCTTTCATACATTCTCCAAAGTGATTCCTTCCACATTTCTCGCATTTATTGCCCTTCTTTGCATCCCCTCCGAATTTGCTTCCTGATATTTGACTGTCGCTTCATTTTCTCTTATTTGGGTTACTTCCCCCGCTGCTACCTTCCTTATGACCATCATGGCTCTTCTTCTTTTTCTGATCTTGGTTGTGCCTTGTCAAAGCTTCATTTCCTCCCTCAACAATGATTGTTTTCTCAAGTAACATAGAAAATGTGTTGATCTACAAAACCGCAACCTTACTATACACCCAAGGTTTCAGTCCTTGTTCAAATCTCTTTGCTCGCCTAGCTTCGGTGTCCACCTGATGTGTGGCAAACCTAGCTAACTCGTTAAATTTTGCGGCATACTCCGCAACTGACATGCTTCCTTGCTTTAGTTCCAGGAACTTTATCTCCATGCTTGCCTGCATGCTCGCTGGAAAGTAATTTTCGAAAAACAGCTCCTTGAAACGAGCCCATGCAATCGTGCCTTCCCCGGCTCAACCTTTGTTCGCCTTCCACCAGTAATTTGCCTCACCTTTCATCATGAAAGTGGCAAACGACGTCATCTGTTCTTCGGCCACCCTTGCGACCTCAAAAACTTTCTCCATTTCTTCTACCCATGTCTGGGCTTCAATCGGATCTGTAGTCCCACGAAACTCCGGTGGTCCTACTAATTTGAAGTCCTTAAAATTCGCCATGTGACTTCCTGGCTGATCAACTGCAACGGCTTGTCTGCCCTGCATTGCTTCTGCTAATAAGTTAACAAAAGTCCTCAAAGGGTCTGCCTGACCCTCCTCGTTATTCACCGACTCCTCAACCCTTTGGTTACGCGATCGTCCTCTTGGCGCCATGATCTGCTAAAAGAAAATCGGCGGCGTTTACTAATAGATTTATTCCATGTGCAGAAATCATTTAAGTCAACAATAAAAAGTAAAAGCATCTATCAAACACGTTTGATTTAAATAAAACAACTGCATTTATAACCATATGTCACTGTCTTAATACAATCAGACTCAACATGTGGCATACTTCTACAAATGCCAAATGACATAGCTTGCCAACCATTAACTATCCCCTAACACACAAAAGTGGGGAATAATA
This sequence comes from Aralia elata, assembly GCA_034770075.1. Classification (NCBI taxonomy): domain Eukaryota; kingdom Viridiplantae; phylum Streptophyta; class Magnoliopsida; order Apiales; family Araliaceae; genus Aralia; species Aralia elata. Next base: position 35,217,752 of record CM068383.1, on the reverse strand, counting down.
ACCTTCCACCCCTATACTAGAAGTAAAATTGGGGTTCAACTACTATCCCATGCACGCTACAAGTATAGGGATTTACAATATAAGTAAGCCCCTAATAGAACAAAAGTGGGACCTATTGCAAACATAATGCTAAAATAACACATCACCGCCTGCTGCGGCGAATTGCAACCCTGAGCTCCCGTCGAGCCAGCCTGTCGACCACTCGGCGCCTAATCACGCGCCTGCTGCTACCCTCATCCCTGGGGTACCTCTTCACCCTGTCCCTCAGCCTGCCAATGGAAGTGGTCAAGCCTGACAGGAGGGAATCAATCTCTGCAGTCAGGGCTGCTAAGTGCTCCAAAGCCTCATCTCGCTCTAGACGAGTAGTCTCCAACTGATCCTCTACCCGCTCTATCTGTCCTACCAGCATCACATTCCTCTCTAGGAGGTCATAAACCATCACACCAAACTGAACAGAAATCCCTCGGCGACCGTGAACCTCTGCCTCTAATTCGACAATCCTCTGGTCCTTTTCTTGCAACTTCTGGGTCAACTCAGTCTTTTCTCCCAAAGTCTGATATGCCAATGACCTATACTGTTCCTCTCGGTCCTGGTGTTCCTGGTTCTGTTCCTCTAAGGGGGCTACCCGATTCTCGAGCTCCTCATTCTTATTTGTCAGTTCTTTGATGATGTCACTAGCAGTAGTGCCCATACCATCTGCATACTCAGGTGGCTCCTCATCCTCCGTCACTGGATCCTCCTCGGGGTCCTCATCCTCCCCCTCATCGCTTACCAGCCTCAGCAGTCCTCCAGTAATTGGCTCCTCCTCGGAACCATACTCGGTCTCGGACTCATCCATAGTGTCCATCATCTCTGGCTCACTCGGTTGCACCTCCACTAACTGTCCTGCGTCCACATGAATGTCTGTGAACTCTACCTCTCTAGCTGGACTGTACTCTCCCATCTCAGACATCCTATAGCCACAAACAAAAACAAATAGACAGTAAGATGTCAGTGCCATAATAAAATATATTCATTGATAAAATGAAATGATATTTTATCATGCACAACTCGGCTCGATGGATTTCCATAATCCACCTCCAGACATGACCATCAAATGAATCTCCTCGATCCATCACCTAGCGTACTCAATACGAGTTTAATACTAAGGTTATAACCTAGGTTTCGCAAATCCTAAAGTTTATAACCTAAAGCTCTGATACCAACCTGTGACACCCCCAAATTCAGGTACCAATACCTCGAATTTGGTGTTCACGATAAAATACATCCATACACCTCTAAACAACATAAATTAACTAATGCGGAATAAATAAACATATGTTGTTCATTACAAAAGGTTTATTACGGTCCCAAGATCTATAACCTTAAATAAATACATCGCAGAATACATTAATAATACAAAACTATTCCACGATTACATAACGGGATAGTACATATAACTATTCCTTAAGCTTTTCCTTTGCCTTTGCCCGCTTTGGAACTCTCTAGCTTAACTGCAATAGGTTCATGATATAGCAAGGGTGAGCAACTACTTTGCTCAGCAAGTTTAAAAGCAAGAAGAAGATATATCATGAATGAATAAGAATAATAGCTGCATAGATCAACAATTTATGAACATTGATGAATAGCTGAAATGACATAATCAAAGTCCAAATGAAACAATGAATAATGACTATTTACTGCTGAGTGGTCCAACCGACCATGAACTTTTGGCCAAAGAGTCAATCATTCAACTAACTCTTTTAAAACCTGGCCCCGTCAGTTGTACTCGAGGGGATCAGCCTCTCGTACACCATGTATATGCATAACATTTAACTCTAACTGCATCGAATAACCGACACATTATAATCCCCTAATAAGGGTGTTAGGTTTGTATGTAACGCAAACATGCAATCAAATTACATAAATAGAGCGGAAGCGCGACAAAACGGATTTTAAAATTTTTTTATACAAACCATCACCATGATCGTTCTTTATGCACAATTATTAATTAAACGAAAGAGATGAAGAATAAGAATTATACCCTTGTAGAATTCTAGCTTCCTCAGGTACAAGTTCAACTCCAATTCCTTCGCGTTCTCCTTGAATTCAACGGTGTGATTCTCTCCTTTGATCAATGTTAGCCACCCAAGTGTTTGGCCTCTAGAGGTGATCCACCAAGGAATAATACCTATTCAAGAAGATGGGTGTTGGAAAAACCCTAGTTTCTATCTCTATAGAAATTGTATGTACTCTCCACAATCTAATGCAAGAGTGTGTAACCCTAATCTATGATAAGACTTCTCTTATTTATAGATGTAGGAAAACCCCTTCCCTAAACTATTTAGGATTAGGGTTTCTATTTTAATTAAACTCCTTTAATTATATTCCTAATCCAATTAGGAATTAATGAGAGAGAGAGAGAGTACTTCTATTAATTAATTCTCAATCCCTATTAGGAATTAAATAATAGTAATATTAATTAATTCCCAATCCCTATTAGGAATTAAATAATAGTAATAGTAATAATAATAATAATAAGACTCCTCTTATTAATTTATATTTAATATTTCCAAAATATTAAATAATAAATATTAAGCTATTTAATTTATTCTATCTCCATAGATTAAATTAAATACACTTAACTTATTATTACAATTATGCCATTTACTTCTTAAATAAATATTTTCCTTTTGCGGTGTGACCCTCTAGGTTCTCCATATTAAACCGGTTGTGAATAAATCAATTAGAACAATTCTAATCTTATTTAAATAAATAAATTAAACTATTTAATTCATTTAAATAAATAATATTTATTCTACAATAAGGGTAAGCCCCCTTAGCGATCAACGACTTTCCAGATAATATAGATTTCAACATTAATCACAAAAGAACCTTTGAGTAAATAGTTACCGTACAATTTAATCCTTCTACCATACAATGTCCCAATTAAATATAAGACATGAAATTTTTGTCAAGTCTTATTTTATTTAATTATATGTATTTCGATTCCCAAATGCACAACTCTAAATAATGCAAATTAGAAACTCCTTTCTAATTTCATTCTGCCTTGGCCAAGGACTAATGAGTTATCATTTATTGAATCACATAGGACATTCACATCTTTTACTAGACGTGGTAGATTCTTTATTGATCATTCACCTATCTCCATGTACAACTTATTATACCCAATCATACCCTTTGATATACCCTAAAGGTCTTGAGGGATATGTCAAAGTATAACTTATCATACACAAGATACTATGATGATCTCAAGTCTAAGGATCACTTGTACTACTATCACTAGAGGAATTCCTATTGACAGCCGAGTAAAACTCCATTAGGTATTCCTTAGCGAGTCACGTTCAGTGAACTTATTCTCCAATAAGCACCTACATACTTGCTTTAGTGTCTCCACACAAATGATTATGAGATCAATCATCCTCTTCATAAGAGCAAGCAACGTATGTACTAATCTATCCGGATTCACTAATCCCCAATTTAGTAATCCAACGATTAGGAACAATTTTAGTTTGTGAGCTATCTTGAATTTAGATCTCATTAGCATGATCACCATCATGATTCTAAAAGCATTGCTCAAAACTATGGGTTTATCACATTTAATATAATAGCACCATGTAGATAATATAAAATGCCTTTTAAGAAAATCAATTCTTTTATTAATAAATGAATAAGATTACAAAGTATATGCTACATCATATCAAATATGATTGGCTTGTGTGCATACTACTTTCAATCTCCCACTTGCACTAAAGCCAATCGCCATGGTATCTAATACCCATCTTCTCTAAGTGACGATCAAACTGTTGTTGTGATAAAGCTTTAGTAAATGGATCTGCAATGTTATCTTGAGAGTCCACATGCTCCAGGGCGACATCTCCTCTTTCAATGATCTTTCTAATCAAATGAAACTGCCGCAACACGTGTTTGGATTTCTGATGAGACCTGGGTTCCTTAGCCTGTGCAACAGCTCCGTTGTTGTCACAGAATAAAGGTACGGATCCTCTAATGCTAGGAACCACTCCAAGTTCAGTTATAAACTTCTTCATCCAAACAGCTTCCTTTGCAGCTTGACTTGCAGCTATGTACTCTGCCTCTGTCACTGAATCAGCAACTGTTTGTTGCTTGGAACTCTTCCAACTCACTGCGCCACCGTTTAAGGTAAACACATACCCTGAAACGGATTTATAGTCATCTTGGTCCGTTTGAAAACTTGAGTCTGTATAGCCCTCTAGTTTTAATTCAGACCCATTGTAGACAAGAAATACATCCTTAGTTCTTCTCAAGTACTTTAGGATGTTTTTCACTGCCTTCCAGTGCTCTTCTCCTGGATTCGACTGATATCTGCTTGTTACACTAAGTGCATGAGCGACATCTGGTCTAGTACATATCATACCGTACATGATAGATCCTATTGCTGAAGCATAAGGAATCTTACTCATTCGGTTTCTCTCCTCAGGTGTCTTTGGGGCCTGTTTCTTGGAGAGATGTATTCCATGGCTCATCGGCATGAGACCTCTCTTGGAATCTTCCATGCTAAACCTCTTTAGCATCGAGTCAATGTACTTTCCTTGGGTCAAGCCAAGCATCCTTTTAGATCTATCTCTATAGCTCTTTATCCCCAAAATATAGGATGCCTCACCCAAGTCCTTCATGGAGAAGTGTTTAGATAACCAAATTTTGATCGACTGTAGCATAGGAACACCATTCCCTATCAGTAATATGTCATCAACATATAATACAAGGAATGAAACAGCGCTCCCACTAACCTTCTTGTACACACATGGTTCATCCTCATTTTTGATAAAATCAAACCTTTTGATTATCTCATCAAAACGGATGTTCCATCTTCGAGAAGCTTGCTTCAATCCATAAATGGATCTTTGTAGCTTACAGACTTGGTTTGTTCCAACCGTTGAAACAAAACCCTCTGGCTGTATCATATATACATTCTCCTCAAGCTCTCCATTGAGGAAGGCCGTTTTCATGTCCATTTGCGAGATTTCGTAGTCATAATAAGCTGCAACTGCAAGCAAAATCCGAATGGACTTGAGCATAGCTACTGGTGAGAAGGTTTCATCATAGTCAACTCCTTGTCTTTGTTTGAAACCTTTTGCAACCAGTCGGGCCTTATAGGTCTCTACCTTGCCGTCCGCTCCAGTCTTTCTCTTAAAGACCCATTTACACCCAATATACTTAATGCCCTCAGGTGGTGAAACCAAAGTCCATACTTGGTTTTCATACATGGAGTCCATCTCGGATTTCATGGCTTCTTGCCATTTCTCTGAGTCTTTACTACTCATAGCCTGTTCGTAAGTCAATGGATCATCATCATCTATGATGCGTACCTCATCATCATCATCATCTATGATGAATCCATACCTATCAGGTATCTTCGGTACTCTTCCAGATTTACGAATAGGTTGTGGTACAGTAGGTTCTTCTACTTGGTCTGGTACCTGACTTTGATCTGGAGTATTTTGTGGTTCTTGAACTTCTTCAAGATATATCTTACTCCCACTGACCCCTTCGAGGATAAACTCCTTTTCCAAGAAGGCAGCGTGTTTTGCTACAAACACCTTTTGATCAGTTGGATGATAGAAATAATATCCTAAACTTTCTTTAGGATATCCCACAAATCTACACTTGTCGGATCTAGTCTTCAGCTTATCGTGCTCAAACTTTTTGACATAAGCTGGACAACCCCAAGTCTTAACATGCTTAAGACTAGGTTTCCTCCCTGTCCATATCTCATATGGGGTCTTTGGGACGGATTTGGTAGGTACCTTGTTAAGTAGGTATGCAGCCGATTCTAGGGCATAACCCTAGAAGGATACTGGAAGGTCGGTAAAACTCATCATGGAACGAACCATGTCCAACAATGTTCGATTTCTCCTTTCAGATACACCATTCAACTGTGGCGTCCCTGGTGGAGTCCATTGTGAGATTATACCATTTTCTTTGAGACAATTGAGAAACTCATTGGTCAAGTATTCCCCTCCTCGATCCGATCGAAGAATTTTAATACTCTTTCCAGTTTATTTCTCCACTTCACTTCTGAATTCTTTGAACTTTTCAAACGATTCAGATTTGTATTTCATTAAATTCACATATCCAAATCTAGAATGATCATCAGTGAAAGTGATAAAATAAGAATACCCTCCTCGTGCATTCGTTGTCATAGGTCCACATACATCTGTGTGTACCAACGCTAACAACTCTGTAACTCTTTCTCCTTTCACTAAAAGGAGATTTAGTCATTTTACCCATGAGACAAGATTCACAAGTTGGATATGATTCAAAATCAGATAGCTCTAAAAGCCCATCTTTATGCAACTTGGTTAATCTTGTTTCATTGATATGACCAAGTCTACAGTACCACATAAAGGTATAGTTAACATCATCTCTTTTCCTTTTCTTAGTTTGTTCAATTTGAAGTATATTTTCATGCAAGTATGTAAAGTCCATTTAGTAAGTTCCCAACACCATATAAAACATTTTTATTATAAATAGAACAACTGTTGTTCTTTATTATAATATCAAAACCATCCATATCCAATATAGAAATTGAAATAATGTTTCTAATGAGTGTCGGAACATAATAACAATTATTTAAACTAATGAACTTTCCCGAAGGCAGTGCTAAACAATAAGTCCCTACAGCTAATGCAGCAACCTTTGCTCCATTCCCCACTCGTAGGACGACTTCATCTTTGTTCAGCTTTCTACTTCTGCTTAGTCCCTGCATATTATTACATATGTGAGAACTACAGCCGGTATCCAATACCCAAGTAGAATTTTGACTTTCAGAAAAATTAATTTCAATCATGAACAAACCTAGATCGGAAGTCAAAGCTTCTCCAAGCTTCTTTTGGTCCGCAAGATACTCCTTGCAGTTCCTCTTCCAGTGTCCCGGCTTATTGCAATGGTAGCAAATTCCTTTTCTATTTGGATCAGGTTTCTTTTTATCCTTGATTTTCGCCTTGCCCTTAGCCTTCTTGTTTTTCTTCTTTTGAGAAGATACCTTGGGCCTCTTCCTTTTCTTGGAAGAATCATCCACTAGTAAGACTTGGTTCTTGTTGGATGAGAAGTGACCTTCAGCAGTTTTCAACATGTTAAGTAACTCAGGCAAGCTGACGTCCAACTTATTCATGTGAAAATTCACAACAAATTGTGAGAAGGTGTCCGGGAGTGACTGCAAGATCAAATCTTGACTTAACTCCCCATCCATCACGAACCCAAGTTGTCCAAGTTGCTCAATCAGATTGATCATCTTAAGGACATGAGTCTCAACAGTAGTGCCCTCGGTCATACGAGATCGGAAGAGCTCCTTAGATATCTGATATCTAGCAGTCCTACTTTGCTCACCATATAACTCTTTGAGGTGCAGCAATATAGTAGGAGCATCCATAGTTTCATGCTGACGCTGAAGCTCGTTACTCATGGATGCGAGCATGATGCATTGAGCCAAAATTGCATCATCTTGCCACTTTCTGAAAGTAGCAATCTCTTCCTCAGAGGCTGTTTCTGCAACATTTGTAGGGACTGGCGAATTTAGGACATAAGAAATCTTTTCAGCAGTGAGAACAATTCTCAGATTCCTTAACCAGTCCGTGTAATTCGGTCCGGTTAATTTGTTAGCATCAAGTATGCTACGCAGTGATAGTGAGTTTGACATTTTTAAATTCTGCATGTGAAATAGACAACATTTTAGCATACATTCATTTAATTAATTACCAAAATAAATAGGTCTTTATTTAAATTGGTATCTCCAACTATTTTCATCAAACTATATTACCCTCAAAACATAGTTCGGCAATTCTAATTAAAGATTTGCTAGTGAGATTAAGGATCCCATTTCAAATGTATATAGCCTTGTGTGTGCACAACAAATTATATATAAATAAATAGGTAGACAACTATTGTCAATTACATCACTATGTAACTCCTTGTATTTTGCCTCTTAGATTATAATGGTCAAGTGTGTGCACATCCGAACTAAAATAATCTAAGTTAAGTCCAACCTAGCACTTCCATATATTCGGAAAAAAAAATACTGTCCTTGTGTGTGCACAACAAAACAGCATCGTTCAGTCTATGTATAAGCATCAAATGTGATAATGCAACATCTTAAATATTTAATACTCGCCTTGTGTGTGCACAACAAACTCATATTAAATATTTAATACTCTATTGCTTTACCATGCTAGAAGGCGACGTTCGATATTCCAAATATCTTTGAACGCTTAGGACTTAATATGATTTCTTGAGGGGTTTGTTATTATTGTCTCATCTTGTTTAGCGCGCATGCACATATATATATAAAATACGCGTCATAATATTTAACATGCGAAGCATGTTGGATAATATATAATATATATAGTAAGCATGCACATATAAAATACTATATTCTACACGGATTGATTATGGACTTTTATTCTAGTTTGGTTCACTAGAGCCACCAAGTGAACCAAAAGATCAAACCTAGGGTGCAAGAATTGAATTTAAATATAATTATTACATTTAAACCCGGGCTCCATTACAAACGGGTCTTCAAGCGTTCCTTTCTCCTTGGTCTCCAATTCTTCAAAATTTAATTCTAACTAGTCCTATTACAAAAAACTATTTACATTAAATAGAAACCTTGATCAGCAGTCAAGGGGAAGTACATAGGAGGGAGATAGAATTTACATTAAGAAAAATTAGAGAAGACGAGGTACGCAGACCCCATTTATAAAAACTCATACATTCAAGCATCCTCTAAAATAATTCCAATCACACATTGGTCAATAGTCCATAAACAATCCCTATTTATTATCATACATATCTCTATATGTATCAATAAATAACATTCATCTCATGAATAATAAAATCATTCTATATATATATGAGTATCATTTAATGGGCAAATTTTAAGTTGCATGAAATCCAATTTCAAGATTAAAATAAACTCTTTATTTTAATTATAAAATTATTAAGAATATTATATATATATATATATATACATATATATAATATATATAATAACGTGACCTTGTTTACCGAACCTGGTGTGTATATATATTATATATGTTATACATTACCAATGTGATTACATATATATATATATATATATATATATATATATATATATATATAACAAACAGATCATATATATATAATATAATCCTGTTACACCCATTTAATTAAATCAAGTGAGTTCGTTTTTCATAAAATTATAATTTTATACAACTAATTATGCCCAATAAATTATTCTAAATACATACCCATATATATTTAGAATCAAAACAATTAATAATTCGCATAAAGATTGGCTCTTAATACCACTGTTAGGTTTGTATGTAACGCAAACATGCAATCAAATTACATAAATAGAGCGGAAGTGCGACAAAACGGATTTTAAAATTTTTTTATACAAACCATCACCATGATCGTTCATTATGCACAATTATTAATTAAACGAAAGAGATGGAGAATAAGAATTATACCCTTGTAGAATTCTAGCTTCCTCAGGTACAAGTTCAACTCCAATTCCTTCGCGTTCTCCTTGAATTCAACGGTGTGATTCTTTCCTTTGATCAATGTTAGCCACCCAAGTGTTTGGCCTCTAGAGGTGATCCACCAAGGAATAATACATATTCAAGAAGATGAGTTTTGGCAAAACCCTAGTTTCTATCTCTATAGAAATTGTATGTACTCTCCACAATCTAATGCAAGAGTGTGTAACCTTAATCTATGATAAGACTTCTCTTATTTATAGATGTAGGAAAACCCCTTCCCTAAACTATTTAGGATTAGGGTTTCTATTTTAATTAAACTCCTTTAATTATATTCCTAATCCAATTAGGAATTAATGAGAGAGAGAGAGTACTTCTATTAATTAATTCTCAATCCCTATTAGGAATTAAATAATAGTTATATTAATTAATTCCCAATCCCTATTAGGAATTAAATAATAGTAATATTAATTAATTCCCAATCCCTATTAGGAATTAAATAATAGTAATAGTAATAATAATAATAAGACTCCTCTTATTAATTTATATTTAATATTTCCAAAATATTAAATAATAAATATTAAGCTATTTAATTTATTCTATCTCCATAGATTAAATTAAATACACTTAACTTATTATTACAATTATGTCATTTACTTCTTAAATAAATATTTTTCTTTTGCGGTGTGACCCTTTAGGTTCACCATATTAAAACAGTTGTGAATAAATCAATTAGAACAATTCTAATCTTATTTAAATAAATAAATTAAACTATTTAATTCACTTAAATAAATAATATTTATTCTACAATAAGGGTAAGCCCCCTTAGCGATCAACGACTTTCCAGATAATATAGATTTCAACATTAATCACAAAAGAACCTTTGAGTAAATAGTTACCGTACAATTCAATCCTTCTACCATACAATGTTCCAATTAAATATAAGACATGGAATTTCTGTCAAGTCTTATTTTATTTAATTATATGTATTTCGATTCTCAAATGCACAACTCTAAATAATGCAAATTAGAAACTCCTTTCTAATTTCATTCTGCCTTGGCCAAGGACTACTGAGTTATCATTTATCGAATCACATAGGACATTCACATCTTTTACTAGACGTGGTAGATTCTTTGTTGATCATTCACCTATCTCCATGTACAACGTATTATACCCAATCATACCCTTTGATATACCCTAAAAGTCTTGAGGGATATTGCAAAGTATAACTTATCATACACAAGATACTATGATGATCTCAAGTCTAAGGATCACTTGTACTACTATCACTAGAGGAATTCCTATTGACAGCCGAGTAAAACTCCATTAGGTATTCCTTAGCGAGTCACGTTCAGTGAACTTATTCTCCAATAAGCACCTACATACTTGCTTTAGTATCTCCACACAAATGATTATGAGATCAATCATCCTCTTCATAAGAGCAAGCAACGTATGTACTAATCTATCCGGATTCACTAATCCCCAATTTAGTAATCCAACGATTAGGAACAATTTTAGTTTGTGAGCTATCTTGAATTTAGATCTCATTAGCATGATCACCATCATGATTCTAAAAGCATTGCTCAAAACTATGGGTTTATCACATTTAATATAATAGCACCATGTAGATAATATAAAATGCCTTTTAAGAAAATCAATTCTTTTATTAATAAATGAATAAGATTACAAAGTATATGCTACATCATATCAAATATGATTGGCTTGTGTGCATACTACTTTCAAATGGTTGTTCTCTCAGTCCAAGAATCCGTACCAACTACTGTTTGGATAGCTTTTAAAATAATAACCTATTCATGTCTAGCCGAAACAAATGGCGTAGACTATTTTCTTAAACAGTTCATGAATGAAGAACTTAAACGTTTTCACAATCCAATAACAAATAATGACTTCAAATGCATAAGCTGCGAATATCAATAATTATCTTGGAGGTGGAGTAATTGACAATAATTAATCCACTAATATGATTCAAAAGTAATAGCTCCATTTGAGTCATGAAACTTGCAACAATATACAACACCTGTATAAAATATGAAACCTGCTCAAAATATAATTCGAGTAAGGTTAGGGAAACTTGCCCAACACAAGGGTTAGACAAGCGTTAGGAAACTTGCCTGGTGCGTCTGCTACAATATTACAACACACGCTCCTTAATATCCTACACAATTAAGTACATATCCACATAACAATTAGTCACATACCGGATATCAAATAATGTCTTATACTACTCTATAATGTCTCATTCTTATTAGAAACATAACATTAAACAAGGTTATACACACTAGTTATGGCGTTACAACGCTTGCACGTTTGTACGCTAACCTTGCCTATTCAAATGCCCAAGCGACACGCATTTGTGTACGCTTAACACGCCCATTCGTTTTATCTAATACTCATTGGTTAATAATGAGTATCATTATAATTCATAATATTCATGTTTTAGAACTTAGAATAATATTTTACATTGTCGGGAGCATTACATGTGCTTACGCGCATGCCCGACACCCTCCGATTGCCCCCAATTACACATCAATCCTATAAATAGCCAATTTAGGCCATGCTACAGACCTCAAATTGAAAAACTCAAAGAACGAAAGTTGTAGATCTACTCGTTCTATTTCCGAATCATCTTGAATCACCTCAATCCGAGTTCGTATGAGAACGTTATGCCTATTTTAGTAAAGGACGTCAAAGCTGTCTAGCCGGCTGCATGTCTAGCGCGCCACGCGCCCAAAATACCTTGCCAGTGGCGCGCCCCGCGCCCAACCGGTAGCAGCCCAGGTGCGGGATTTTCCAGCATGCTCTGTTTTGAGTGTTCTAGACCTATCTTGCTTCCAACTACCATAACTCATTCTATACACGTTCAAATTGGTCCATTCTAGACTCTATGGACTCCTAAGACATAGAGCTACAACATATCAAAAATTTAGAGTTACCCATTAATATTAACATGTTCAAATCCTTGACCAAAGTATCAAATCACGTTTTATTTTCGTGTTCTTGGTGTTCTTCACTAAAATCAACACCAAATCTTCGTTTTAACACCTTTTTACTCCATTCCAACTGGGTTAAATTCATAACCCATGGAAGTACAACATCATAACAACAAACAAATTATACAAACACAAAATCATAGCTATAAAGTCCTCTAAACCGTCCAAAGTCCATGTTCTTGTTCAACAGTCAATTGTTCTTCATGTTCTTCATCCTTTAAGCATAGGTACAGATTATTCTCGTGTTTTTGGTTCCACTTTGATGTTATTAATGGCTTTTATAACCTCTTAACAACATTTACAAACATCCAACACAAACAAAAACAACAAAAATCGCCAGAAAATTGATTTACAAGCTCAAGAGCTCAAAACTAAGAAAAACTTGAAAAACTTAACAAGAAATCGAATGGAGTGGATTTGGTTGGTTGTTTACCTCTGCAAATGCTTCCTAGAGGTTAAGGAGCTTGCTAGGCTTGGCTTGAGACTCTTCTCCTACTTCTTTGGTTCCTTTCTTCTCCACCCGTGCCTCTCCTTTCTTCTTCCTTCAAGTTCCTTCCTCTTCTTCTTCCTTTGTTCTTTTTCTTCAGCACTTTCTCTATTTAATACTCTATCGCTTTACCATGCTAGAAAGCGACGTTCGATATTCCAAATATCTTTGAACGCTTAGGACTTAATATAATTACTTTGAGGGGTTTATTATTATAAGTCTCATCTTGTTTAGCGCGCATGCATATATATATATAAAATACGCGTCATATTATTTTTACATGCGAAGCATGTTGGATAATATAATATATATATATATATAGTAAGCATGCACATGTAGAATACTATATTCTATCCGGATTGATTATGGACTTTTATTTTAGTTTGGTTCACTAGAGCCACCAAGTGAACCAAAAGGTCAAACCTAGGGTGCATGAATAAATTTAAATATAACTATTACATTTAAACCTGGACTCCAATACAAACGGGTCTTCAAGCGCTCCTTGCTCCTTTGTCTCCAATTCTTCAAAATAATTCTAACTAGTCCTATTACATAAACTATTTACAATAAATAGAAACCTTGATCAGCAGTCAAAGGGAAGTACATAGGAAGGAGATAGAATTTACAATAAGAAAAATTAGAGAAGACGAGGTACGCAGACCCCATTTATAAAAAAACTCATACATTTAAGCATCCACTAAAATAAATCCAATCACACATTGGTCAACAGTCCATAATCAATCCCTATTTATTATCATACATATCTCTATATGTATCAATAAATAACATTCATCTCATGAATAATAAAATAATTCTATATATGCATTGATATCAATTAATGGGTAAAAGTTTTGCTAATATTTAGTTTTGAAACAAAATAAACTCTTTTATTTTAATCAAAAACCAAATCCAAATTAAACTCCTTTAATTTTAGCAATCTGAAATCCTATTCCAGATAAAATAAACTCTTTTATTTTAAACTTTTATCAATTAAATAAACCATTTATGTTAATTGAGAAAAATAAAAAAATTTCAAAGTTTGGACACCGGCGCGGCCGCGCTCCAATTTGAACTAGGAGTGGCGCGGCCGCGCTGCCCCCCTAGAAACGTTTTTTTGGATTAGGGCGCGACTGCGCTCCAGAATGAACTGGAAGCGGCGCAGCCGCGCCTCGACGCAGATTCAAAAAAAATTTCTTGCCCAAAAATTCGAACGTTTCGCATATCAATTCATACATGGAATCCTCAAGATCGATAATTAGCACATGATTAGGCTCTGATACCACTGTTAGGTTTGTATATAACGCGAGCATACAATCAAATTACATAAATAGAGCGGAAGCGCGATAAAACGTATTTTAAAATTTTATACAAATCATCACCATGATCGATCAATGTGCTCAATTAACGATATAAATGAAAGAGAAAGAAAATAAGAATTATACCCCCGTAGAACAAAGCTTCCTCGGGTACAAGTATAACTCCTAGTCCTTCGTGTTCTCCTCGAATGCTACGGTGTGATTCCTTCCTTTGATCAACGTTAGCTACCCAAGTGTTTGGCCTCTAGAGGTGATCCACCAAGGAAGAACAAGTATTCAAGAAGTTGGGCATTTGGCAAAACCCTAGTTTCTATCTCTATAGAAATTGTAAGTACTCTCCACAATCTAATACAAGAGTGTGTAACCCCAATCTATGATAAGACTCCTCTTATTTATAGATGTAGGAAAAACCCTTCCCTAAACTATTTAAGATTAGGGTTTATATTCTAATTAAACTCCTTTAATTAATTACGCTCCTAATCCAATTAGGAATTCGTGAGAGAGTACTTCTATTAATTAATTCTCAATCCCTATTAGGAAATAAATAATAGTTCTATTAATTAATTCCCAATCTCTATTAGGAATTAAATAATAGTAATAGTAATAATAATAATAAGACTCCTCTTATTAATTTATATTTAATATTTCCAAAATATTAAATAATAAATATTAAGCTATTTAATTTATTCTATCTCCATAGACTAAATTAAATACACTTAACTTATTATTACAATTATGCCATTTACTTATTAAATAAATATTTTTTCCTTTTGCGGTGTGACCCTTTAGGCTATCCATATTAAACCGGTTGTGAACAAATCAATTAGAACATTTCTAATCTTATTTAAATAAATAAATTAAACTATTTAATTTATTTAAATAAATAATATTTATTCTACGATAAGGGTAAGCCCCCTTAGCGATCAACGACTTTACAGATAATATAGATTTCAACATCAATGACAAAAGAACCTTTGAGCAAATAGTTACCGTACAATTCAATCCTTCTACAATACAATGTCCCAATTAAATATAAGACATGGATTTACTGTCAAGTCTTATTTATTTAATTATATGTATTTCGATTCCCAAATGCACAACTCTGATTAATGCAAATTAGAAACTCTTTTCTAATTTCATTCTGCCTTGGCCAAGGATTACTGAGTTGTCATTTATCGAATCACATAGGACATTCACATCTTTTACTAGACGTGGTAGATTCTTTGTTGATCATTCACCTATCTCCATGTACAACTTATTATACCCAATCATACCCTTTGATATACCCCAAAGGTCTTAAGGGACATGTCAAAGTATAACTCATCATACACAAGATACTATGATGATCTCAAGTCCAAGGATCACTTGTACTACTATCACTAGAGGAATTCCTATTGACAGGCGAGTAAAACTCCATTAGGTATTCCTTAGCGAGCCACGTTCAGTGAACTTATTCTCTAATAAGCACCTACATACTTGCTTTAGTGTCTCCACACAAATGATTATGAGATCAATCATCCTCTTCCTAAGAGCAAGCAACGTATGTACTAATCTATCCAGATTCACTAATCCCCAATTTAGTAATCCAACGATTAGGAAAAATTTTAGTTTGTGAGCTATCTTGAATTTAGATCTCATTAGCATGATCATCATCATGATTCTAAAAGCATTGCTCAAAACTATGGGTTTATCACATTTAATATAGCAGCACTATGTAGATAATGTAAAATGCCTTTTAAGAAAATCAATTCTTTTATTAATAAATGAATAAGATTACAAAGTATATGCTACATCATATCAAATATGATTGGCTTGTGTGCATACTACTTTCAATAAAAACTCTTCTTTTGGTTTATTTTAATAAATAGCTTATTATATAGTTTCATGTCACACTTTAATCAACTAAATAATCTTACTAAAATCAAATAATTAAAATAGAATAATTCTTCATTAAATCACATAGTCATATAAACAAAATTCTCATTTATTAATAATGACAAATAATTAAGTCTCTAATTAATAATTAAATTAATTAGAAATAACATTATACTTATTTAAATAATGTATTTAATCAAATAAATTCAATTAAACACATACTTTAAATATAAAACTTCTCCACATTAATCTAATTAATGTAACACATATAATTAAATTAATCTACCACAAATTCATCAATTAATCAATTAATTCAACAATCAAATCATCGAAAAATATTTATTCAATCAATAAATATTTAAAATAAGTTACAAAAATTCTCGTTCGTCACATCTTTCCCCCCTTAAAAGGATTCTGTCCCCAGAATCATGACTCAATTAACTCGTCCGGTTACATTCTCCTCTCCCCCCTTACAAAGATTCTGTCCCCAGAATCGCTACACATAGATTAAGCAAATAACTGAGGATAATTTCTCATCATTTGATCTTCGAGTTCCCACGTAGCCTCTTCAGCGTTGTGGTTCCTCCATATCATCTAACATAAAGTATTTATTTACTATTGAAAACATACCATGTCTTGTCAATTATCTAAACAAGTAGTTTTTTACAAACAATTCCTTCTCAAATCCCAAAGGTTTATACCTTATAACATGTTTATGGTTTTAACTACTCGGTTTGACTTCCGAAATGTGGAACACACTATTCATACATATATATATATATACATATCTGTATATATATATATATGTATATATATATATATGTATATATATATATATATATTCGAACTTTGTAGGTAAAACAACGTCGTAAGTCACTGCACCTATTCTTCTTATCACTACAAAAGAAACATTAGACTCAACGTTCCATTCTTACCAATTGTTATACCCCATTCCAAGAAGATATTTTCAAGAAAACGAAACTACTTGCTTCAAATTCTCATATTCGTCGATGTTAATTCGCATCTTTCTTCTGTCTGTCTTCAACAGCTAACAATCTTGCTCTTATCAACTTTGACGATTTCTACAGTCTTCTGTATTAATTCAGGTTCTAGAAGTTAACGTTCACAAATCTTCTGACAGTGTAGTGGAGCTCTGCACTTCCTTTCGTACGACGCTTCGTAAGACGTTTGATAATATCTGCGTAATAGTTCTTAACATATCTTCTAACGTTCTGGTCGTTCCTTTGCCCTACATGTCGGTGTGAGGACGGTATATTGTGTTAATTTCTACTTCGCGTTCCCATGCGTTTTTGCAAAACATCCAAAAAATTAATGAAAAACGTAAATCTTGATACGATACATATGACACTGAAATATCTTGTCCGAAATAATTCTTCGACATACAACTGTGCTAACTGATCTGGTTTGAACGGACTCATGATCGACAAGAAATTCTCGTGCAAAACTTTATCTCTAACTTCCAAAATTGACGGAAAATAGATTCTCAACTCAATAGAGTTAAGCGATTTTCTATCTGAATAACTTCTCCTCCGGCCCTCTCGAACACCTTACATTACTATTCCCATTTGGTCCAAAAATTTCATGGTTCGATACGCAATGCAAACCTAGGAAAACCTCAGATTTTTCTCGAGTAAACTTGGAGTTAAATCTACTGACATCATGTGACCTTTAATATCTACATAGAAACATTCTACGTATTAACCTAACAGGAAACATTATTCGTGATTCCTATATTAAGGAAATAGTCTAACTCTTCTCAAAGTAAATAAAATCTCTAGCAAATTCGTCGAACATAACTTAACATGTAGCACGCGAATCACATAACACGCAACATTTAGATCATTGATCAGAATAGTACCTTGCATTGTGCCCTTCACCGTTATCTCGAATGTATGTTCGGTTGGCTGACTTGGCGGCGCTAATTCGACAATCACCAAATTACTACTGTTGTTGCTTCCCTTGCCTCCGCTTGCTCTTCCTGCTGCTTTCTTTGGGCAATCTCTAGCCAAGTGTTCCTTTGATCCACATGTGAAACACGCTCCTTTCCTCGGACTCGGACAATTCGGTGCAATGTGGCCCTTCAAGCCATAATTAAAGCACACCCTTTTTCCCTTCAAGCAAACACCTACATGCTTCTTTCCACAGTTGTTACATGCTTCCACCTTCTTTGCTTGCTGATTGCCAGCGGTAACATTATCGGTCCACTTTCTTTTCTGAGTATTACTAGTACGGCTACTACCTGTATTATTCCCACCTTCACCTTTCTTTTCCCTCGGCTCCTGATTATATGGCAGCGCGTTACGTTCCCTTTCTTTGACAAACGGCCTATCCAGCCCTATTCTGAACGAGTTCGGTTGAAACATCGAGATTTGACTATATAGCCAGGCATTCAGAGTATTTGCAAGTGTTCCTACTAACAAATTCACCAGTTGCGGTACTAGGTTGATGTCAGCTTCACTATTACGTGCATATCCCTCGGGGGTCTGTTGACGCTGTTGTCTCGTTTTAGGCGGCATCTCTCTGTTTTTTTTTTAAAAAAAAATAAAAAAATACGCGCTTATTAGATCATCACTCCATTTCTTAAGTGTTCAACATTTAACTCAAACAATTCAGGTTAAACATTTAACACATAACATCTTCAAATAAAACTGATATTTCATTCACTCAAAAGTCTTAAACATAGAAAGATAGTATCACTATTATTTACATCAACTATCCCAAGATCAAACAATCTTTAGGATTAAATAGTCATATTCCATTATGTATAATCACGCTGGAATTTACATCATTAACTACCATAATTATTTACATAAACTTTAATTCGTCTCCTATCACGGCCTACAAGGGCGTCGAAGCACATTCCTACGTTCCTCCTCCATAATACGGAACATCGTCCTGCGATCCAACATGTATGATGGTAAGTCCTCGAATTGAACTGGATAGTGGAGAATTCGATCCAGGGCCCTATCAATCGCTCTCTAAAAGATGTAGTCTATCTCCTCAATTTTAGCCTTCTTTACACGTTCGCCTTCCTCGGAAATTTCTGCACGTCGAGCGGTGTTCATCCAAGCATCCTCTACTCTAGCACGTTCCGCTGACTCCTCACTCAAATCCTCCTTCAGTTTCTGAATCTCAAGTTTATCTTCTCATTCTCAGCTAAAAGGTCTTCCTTGACTTATTTTTAACATGATCTATACATTTAGAAGTCTTCAATCCTTCGTGTCTTCAGCTCTTGGCCGCTCTGTTGACTTTTATCTCAAGCCATCCTTCGTAACCTCGTTCTTAGTTAATAGCTATTCTCTTTAATACTCTGACTGAGCTAATCTCTGCTCCACATCTGCAAATTGTGCGTAAGGTTTCAAAACGCGTCACTCTTCTGCTCTTGAACGACTCGTCGTATTGTTGTCATCTTTTCAAACTCCTCGTTCTCTTCCTATAACTCTTATTATTGTCATAAATCTAATCATTCATCGTAGAACCGATAAAGTTAAGGTAACACTTTGGAATTCTCCTCTTCTTCCTCACATGTCTCCATGTTTTTCTCGAGATCAAGCACAAGCATTGGCTTGATCCTACCATAGTCACCAACGAAAATGCTTCCCTTGGCACTAGACCGTTACTCGACATATAAGCACATTGGTTATTAACACATAAGCACATAGAGTCTTTTATTATCTTTAATGAATTTCCTTAATTCATTCCTTAGAAATCGATGAGAGTTTATCACCACTATATTTTCTGACTCTTAAAAGGCTACAACCCTAAGGTTTCCCCACCTAAGGTTCATAACCTACAGCTCTGATACCAACGTGTGACACCCCCAAATCCGGGTACTTCAATTTCACAGATTTGGTGTTCACTTTCAAAACAACCTCATGATCTTCCACATCTAACTACCCATAACAAAAGATAATAGCAATATAATAAAACTTAAATAATGATTTCTCCCATGGAAGATTACATCATCATAGCTAAAACAATCCCAGGTCATCTAGCCTTTATTACATCATTTGCAGAAACATAAAACATACATATAAACACCATCACGTCTATTACAAAATGTTCTTGAAATAAAACTAATTAACATCTACTATTACAGCGTCTTGGCTTTGCCCTTGTTTGTAGATGGCTCTTCAAACTTCTTATTTTCATCTGCGTTGTTTTGTGCAAGAGTGAGCGAACAATTGTCCACAAAATAATAAAGTACAATAATAGCATATGAATCACAATCGACTGAGCTTTAGTTGGTAAAATATTCTTACCAGAACCAATAAGCTTTACTTAAAAGGTACGTAGAAGAAGTTCAAAGGAATAATGAACTATTAAACTAAACAACAGATATCGACATCAAGGAATACACTGAGGGTCACAAGACCATGAACTACATCTAGGTTATCAAGTATTTCTACTTTAACCTTTAACAGTCTAAACGACTATAATCATCATCTATGTCCTAGGTTAACAGATGTTTTTACTGTAACCTTTAGCAGTCTAAATGACTACATGGACCATCATCTCGTACTCCAGGTGATCAACCCCTTCGTACTATGTATTGCGCAAACATTTTAACGCTACCGCATTGCTCTAAAATAATTCCCCTGATATAGGGTTGTTCATCTCAGCTTGATCATTGAATTCCGTACCAAAATAAGTTTGGTTTGGAATTAACTTCAAAGAAAATCTAAATTTTTAGAATATACATCAACTATGTCCTAATTGAATCAATAAGGGATCGTTAGAATTCTCATCAACTATGTACTAGTTGAATCATTAAAGTATTCTAGCCGCTAAAGGATTAATACAATGCTAATCAATTTCAAGAGTTGAATAATAACGTTTCACAATTGAATAAACATCACATGGCAAAGCTATGCTTTTGAAAGAATTTAGGAAGCTAAATTGGAAATTCTAAACTTAGAATAATTTAGGAACCTTGCTTTAACTAATGTAAACAGAGATTAGAGCTTGTACGACATAAAGTAAAGTTAGGAATTTAGAAGAATAAGAACTTGCTCATTACATGATAAAGGAATTTGCTCCACAAAGACGAGGGTTAGAGTACTTGTATTAAAATAACAAGTTAAATAATAAGAACTTGCTCAATGTAAGGAGAGGATTAAGAAAACTTGCTCAATATAAAGTTAGAGTTTAGACACTTGCGTATTCATAAACAAGATATAGATATGAGACTGGCTTAATGTAAAAGTAGGGTCTAGAGACTTGCTTAATGTAAAAGAGATAGAGTTTAGAAACTTGCGAATAAATAACAGGTTAAGGATAGAAAACTTGCGTAAAGAATTAAGTAAGAATAAGATACTTGCTCAATGAAAAGTAAAGTTAAGAAACTTGCCTCGTGCGTAGATCACAAAATAAAAATACACGTTCCTTAATCAACCTATACATCCGGTTTATAAAACAGTAACAATAATTAGTTATAGTATTATAAAAACATCAGGGTTCATTCTCATCCAAAATTCCATTTTAATATCTCAATTGACACCGGACAATCAGTGGGTATATGCTTACCACCCATTACAGTATTTTAGTATTCATTTTATACCTTACCCTAAGCTTTAGGTATATCTACGATATCATAACATGATCACAAAGAAAGAATAAAATTTTTACTCTCTTCTTTTTACTCTTTTTTTTTAAAGTTCTCGCCGGGGCGAGAAAATCCTTTACAAAAATCTCGCTGGGGCGAGGAATTGCTTCACAAAATTCTCGCCGGGGTGAGGGATCCC
The DNA here is from genome assembly GCA_034770075.1 of Aralia elata. NCBI lineage: Eukaryota > Viridiplantae > Streptophyta > Magnoliopsida > Apiales > Araliaceae > Aralia > Aralia elata. The sequence continues at coordinate 35,195,801 of CM068383.1, read as the reverse complement.
TTCGCAAAATTCTCGCCGGGGCGAGAATTACGAATTCCAGTTTCTGCAGTTCGCGAAGAACGCAGAAACAGGCCAAAATTTCCCAATCTTGTTATTCTTATGTCAAATTAAACATACCCAGACATTATAATACATAAATAATTATTACCCAAGCCTTCTAGCATAATTCTAACAACTTAAATCACATAAATCATGAATCTAAGAATTAAATTTGAGGTTTCTTATCAGCTTATCAAAGTTTCTACAATTTCTATAAAATCACACATAACAGGTTCAACACAACCAAATTGAACGGTTTAAACTTGTTTTCTTCATTTATACATGCATAATCAAAGTAAGTTATCAATTTATCCAATTAACTAGCAACATAGACTTCAATTTCATACAATCAAACCATGTTTGTACATTGTACTACTCTGTAACTTTCTGAATTCTCATATAAACGAAATTTCACGGATTAAATTACTCTAAATCATAGTTAAATCATATAAAACACATAAATACATGCTTACTAACACTTAACATTAAGTTATTTAAAGATTTAGCCATAGAAATCAAATTACAGAAAATACAGAGAACTCTAAACATACGTTCATGGAATAAACTCATCAGAACATAAATTAAAAACTTAATTTAGAAGGATTACCTTCAATTAAATGCTTTAAATAATGCAAGGAGTTGAATGATTTCTTCAATTCTCCAATTCCTCACAAATCTCTCTCTTTTCTCTTTATATTGGCCTTTTGGAAACTGATGAATAGTAAATAATAAGAATACGTATAATTTAAACTGATTAAACATGGGTGTCAGTTAATTCATAATGGTTAACTGACTCCAACTTCCTTAAGGCCTCGTTTGGCTTGCTTAAAAATTCTTCTTTTGGTTTATTTTAATAAATAGCTTATTATATAGTTTCATGTCACACTTTAATCAACTAAATAATCTTACTAAAATCAAATAATTAAAATAGAATAATTCTTCATTAAATCACATAGTCATATAAACAAAATTCTCATTTATTAATAATGACAAATAATTAAGTCTCTAATTAATAATTAAATTAATTAGAAATAACATTATACTTATTTAAATAATGTATTTAATCAAATAAATTCAATTAAACACATACTTTAAATATAAAACTTCTCCACATTAATCTAATTAATGTAACACATATAATTAAATTAATCTACCACAAATTCATCAATTAATCAATTAATTCAACAATCAAATCATCAAAAAATATTTATTCAATCAATAAATATTTAAAATAAGTTACAAAAATTCTCGTTCGTCACATCTTTCCCCCCTTAAAAGGATTCTGTCCCCAGAATCACGACTCAATTAATTCGTCCCGTTACAGTAACTTTTGATGAGTCTCAACCTCCTCCTAAATATAAAGAGTTAGTTGACAGTGATGTTGTCATTGAAGATATTCTTAGAAATATGGAGGAACCAAAACTAGATATTACACCTCCACCTATCAATGTTAATCCTCTTGAAAATCCCAATCCTCAGTTAAAAGACTTACCCAAAGAATCATATGTTATTAAAAATCATCCTTTAGAAAATGTGATTGGTGACATTGATAGAGGAATTCTTACGAGATCACAAACACATAACTTGGCTGGTCATTTATCCTTTTTGTCTCAAATCGAGCCTAAAAATATAAGCTATGCAAGATGAACTTGAACAGTTTACCAGAAACAAAGTCTGGGAGTTAGTTCTAAAACCCGAGGAAACTTCCATTATTGAAACTCGATGGGTTTTTCGTAACAAGTTAGATGAAAGTGGAACTGTCATACGTAACAAGGCAAGACTAGTTGCACAAGGGTATAATCAACTTGAAGGTATTGATTATGATGAAACTTATGCTCCTGTTGCTAGAATTGAATCTATACGTATGTTATTAGCCTTTGCATGCCATAAAGATTTTAAACTGTTTCAAATGGATGTCAAATCTGCATTTTTAAATGGTGTTATTGAAGAAGAAGTTTATGTTAAACAACCTCCTGGTTTTGAAGATTTTGATCATCCTGAATATGTTTATAAATTGCATAAAGCTTTATATGGTTTAAAACAAGCCCCCAAAGCTTGGTATGAACAGTTAAGTAAATTTCTAATTGAAAAGGATTTTAAAAGAGGTACTGTCGATAATACATTATTCACTAAATATAAAAATGATAATATTCTTATTATTCAAATTTATGTTGATGACATCATTTTTGGTTCTACTGATATTACTATGTGCAATGATTTTTCTGAAAGTATGAGTAAGGAATTTGAAATGAGCATGATGGGAGAATTAAGTTTCTTCCTAGGATTGCAAATCAATTAAGGTGAAAAAGGTATTCATATTTCTCAATCCAAATACTGCAAAGAAATGATTAAGAAATTTGTCTAGAGTCTGTGAAACCTCTTAATACTCCTATGTCAACCACTGATAAATTAACTGCTGATGAAAATGGTAAAAGTGTTGACACAAAGAAGTATAGAGTAATAATTGGAAGTCTGCTTTATATCACTACTAGTAGACCTGACATTATGTTCAATGTCTGTAAATGTGCCAGATTTCAATCAAACCCTAAGGAGTCACACTTAATTGCGGTAAAACGAATATTTCAATATCTTAAGGGGACTACCGATTTAGGTCTGTGGTATCCGAAAGGTCAACCATTTGATCTTGTCTATTTTTCAAATTCTGACTATGTCGGTCATTATGTTGATCGAAAAAGTACAAGTGGCACGTGTTAGTTTCTAGGTGGATGTCTAGTTTTCCAGTTCTCTAAGAAACAAAATTCAGTATTTATTTCAACCACTAAAGCAGAATACATAGCTGCAGCACGTTGTTGTGCACAAATATTATGGATGAAACAGACCCTTGCTGATTATAATATTAAATTTAACTATGTGTCAATATTATGTGTTAATACAAGTACTATTAATTTAAGTAAAAATACTGTGTTGCATGCTAGATTAAAACATATAGATGTGAGACATCATTTCTTACGTAGTCATGTAAACAGTGGCAATATTAAATTAGAACATATTGATACATAATTAAATATTGCTGATATATTTACTAAACCTTTGAGTTCTGATAGATTTTGTAAATTACGTTTAGATTTAGGAATGTTAGATTTTTAATTTAATATTTAAATACTTACTAATTTATACATTTAAATGTATTTTGCTTATTTGTTAGCTAGCTTATATATATATATATATATATATATATATATATATATATATATATACACACATATATATATATAGTGCATTTCAAGAACATACCCCCTTAAATGACATACCAAGCAAACCCCCTTTAGCGACGGACCAAGGAAACCCCCTTTACCGTCGACATAGGTCCGGTCCGTCACTATAGCTTTTAGCGACGGGTCCGTCGCTAAAAGTTGTCTGTCGCTAAAGACTTTAGCGACGAAACAAATCGTCGCCCGGTCCGTCGCTAAAGGGGGTATGCTTGGTATGTCATTTAAGAGAATATGCTCTTGATCCGTTCTGTGTGTGTGTAGATATATATATATATATATATATATATATATATATATATATATATATTTCCCTATCTAAATAGTTATTACTAAAATATAGTTTATTTTATATTTATAAATAAAAAAAATTATTATATATATAAATATATTTTAAATATTGATAAATATTTTTGCATTTATTAAACTTGTATTCAAATTGTTACATTATTATCATTTACCTATTTAAGCATATATTCATGATATATATATATATATATATATATATATATATATAGTCTATATTATAATCTATTAAATATATATCTATATATATATATATAAGAATTTCTATATTTATTAGTATATTTATTAACCTATTATTATATTTAATAGTCAAAATTATATTCATATATATAAATATATATCAGAACTAATCTGAGTTATTGATCAAATGGATAATCCAACAGATAAAGCCAAATCAGACCAATCTGTGTGCCTTCAAATGGACCAATCAGAAGCCGCTACAGTGTATCGCTCGGATTCAGAGTTGTTACCGTTAGATCATAAAGAAGAAGCACAAATCCATTTCAGCCCTCGGTTCTAGGTCAACTGATCAGCCAAAAATTTCCAAAACTCGGGATTAATCGTGATCGTTGATCAGTTTTGAGATCAACATTCAGCCGTTGGATCGCTCGGTTAGTCCTAAATATAAATAGAAAATAAACTATTTTTAATTCATTTTCTATTTTCCTTTCTCTCTCCTTTGTCGATCATCCTTCTCTTTCCCCAAATTACTCTCAAACCCTAGAAACTTCTTTTCAGATCGTCAGATCTAAAATGTTTTTAAGAAATCTATTCCTATTAACTGCATCTTCACCATCTATTTCATACTTCTACCGATTTGTTTCTTACATTTTTTTGCTTATCTCAAACCCTAATTTTTTTTTGCTCAAATCTGTTCTTCATACATCATTTTTACTAAATCGAATCCAGTTACACAATTTTATTTACTTTTTTTGCAAGTTTTTTTTTTAAAAAAAAAAACCCTAAATATCAGATCTCGTGAAAACCCTAGATATCAGATCCAGTATTTTTTTTTAAAAAAATTAATATATTCTTCAATCGATTAAGTGGTGTTGTTTTTTTCTGATTATCATCTCTGCCGTCTCTTATTTTTTTTCATCTCAGTAATGACAAATCTAGGGTTTCTCAGTATATTCACAGATCTAGGATTTCACAGTTTCTATATTCCTCAAAAACACAAACCCTAGTTCCAAACCATATGAACAGATATATATGTATTTTTGTACTTCTTGAGTTTGCTAAAGCCAAAAAAAAGGCAAAACTCTGTTTACTAAACAAAACGAAATGACCCTGTATGTTTACAGAAGCCACCCAGGTACACTCTCAAAACCCACATTCCAAACTTCCTCTCTTCTATACATTTTTAATTGTTGGGTTTGACTACTGATGGTCAAGAATACTATGTTTTTTTTTCTTTTCTTATGTGATGGAACTGATAATCAAAATTTTCTCAAAATTTTCTTCCTTATGTTACTACAATGAGTATGCTGGATTAAAGTCTTAATACAATCTCTTTCTAACTGTCTCTATCTTTATTTGGTTGTTGTGTCAAAAAATAGACCGTCACAATTTTCTTAGTGATTTGTTTTTTAAAAAAAGGGTCAGTTATCTTCTTGTTTCAGTCTGAAGTTATGAGATAGGATTGGTATGATAGTACAAAACATCCTTTAAAATACTTGATGAGTGGGTTTTATACCTATGAATTAGATATATCTTAGGCTTAAATCTTTACTATATTTGAGTATTTTTAGTGTCATTTTACTTGTTTATGCATTGGTTTTGTAGGAAACGGCTTCAGAGGGTTAAGAGAGTAAAATTAGAGCTTAATGGTATTTCTGTAAATTTTGGACCAGAGTCTTCGCCGGGGCCAGCTTTTCAAGGCATAATTCTTCGTCGGGGCCAAGTTTTGCTGGGGCGAGATTCTTAGGCTTAATTGCTTCGTCGGGGCGAAGATGAGCGGAAAGAAAAAAATAGGGTAGTTCAGTTATTTTGGGAAGTTCAGTTGGAATTGGATTCTTTCTACTGATTTGATTCAGAAACTATAAAAGAGATAGGGAGATATGGAAATAGGGAGATATACATAGAGATACATGATACATTCATAGTTACATACTTACGCAAGGATTGAGATACAGAGCTGAAGTTGGAGATTGGAGACTAGAGAAAGCATCGCAAGGAATTCAGATTAGAGATTTGAAGATTAAAGAACTTCTACTGAGTTTTTCTTATCCTCTATCTTATATTTATAATTTAATTGTGATGACTTATTTGGGATCTATGATTTCGATTTTCAGTATGAACTAAATTTGCAATTAAGGCTACAATTGAACCTTTTATGATTATGGATTAATTATCTATTTGATTCTAATTATTATTTCATATTGAGTTGTCTATCATATTTTGTGTTTATTGAGTAATTGTCTAATCAACAATTAACGGGATACTTTAGATGAATTCGAGAGATGAAATCTAGAGTTAGATCTGAATGTGATAGCATATATTCTTAATTATTTGAATGGGATGAATAATTGGGGTGTTGAAGTAAATAGGGATATCTCTTCGCTGCATGTAACTATTGGGAATTGATGCTTAATGAATTTAATTCTTTAGTTTTGCATAGGAATATCGCAGAATTAATTGGTTAGATAAATTTATTTGATCACTTGGAAAAGGGCTTATAAATAAAGTTAAATTCCTGTTAACAACTCTATTGAATTTAATAACTAGATGAATGGGATAATTAGTTTGTATTGTATAATTGGCGATATTGTAATCTTAAGCTTTAAAAATCTGAATTTCAACCTTTGTGTTAGTTCTTATTCTTAGTTTTGATTTAATTAGTTTAATCATTATTCAAATTGCGATTGTTTAAATAAGAATTGAATTGATACAGTACTAGTAGTTGGGAATTATTGAACTGAGATTTCTGGTGGGTTCGACACTCTATCTTATCACTTTATTACTTGTTGATCGTGTATACTTGCACGTAATTGTTGATTGTGAAATCGCCAGCAATACTCTCTCACATTTCTGGACTACTCTGATGGGTTAACTGTCTATTTGACTTAGTTGGATTAAAATATCTCTACTTATGATTGTTTTGATGGGATACATTTATACCTGCTATACAGAGCTACATATTGTGTTGGGTGTGTTGGTCTAACATTTCTCTGTATCTTTATGTTGGATCAAAATCTTTCTTACCTGTTGTGCTGATTAAATCTTTTTGCTCTCTATTTTTGGATTTTGTCATGAGTATACGGATATTTTATATATGTCCATCTTTGGTAAACATTTAATTTTTGTGGGCTATTTAATACCCCTGATTAGACATGCTCAAATTTGACTCTTTGTTTTTACAAAACCAGAATATGTTATTCTATTTTAATAATTTATGCTTGATATCTCCCTCCTTTGATTTCGTTTTAAACAAAACGTTTGTCTGCCAGCATTTAATAAGATTAGACAACATGCTTAGCTACTCACCCTCTGTCTACCTGTTTTCCATATCTATCTGTGTGTATTACCTATTTACTTGTGCTTATTGCATTTCTTCAGTCACCACGCACACTCATCATTATATCTCTATACCCAATTTGTCTATACCATGCTAAATGATTACCTACATATCTATGTACTGATGCGTGCATTAATGGTGCTGCTCGCACACTACTTCTTTAAAAGGACTTTGCATGAAAGTGTCTGTATATTTTGTACTTCACTTATTTGCATTTTGTCTCTCTTTATCCTTTGCCTGCTTGCATATCTTGTCCTTTCAACATGGAACTTGTTTTCTCTTCTAAGAAACAGAAACTCCAACTTTTATCAGAAACACATCCTGATGTCTATGAACCCACCTTAGTTACTCCCAATGCAAAAGCTAAATATAAAAACATCAGACATACTATTTGTCCTGGAATAGGAACCTCTTTTAACAGTTTTCCCTTTTTACTTGAAAAATTCAAACACACGGGATGAGACTGTCTAGTCATTTTTCAAGAAAAATAAATATATCCTAATCTTATTGCAGAATTCTATGCTCATATGAGTTTCCTTCGAAACTCCACTGGTCTCTTAACAGGAATTTTTACCTATTTACAAGGGCAAGAATATGTCATTTATGAGTCTCTCATTCTCCATGCATTGCATATGCACTCATGTATGTTAGACCTCCCCAGATTAAACGAATATACATGTCCTATAGGCATGTCCACAAGTCAGTGTCTCACTTTTAAACACAACTTAGCTACTGTTATTGAACAACTCATTCCTGCACAGTTATTTGATTTTCCCTCCAAAATTGGCTTAGAATTTTTGACTCCATCATGTCAATTCTTAGGCAAACTTTTCCAGCAAAATATTATGTCTGTTAGAATTGATAACCTTCTGTATCCTTTTGATCTTGAACTAATGAAAGGTATTTTAAATGAAAGCATGCCATACAATCTTCCCTATTTTCTTTTATCCTCCTTTGAGTTCTGCTTTCATAATAATTGTCTGGGTTACGGTCTTATTCTCACTCGTATCTTTAAAACCCTTGGGATAAATCTTCTTACATATAAAAGTCAGCTTGTTCAAAACAGCAACATTGTATCTCACTTTAATATTCCTCCTAGTCCACTGATAATTTTTAAACCCAATGATCACGAGCCTATTCAGTCTCAACTAAGTCTATTCACTCAAATAGATTCGTTGAATCGTATGAATCAACTCTTGTTGGAAAATCATAGCAGCATGATCAATCAAATTGAGACCTTACAGTTGTCCGTGCATCACGTCCAAGATATGATATCTGTATTAGTGGACCACCTGAAAGTCTCCATTCCTCCTTACAATTTCTCTGCCAGCACCAGTTCTCCTAGAATTGCACCTTGTGTTTAAAAGTCTTCAGATGTTCCTCTTCCATCCCTTAGCTTACATTTCTCCCCTATCTCATTGGAAGAATTCTAACTATTTGGGAAGAATGTACCTGTATATGTAATGTCCAGAAAACTTTTAAACATTGTATCGAATTTATTTTAATAAATAAAATTCATTTTATTTAATTTTACGTATTTAATTGGATCCATGGGGGTAATATTATTATTATTAGTATTATTATTATTATTATTATTATTATTATTATTATTATCATCATTATTATTATTATTATTATTTAAATAAATAATTACATGATCCAAAAATTTTCTGTGCATTAAGGGGACTCATTAGTAGTTTTATTTAAATTAGTGGGCTAACCCTGAGAATTTAAATTGCAAGGAAATTGGAAAAGAAGATGAATAAATAAATTCTTGTAAATAAAGAATTATGGTTGAAAATAAATATTCTAGGTAAATAATTAATTGGGTTCGTTAATTAATTTAAGTGCAATGTGGTTGGATTAAATCGGGTCATTTTATTTGACTGACCCAAATTCCCATCTTAAATTTCATTTGGGCCGCCTCTTTAATTTATTTAGCTGGCCCAACCCTATTAAGCTGAGCCCATTCCAATTCTTTTCAAGCGGGTCGACCCATTCCTTTCTTTCCAGTCGGGTTGCCTCAGTTGGAATGAGGAACCAGTAGCTCAAATGGGAATAACCGGCAAAATCAATTGGAAGGAAGCTCGGACCAGTGAAATCAATTGAGAGAGAGAGACCCAAGCCCTAACTCAATCAATCAAGCAAAAACCTTCAATCGAGCGGAGCAAAGGAGACGGGACAAGGGCGGGTCGCCAGGCGTGCGCCGGCGACGAAGGAAGCAACCAGCGGGGAAAGGAGGAGAACCACGAGCGACCAAGCAACGAATGACACGGACCGGAGGTCCCAGAAATCCGGCGAAAACGACCGGCGAGATGCGCGGCTCGAGGAACTGACGGCAAAAAAAAAAAAAAAAAAAACACAGCTGGGTTTGATGTGAAGCGACCGACAGCCCTCTCCCTTCCTACCGACGGTCCTTAACCGGCCAACGGAGGTAATACCCAGCCAATTGGGGTAAAGATTTGCCTATAAATTGACCCCAAGGCTGCCGAACCCTTTGCTGTGAGTCTAAAATTTAGGGTTCCAAATTTAGGAAAAAAAAAAAAGAGAGAGAAGTCGCAGCAAGGAGGGGGAAACAGGGGAGATCAATAGGGTATGTCCAACACGATCAACTATTTCGGAAGGAGGAGAAGAACAGCTACTGGGAGCTCAGTCGTGGTCACCCCAGCCTTAAGGTATAAATGGACTTTATTAAGTTTTGACCCACTGCCGTGTAATCGTGTTTAGATTGTACTCCTCTTTTCTTCTTCTGTTATTGATTGTGTTGTTCCGGAATTGGGAAATTTTGTGTAAAAAGGGAACCTTAAGGTTCTGGCATGCCGGTTGTATACTGTAATTAGGCTGGTGATGTGCTGTAAAACGCACACCAGGTGTTTGTGGTAATGCCAAGCCAAAATTGTTGCTTCCTTTTAGTGTTTAGCATTCTGTCAATACCTTGTTGATTTATTTGGTTTAGGAAGCTACTATTGTGTTGGGTTGTAGCAGCCGATGGTAGTGGTTATGATGTACATTATTTGGGATTGTATGATATTGCTTAGTTTTTCAACAGTTGACATTGTATTGTGTGGTGTCTGTTTTGGACAATCTGATATTGTAGGAACATTAAGGTCCATTGCAGGTAGCTGTTTTCATTGATGATGGTCATGTAGTCAACACCTAGTACATACAGGGAAGCATTTAAAAAGGGTTGTGAAGTTCATTGGGGTTTAATGTCTGTTAAACCACTAGTGCCTAACAAAGATAATAACTAGGGTCTAATTAGTATTAAAAAAAAAAAAAAAAAAAAAAAAATAGGTATGAATATACATTACAAATAATAATTATTTATTATTTAGCAACAAATAATAAGTAAGGATAATGAAGATTTAATCTGAATTTTGTTACTTGAACAATAGATAAATAATTGAGAATGATTAAATATGAATAAAGTTAATAAAATAATTATTTATTATTTATCATTAAATAATAAATAAAGATAATATATATTTAATTATTATTTAATAATAATAATAATTAAATATGAATAAAGTTAATAAAATAACTATTTATTATTTATCAATAAATAATAAATAAAGATAATAAATATTTAATTATTATTTAATAATAATAATAATTAAATATGAATAAAATTAATAAAAATAATTATTAGTTATAAATAAAGATAATAAACATTTAATTCTTATTTAATAATAATAATTAAGTATAAATAAAGTTACTTAATAATAAGGGTGGTAATTACTTAATCATTAATGAAATAATGATTAAGTATAAGGGAAATTATTAAATTAATTAATAATTTTTGAGTCCTTAATAAATAAGGTTAATGAACACTTAAGGACTGCTTAATTAAGTGTGAGTAGGATTTATACTGTAAGTATTTAGTTAATAAAGAACAAGAGTCATAATTACTAAATTACCCCTAAGGTAAATAGTAATTAAGAGTAAACTAAATAAATGATCAAGGGTTTTCTGTTATCTTTAAACCAAAATGAATTTATTTTATAAATGATAAATAAGGATTGTTAGACCATACCTGGAAGCAATTAAAGGTAATAATTGGAGTATTCAAATGATAGTGACCCTGATTAGTTATTATCTGTTTAAATAATAAATAGAGGTCATTAAATTTTTGTTAGCTGATGGCTAGGTAGTAATTAAGTTCGGTGAATTATTTATCTGCTAAATGGATAGCATAAGTGGGTATAATTACGCAATGCTAATGGATAAACCAATTCTACCAACTGATAGGTTATCCACGGTCAAGTAATTAAAGCTAGAATTTAAATTGTAGCTGAGCAAACAGGCAAGTTCCTAACCCTAAACTTCTTACATTATTGCAAGTTCTTCCTTACTCAACTTTTTACCTTGAGCAATACTTCTAAAAAACTTTATGCAATATTTTATTTCATGCAAAAGGTATATATTCTTGCAAGTATTCTTTAAGCTTGAATTTTATCTCCAAGCATGCTTTAAGTGGTCCAATTACTTTCAGAATTATGCCACATCTGTATAATTATTGACATTCGTGCATTCGAATTCGTATACTTAAATTCAGAAATCTATAAACCATTCATGGTTGAGTCTGAACCCTTGTTCGGTCAGACAATTTTGTGAAAATTTATAAAAGCTATCCGAACCAATCAATGGTAAGGATTCTTAGACTGTATGGACACCCCTTTATTTATAGGGGAGTACCCCACGTACCGTAAAATAAGGTACAAATAGCAGAATTAAATGTTATGCATATACATAGGGTACGCGAGGCTGATCCCCTCAAGTACGTTATTCTGTAGCCAGTAACCAGAGGGTCAACCAGCTATTGACTCCTTTGGAAGTTATCGTTTTTTTCAACCGTCTATCTGATTATCAATTGTTCTAAAAGCATTCATTGTCATTGCTTCTGATTATTTTATTGTTGAAATCCCTTTTTATCATCCCTTCATCATGATATATCTTTATTGTTGTACTTTAAACTTGCTGGGCAAACTCGTTGCTCATTCTTGCTATATCATGACTTTATTGCAGCAAAACCCGAGACTTCAGGGAAGAACAAAGGAAAAGAAAAGATGAAACAATAGATTCCTTGTAGCAGACTTTATAATCATGTGTAATTTAATTACTGTTCATGTAATTTAAACCCTAATAGTTATTTAGGGTATGGGTTGATGTACTTGATTAAGGTTAATTGTATTCTGGGACTAGTAACACCTTGTAATGAACAACGTATGTTTATATATTCCGCACTTTTAGATATCATATGTTGTTAGAGGTGGATGTTTATGTTGAATCGTGATGACCGGATCCGGGTATTTGGAGACCCGAATTTGGGGGCGTCACAGGTTGGTATCAGAGCTGTAGGTTATAAACTTTAGGATTGCGAAACCTAGGTTATAACCTTCATAGTAAACTCGTATCGAGTGTTAGGAGATAAATCGAGGAGATTTATCATATGTGGTTTTGATGAATTGGGGAATTCATCGAGTCGAGTAGTACCCAATGAAATATACTTTCATTTCTTCAATGAATATATTTTATTGTTGTACTAATGCTAGTTTTGTGTGTTTGTAGGATGGCTGCTGTAGGGGAGACTAGTGGAGCCCGTGAGGAGGAAGTATTTATAGACATACCGGTAGTGGCGGAGCAGCTGGTGGGCTATGCTCCTATTGCCCCGGGACTGTTACAGGAGGAGTCCGAGCCGGAGGAGGATTACCAGAGGGAGCTACCGGAGCCCGTTGTGGGTAGAGTGATGAGGTCCGGTAGTCAGGACCCTGATACTGAGGAGGTGGATCCCGAGGCTGAGGGGGAGGAGCCACCTGCTGGTATCGACGGCATGGGATCCACTGCTGATGATATTATTGAGGGATTGACGGACAGAAACGAGGAGTTGGAGGCTCGGATTGCTCATCTGGAGGAGCAGAACCAGACCCATCAGTATACGGAGGACCAGTACAGAGACCTGGCCTACCAGCTCGACCATGACTTGGGAGTGGCCAAGGTACAGCTGCAGGGCTACGAGTCCTCGGCACAGCAGGTCGGACCACTGCTACATCAGCTAGTGGCCCGAAACGCTGAGTTGAGGGAGAGACTGGAGCAGCGGGATCTGCAGATCGCCCACCTGAGGGCGAAATAGGAGGCCATGAGGTTTGAGGCCGGACTGGAGGTGGCTGCGAGGATGCGCGTCAGGGAGGCCTGGGCCAGGGAGGCCAGGAGGGTTGATCAGCTGGAGGACCAGCTAGAGGCCAGGGCAGTGAGGATAGAGACCCTGGGGCATGCCTTGGATGCAGCCTACCGTAGACCCCGGACTGAGGTAGGGAAGTCCAGCCGCTCGGTTCGCCGCAGGATCGGGGACGGAGCAGTCTCTTCTGGTCAGCAGGCTCGGCTCCGTCATGATGTATAGTGATGGGATAGGATGGTTGTTTAGTTGTTAGTACAGTCAGTCCCACTTTTGTTTACGTTAGGGACATATTCATGCTTGTTTGTGAAACTTTATGTTTGTTGTTATGATTGGGGTAGCAGTTAAACCCCAACTTTTGTGGTCTTGAAGGAGGAAAGGTTAGGATTCCCCACTTTTGTCTAGGGGGAAGGGTTATTGATGAATAGGACACAGTGGCGCATTTATAGCAGTATGCCACAGGTTTCGTATTGTAACAAACGGTGGTATATGAATATAAATGCAGATGTTTCACTTAAATCAAATGTGTTGATAAATATTTTACCTTTAATTGTTTATTTCAATAACATATGATGTAAAATGTGAATCTATAGGTAAAAGTCATCAGTTCCTTATTCTAAACCATGCCAAGGGGAAAGGCCACGTAACCCGACGGGTCGAAGAGTCAGAAAGTGAGGTTGGAGACCAAACCAACCCCATGAGAATGTTCGCGGAGATGCTGGCCGAGGCTATGCAATCCAGACCACCACCTGTAGTGACTCAAGCAGCAGCTGAACCAGCGCATCATCTTGCAAACTTTAAAGATTTCAAATTGGTCGGACCACCTGAGTTCAAGGGAACTCTTAACCCAATCGAGGCGCAGACCTGGATAGAAGAGATAGAGAAGGTCTTTGAAGTAGCAAGGGTGGCAGAGGAGCAGAAAACAAGTTTTGCCACTTTTCATGCTAAAAGGAGAAGCCAACTATTGGTGGAAGGCCAATCGGGGCCGGCCGAGTTGAAGAAGGCACTGTCGCTTGGGATCGTTTTAAGGAGATGTTCTTGGAAAATTACTTTCCAGAGAGCATGAAGCAGGAGATGGAGATCAAGTTCCTGGAGCTGAAACAAGGAAACATGTCTGTGGCTGAGTACGCGGCTAAGTTTAATGAGTTGGCAACGGTTTGCAGCTCACCAAGTCAGCACCGAGGAAAGGAAAAGCTCGCAGGTTTGAGCAGGGGTTGAAACCATGGTTATACCGTTCTGTGGCAGTATTGAAAATCAGAACATTTGCAGAGTTGATGGAGAGGGCAATCATTGCAGAAGGTGGCAGTGAGGCCCTGGCCAAATACAATCACGAGAAGAAGAAGGGACATGAGGGCCCTAAGGCAGGAAGCAGCGGGGGCAGCAACCCCAATAAACGGAAATGGAGTGAGAGCCAATCTTTCGGGAGCAATAAGCCCGGAGGGAACCAGTCTGGAGGGGAGGCAAGGAAACCAGGCAGGTGCAGTAATTGTGGTAAGAACCACACGGGGGAGTGTATGAAAGGAAAAAGCGTTTGCTACAAATGCGGGCAACCGGGGCACATGGCTCCCCAATGTCAGAACAAACCAAAGGGGGGATGTTATTCATGTGGAGCACCCGACCACCAAATCAAGGACTGCCCGAAGAGGAAAGGTGACCTCGGGAGTGGCAACAGAAACAACAACAGCAACAGCGGGAACAATAACCGGCTGAGCTATGGGGCACCAGCCAGTCAAGCCAACAGGCCAACAGCCCGCACATTCAACATGACAGTCCAGGATGCAATGGAATCCAAGGACGTGGTGTCAGGTATCATCCCAATCAATGATATAAATGCATATGTGTTATTTGAATTCGGGTGCTACTTGTTCTTTTGTTTCTGAAGAATTTGCTAGTCAGATAAATGTACCTTGTGAAAAGTTAGAACACCCTATGAACATAGAAGTAGCAAACAAAGAAATTGTCCCCGTAGAATACATTCATAGGAATTGTTGTGCTGAGTTGCGAGGATTTAAGCTCAACGTGGATTTGATACCCATTCGGCTGGGAGAGTTTGATGTAATCCTGGGAATGGATTGGCTATCGACCCCACGGGGCAGTTATTGACTGTAAAGAAAAGTGTGTACACCTGAAGACTCCTAACAAGTCGAAGGTGGTCTTTTTACGGTAGTAAGTCACCAAGGAAGTCTTGCTGTATTACTATGATGCAAACGAGGAGATTACTTAAGAAAGGTTTGCGTGTGCTATTTGGCCCATGTGATCGATACTCGCCAGGTCGGGGGTGAGATAAGCCAAATACCAGTCGTGAGGGATTTCCCCGATGTTTTTCCCGAAGAGCTTCCGGGACTGGCCGCCGGGACAGGGAAACTGAGTTCGTTATCGATTTGGCACCGGGAACCGCGCCAATATCGAAGCCGCCATATCGAATGGCACCTGTAGAGATGAAAGAATTGATGGTGCAAACTGCAGGAGCTGTTAGATAAAGGTTATATCAGGCAGGCCGAGCGTGTCACCGTGGGAGCGCCCGTTCTGTTTGTAAAGAAGAAAGACGGTTCTATGCGACTTTGTATCGACTACCGGGAGTTGAACAAAGTTTACGATTAAGAATAGGTATCCACTTCCTAGAATTGACGATCTGTTTGATCAACTCAAGGGAGCGAAGTACTTTTCAAAAATCGACCTGAGAACCGGCTATCATCAACTGAAAGTGAGACAGGAAGATATCCCGAAGACTGCATTTCAGGACTCGTTATGGGACACTTCGAGTTCCTGGTAATGTCTTTTGGATTGACAAATGCACCAGCAGCATTTATGGATATGATGAACAGAGTGTTCAAGCAGTACTTGGATAAATTCGTAGTCGTATTCATCGATGATATCTTGGTGTATTCAGAAACAGAGGAGGAGCATGCTGAACACTTGAAGATGGTATTAGCAGCTCTCAGGAGGGAGAAATTGTATGCGAAATTTTCTAAGTGTGAGTTTTGGTTGCAAAGAGTGCAATTTCTGGGTCATGTCATCGACAAGAATGGTGTTTCGGTAGACCCAGCCAAGGTAGAAGCAGTTATTAACTGGGAACAACCGAAGTCGCCAACGGAGATCCGAAGTTTCTTGGGATTAGCGGGATACTATCGGAGATTCATCCAGGATTTTTCAAAGATAGCATCGCCGTTGACCAACCTCACCAGGAAAACAGTCAAGTTTGTTTGGTCGGAGAAGTGTGAGGAGAGTTTCATGGAGTTGAAGAAGAGACTCAGCCAAGCACCAGTGTTGACCTTACCGGACAACACTGGAGGTTTGTAGTGTATAGCGACGCGTCACACAAGGGTCTTGGTTGTGTGTTAATGCAGCACGGCAAGGTGGTGGCGTACGCATCACGTCAACTGAAAGATTATGAGAAGGGTTACCCGACTCATGACTTGGAGTTAGCAGCGGTGGTGTTCGCTTTGAAGATCTGGAGGCACTACTTATATGGGGAGAAGTGCGAGATATATACAGATCACAAAAGTCTAAAGTATATCTTCACTCAGAAGGAACTAAATATGAGGCAGCGCCGATGGTTGGAACTGATCAAGGACTACGACTGTGAAATTCTGTACCATCCGGGCAAAGCAAATGTAGTGGCTGATGCCTTAAGTAGGAAAGGCAAGGTGAAATTGATGCAACTAACAGTCCAGGAGGAATTGATACGGGACTTTGAACGTTTGGAGCTGGAAGTTAGGTATCCAATGGAGGTGGACGAAAAGGTGTTCGCCGTGACGGTAGGTCCAACTCTACTGGATAAGATACAGGAGGCTCAAGAATTTGACGAGGAATGTATTGACATTAAGAGACAGTTTATCAGAGGGAAAAGCCTCGAGGTATAAGGTTGACAACGCAGGATTGCTGAGATTTGAGGGGAGGATCTGGATACCCTACGTACCAGACTTAAGGGAAGAGATTTTTGCAAGAGGCCCATAATACGAGATTTTCGGTACATCCGGGTAGCACCAAAATGTATCAGGATCTTCGTCAGCATTATTGGTGGCCGCACTTGAAGGGGGAAGTTGCAGAATTCGTCAGTCGGTGTTTAACTTGTCAGAGGATCAAGGCTGAGCACCAACGGCCGAAGCGGATTATTGCAACCCTTAGAGATTCCCGAATGGAAGTGGGAACATATCATAATGGATTTTGTGGTGGGACTGCCAACAACGCAAAAGGGTCTAGACGCCATCTGGGTGATCGTAGATCGTTTGACCAAATCTGCCCACTTTCTACCAATCAAGATCAGGTACAAATTGGAACAGCTGGCGAAACTTTATGTGAAAGAGATAGTATCACGACATGGAGTGCCAGTATCTATTGTTGTCTGACAGGGATCCGCGCTTCACGTCAAATTTCTGGAGAAGTCTACAGGAGAGACTGGGAACACAGTTAAGAATGAGTACGGCGTATCATCCTCAGACCGTATGGTCAGAGTGAGCGAACAATTCAGACTCTAGAGGATATGCTCCGGGCAGTTGTGATGGACTTAAGTGGCAGCTGGGACGATCACTTGCCACTAGTAGAGTTCGCCTACAACAATAGTTACCATGCTAGTATTGGAATGCCACCGTACGAAGCATTATACGGAAGAAAGTGTCGAACACCGTTGTGCTGGGATGAAGTTGGTGAACGGAGGTTGTTGGGACCAGAAATGGTACAACAAACCGTGGAGATCATTAAAGTAATAAGACAACGGTTAGTAGCAGCCCAGGATCGCCAAAAGAAGTACGCCGACTTACATCGCCAGAAACGAGACTTTGAAGTTGGTAGTTTTGTGTTTCTGAAAGTATCTCCCTGGAAAGGAAAGATCCGTTTTGGGAGAAAGGGCAAGCTAAGCCCCAGGTTCATAGGACCGTTCGAAATTTTGAGACGGATCGGCGAAGTGGCGTATGAGGTAGCATTACCTCCTGAACTTGAGCACATTCACAACGTGTTTCACGTATCAGTGTTGCGTCCGTATAAGCCAGACTACAAACATGTCATCTCCTATGAACCAATTCAAGTCGAAAGGGATTTATCGTACGAGGAGGTTCCTGTTCAAATACTGGATAGAAAAGAGCAGAAGTTGAGGAATAAAATCATTCACTCGGTGAAAGTTCTCTGGAGAAATCACGCGGTGGAAGAAGCCACGTGGGAACTAGAAGAGAAAATGAGAGCGAATTACCCCCAATTATTCGAGTAACCTTAGGTAGAAATTCCGAGGACGGAATTTTTATAAGGGGGAGAGGATGTAATGTCCAGAAAACTTTTAAACATTGTATCGAATTTATTTTAATAAATAAAATTCATTTTATTTAATTTTACGTATTTAATTGGATCCATGGGGGTATTATTATTATTATTAGTATTATTATTATTATTATTATTATTATTATTATTATTATCATCATTATTATTATTATTATTATTTAAATAAATAATTACATGATCCAAAAATTTTCTGTGCATTAAGGGGACTCATTAGTAGTTTTATTTAAATTAGTGGGCTAACCCTGAGAATTTAAAATTGCAAGGAAATTGGAAAAGAAGATGAATAAATAAATTCTTGTAAATAAAGAATTATGGTTGAAAATAAATATTCTAGGTAAATAATTAATTGGGTTCGTTAATTAATTTAAGTGCAATGTGGTTGGATTAAATCGGGTCATTTTATTTGACTGACCCAAATTCCCATCTTAAATTTCATTTGGGCCGCCTCTTTAATTTATTTAGCTGGCCCGCCAATCCCTATTAAACTGAGCCCATTCCAATTCTTTTCAAGCGGGTCGACCCATTCCTTTCTTTCCAGTCGGGTTGCCTCAGTTGGAATGAGGAACCAGTAGCTCAAATGGGAATAACCGGCAAAATCAATTGGAAGGAAGCTCGGACCAGTGAAATCAATTGAGAGAGAGAGACCCAAGCCCTAACTCAATCAATCAAGCAAAAACCTTCAATCGAGCGGAGCAAAGGAGACGGGACAAGGGCGGGTCGCCAGGCGTGCGCCGGCGACGAAGGAAGCAACCAGCGGGGAAAGGAGGAGAACCACGAGCGACCAAGCAACGAATGACAAGGACCGGAGGTCCCAGAAATCCGGCGAAAACGACCGGCGAGATGCGCGGCTCGAGGAACTGACGGCAAAAAAAAAAAAAAAAAAAACACAGCTGGGTTTGATGTGAAGCGACCGACAGCCCTCTCCCTTCCTACCGACGGTCCTTAACCGGCCAACGGAGGTAATACCCAGCCAATTGGGGTAAAGATTTGCCTATAAATTGACCCCAAGGCTGCCGAACCCTTTGCTGTGAGTCTAAAATTTAGGGTTCCAAATTTAGGAAAAAAAAAAAAAAAGAGAGAGAAGTCGCAGCAAGGAGGGGGAAACAGGGGAGATCAATAGGGTATGTCCAACACGATCAACTATTTCGGAAGGAGGAGAAGAACAGCTACTAGGAGCTCAGTCGTGGTCACCCCAGCCTTAAGGTATAAATGGACTTTATTAAGTTTTGACCCACTGCCGTGTAATCGTGTTTAGATTGTACTCCTCTTTTCTTCTTCTGTTATTGATTGTGTTGTTCCGGAATTGGGAAATTTTGTGTAAAAAGGGAACCTTAAGGTTCTGGCATGCCGGTTGTATACTGTAATTAGGCTGGTGATGTGCTGTAAAACGCACACCAGGTGTTTGTGGTAATGCCAAGCCAAAATTGTTGCTTCCTTTTAGTGTTTAGCATTCTGTCAATACCTTGTTGATTTATTTGGTTTAGGAAGCTACTATTGTGTTGGGTTGTAGCAGCCGATGGTAGTGGTTATGATGTTACATTATTTGGGATTGTATGATATTGCTTAGTTTTCAACAGTTGACATTGTATTGTGTGGTGTCTGTTTGGACAATCTGATATTGTAGGAACATTAAGGTCCATTGCAGGTAACTGTTTTCATTGATGATGGTCATGTAGTCAACACCTAGTAACATACAGGGAAGCATTTAAAAAGGGTTGTGAAGTTCATTGGGGTTTAATGTCTGTTAAACCACTAGTGCCTAACAAAGATAATAACTAGGGTCTAATTAGTATTAAAAAAAAAAAAAAAAAAAAAAAATAGGTATGAATATACATTACAAATAATAATTATTTATTATTTAGCAACAAATAATAAGTAAGGATAATGAAGATTTAATCTGAATTTTGTTACTTGAACAATAGATAAATAATTGAGAATGATTAAATATGAATAAAGTTAATAAAATAATTATTTATTATTTATCAATAAATAATAAATAAAGATAATAAATATTTAATTATTATTTAATAATAATAATAATTAAATATGAATAAAGTTAATAAAATAACTATTTATTATTTATCAATAAATAATAAATAAAGATAATAAATATTTAATTATTATTTAATAATAATAATAATTAAATATGAATAAAATTAATAAAATAATTATTAGTTATAAATAAAGATAATAAACATTTAATTCTTATTTAATAATAATAATTAAGTATAAATAAAGTTACTTAATAATAAGGGTGGTAATTACTTAATCATTAATGAAATAATGATTAAGTATAAGGGAAATTATTAAATTAATTAATAATTTTTGAGTCCTTAATAAATAAGGTTAATGAACACTTAAGGACTGCTTAATTAAGTGTGAGTAGGATTTATACTGTAAGTATTTAGTTAATAAAGAACAAGAGTCATAATTACTAAATTACCCCTAAGGTAAATAGTAATTAAGAGTAAACTAAATAAATGATCAAGGGTTTTCTGTTATCTTTAAACCAAAATGAATTTATTTTATAAATGATAAATAAGGATTGTTAGACCATACCTGGAAGCAATTAAAGGTAATAATTGGAGTATTCAAATGATAGTGACCCTGATTAATTATTATCTGTTTAAATAATAAATAGAGGTCATTAAATTTTTGTTAGCTGATGGCTAGGTAGTAATTAAGTTCGGTGAATTATTTATCTGCTAAATGGATAGCATAAGTGGGTATAATTACGCAATGCTAATGGATAAACCAATTCTACCAACTGATAGGTTATCCACGGTCAAGTAATTAAAGCTAGAATTTAAATTGTAGCTGAGCAAACAGGCAAGTTCCTAACCCTAAACTTCTTACATTATTGCAAGTTCTTCCTTACTCAACTTTTTACCTTGAGCAATACTTCTAAAAACTTTATGCAATATTTTATTTCATGCAAAAGGTATATATTCTTGCAAGTATTCTTTAAGCTTGAATTTTATCTCCAAGCATGCTTTAAGTGGTCCAATTACTTTCAGAATTATGCCACATCTGTATAATTATTGACATTCGTGCATTCGAATTCGTATACTTAAATTCAGAAATCTATAAACCATTCATGGTTGAGTCCTGAACCCTTGTTCGGTCAGACAATTTTGTGAAAATTTATAAAAGCTATCCGAACCAATCAATGGTAAGGATTCTTAGACTGTATGGACACCCCTTTATTTATAGGGGAGTACCCCACGTACCGTAAATAAGGTACAAATAGCAGAATTAAATGTTATGCATATACATAGGGTACGCGAGGCTGATCCCCTCAAGTACGTTATTCTGTAGCCAGTAACCAGAGGGTCAACCAGCTATTGACTCCTTTGGAAGTTATCGTTCAACGTCTATCTGATTATCAATTGTTCTAAAAGCATTCATTGTCATTGCTTCTGATTATTTTATTGTTGAAATCCCTTTTTATCATCCCTTCATCATGATATATCTTTATTGTTGTACTTTAAACTTGCTGGGCAAACTCGTTGCTCATTCTTGCTATATCATGACTTTATTGCAGCAAAACCCGAGACTTCAGGGAAGAACAAAGGAAAAGAAAAGATGAAACAATAGATTCCTTGTAGCAGACTTTATAATCATGTGTAATTTAATTACTGTTCATGTAATTTAAACCCTAATAGTTATTTAGGGTATGGGTTGATGTACTTGATTAAGGTTAATTGTATTCTGGGACTAGTAACACCTTGTAATGAACAACATATGTTTATATATTCCGCACTTTTAGATATCATATGTTGTTAGAGGTGGATGTTTATGTTGAATCGTGATGACCGGATCCGGGTATTTGGAGACCCGAATTTGGGGGCGTCACAGGTTAGTATCAGAGCTGTAGGTTATAAACTTTAGGATTGCGAAACCTAGGTTATAACCTTCATAGTAAACTCGTATCGAGTGTTAGGAGATAAATCGAGGAGATTTATCATATGTGGTTTTGATGAATTGGGGAATTCATCGAGTCGAGTAGTACCCAATGAAATATACTTTCATTTCTTCAATGAATATATTTTATTGTTGTACTAATGCTAGTTTTGTGTGTTTGTAGGATGGCTGCTGTAGGGGAGACTAGTGGAGCCCGTGAGGAGGAAGTATTTATAGACATACCGGTAGTGGCGGAGCAGCTGGTGGGCTATGCTCCTATTGCCCCGGGACTGTTACAGGAGGAGTCCGAGCCGGAGGAGGATTACCAGAGGGAGCTACCGGAGCCCGTTGTGGGTAGAGTGATGAGGTCCGGTAGTCAGGACCCTGATACTGAGGAGGTGGATCCCGAGGCTGAGGGGGAGGAGCCACCTGCTGGTATCGACGGCATGGGATCCACTGCTGATGATATTATTGAGGGATTGACGGACAGAAACGAGGAGTTGGAGGCTCGGATTGCTCATCTGGAGGAGCAGAACCAGACCCATCAGTATACGGAGGACCAGTACAGAGACCTGGCCTACCAGCTCGACCATGACTTGGGAGTGGCCAAGGTACAGCTGCAGGGCTACGAGTCCTCGGCACAGCAGGTCGGACCACTGCTACATCAGCTAGTGGCCCGAAACGCTGAGTTGAGGGAGAGACTGGAGCAGCGGGATCTGCAGATCGCCCACCTGAGGGCGAAATAGGAGGCCATGAGGTTTTGAGGCCGGACTGGAGGTGGCTGCGAGGATGCGCGTCAGGGAGGCCTGGGCCAGGGAGGCCAGGAGGGTTGATCAGCTGGAGGACCAGCTAGAGGCCAGGGCAGTGAGGATAGAGACCCTGGGGCATGCCTTGGATGCAGCCTACCGTAGACCCCGGACTGAGGTAGGGAAGTCCAGCCGCTCGGTTCGCCGCAGGATCGGGGACGGAGCAGTCTCTTCTGGTCAGCAGGCTCGGCTCCGTCATGATGTATAGTGATGGGATAGGATGGTTGTTTAGTTGTTAGTACAGTCAGTCCCACTTTTGTTTACGTTAGGGACATATTCATGCTTGTTTGTGAAACTTTATGTTTGTTGTTATGATTGGGGTAGCAGTTAAACCCCAACTTTTGTGGTCTTGAAGGAGGAAAGGTTAGGATTCCCCACTTTTGTCTAGGGGGAAGGGTTATTGATGAATAGGACACAGTGGCGCATTTATAGCAGTATGCCACAGGTTTCGTATTGTAACAAACGGTGGTATATGAATATAAATGCAGATGTTTTCACTTATATCAAATGTGTTGATAAATATTTTACCTTTAATTGTTTATTTCAATAACATATGATGTAAAATGTGAATCTATAGGTAAAAGTCATCAGTTCCTTATTCTAAACCATGCCAAGGGGAAGGCCACGTAACCGACGGGTCGAAGAGTCAGAAAGTGAGGTTGGAGACCAAACCAACCCCATGAGAATGTTCGCGGAGATGCTGGCCGAGGCTATGCAATCCAGACCACCACCTGTAGTGACTCAAGCAGCAGCTGAACCAGCGCATCATCTTGCAAACTTTAAAGATTTCAAATTGGTCGGACCACCTGAGTTCAAGGGAACTCTTAACCCAATCGAGGCGCAGACCTGGATAGAAGAGATAGAGAAGGTCTTTGAAGTAGCAAGGGTGGCAGAGGAGCAGAAAACAAGTTTTGCCACTTTCATGCTAAAAGGAGAAGCCAACTATTGGTGGAAGGCCAATCGGGGCCGAGTTGAAGAAGGCACTGTCGCTTGGGATCGTTTTAAGGAGATGTTCTTGGAAAATTACTTTCCAGAGAGCATGAAGCAGGAGATGGAGATCAAGTTCCTGGAGCTGAAACAAGGAAACATGTCTGTGGCTGAGTACGCGGCTAAGTTTAATGAGTTGGCACGGTTTGCAGCTCACCAAGTCAGCACCGAGGAAAGGAAAGCTCGCAGGTTTGAGCAGGGGTTGAAACCATGGTTATACCGTTCTGTGGCAGTATTGAAAATCAGAACATTTGCAGAGTTGATGGAGAGGGCAATCATTGCAGAAGGTGGCAGTGAGGCCCTGGCCAAATACAATCACGAGAAGAAGAAGGGACATGAGGGCCCTAAGGCAGGAAGCAGCGGGGGCAGCAACCCCAATAAAACGGAAATGGAGTGAGAGCCAATCTTTCGGGAGCAATAAGCCCGGAGGGAACCAGTCTGGAGGGGAGGCAAGGAAACCAGGCAGGTGCAGTAATTGTGGTAAGAACCACACGGGGGAGTGTATGAAAGGAAAAAGCGTTTGCTACAAATGCGGGCAACCGGGGCACATGGCTCCCCAATGTCAGAACAAACCAAAGGGGGGATGTTATTCATGTGGAGCACCCGACCACCAAATCAAGGACTGCCCGAAGAGGAAAGGTGACCTCGGGAGTGGCAACAGAAACAACAACAGCAACAGCGGGAACAATAACCGGCTGAGCTATGGGGCACCAGCCAGTCAAGCCAACAGGCCAACAGCCCGCACATTCAACATGACAGTCCAGGATGCAATGGAATCCAAGGACGTGGTGTCAGGTATCATCCCAATCAATGATATAAATGCATATGTGTTATTTGATTCGGGTGCTACTTGTTCTTTTGTTTCTGAAGAATTTGCTAGTCAGATAAATGTACCTTGTGAAAAGTTAGAACACCCTATGAACATAGAAGTAGCAAACAAAGAAATTGTCCCCGTAGAATACATTCATAGGAATTGTTGTGCTGAGTTGCGAGGATTTAAGCTCAACGTGGATTTGATACCCATTCGGCTGGGAGAGTTTGATGTAATCCTGGGAATGGATTGGCTATCGACCCACGGGGCAGTTATTGACTGTAAAGAAAAGTGTGTACACCTGAAGACTCCTAACAAGTCGAAGGTGGTCTTTTACGGTAGTAAGTCACCAAGGAAGTCTTGCTGTATTACTATGATGCAAACGAGGAGATTACTTAAGAAAGGTTGCGTGTGCTATTTGGCCCATGTGATCGATACTCGCCAGGTCGGGGGTGAGATAAGCCAAATACCAGTCGTGAGGGATTTCCCCGATGTTTTTCCCGAAGAGCTTCCGGGACTGCCGCCGGACAGGGAAACTGAGTTCGTTATCGATTTGGCACCGGGAACCGCGCCAATATCGAAGCCGCCATATCGAATGGCACCTGTAGAGATGAAAGAATTGATGGTGCAACTGCAGGAGCTGTTAGATAAAGGTTATATCAGGCCGAGCGTGTCACCGTGGGGAGCGCCCGTTCTGTTTGTAAAGAAGAAAGACGGTTCTATGCGACTTTGTATCGACTACCGGGAGTTGAACAAAGTTACGATTAAGAATAGGTATCCACTTCCTAGAATTGACGATCTGTTTGATCAACTCAAGGGAGCGAAGTACTTTTCAAAAATCGACCTGAGAACCGGCTATCATCAACTGAAAGTGAGACAGGAAGATATCCCGAAGACTGCATTCAGGACTCGTTATGGACACTTCGAGTTCCTGGTAATGTCTTTTGGATTGACAAATGCACCAGCAGCATTTATGGATATGATGAACAGAGTGTTCAAGCAGTACTTGGATAAATTCGTAGTCGTATTCATCGATGATATCTTGGTGTATTCAGAAACAGAGGAGGAGCATGCTGAACACTTTGAAGATGGTATTAGCAGCTCTCAGGAGGGAGAAATTGTATGCGAAATTTTCTAAGTGTGAGTTTTGGTTGCAAAGAGTGCAATTTCTGGGTCATGTCATCGACAAGAATGGTGTTTCGGTAGACCCAGCCAAGGTAGAAGCAGTTATTAACTGGGAACAACCGAAGTCGCCAACGGAGATCCGAAGTTTCTTGGGATTAGCGGGATACTATCGGAGATTCATCCAGGATTTTTCAAAGATAGCATCGCCGTTGACCAACCTCACCAGGAAAACAGTCAAGTTTGTTTGGTCGGAGAAGTGTGAGGAGAGTTTCATGGAGTTGAAGAAGAGACTCAGCCAAGCACCAGTGTTGACCTTACTGGACAACACTGGAGGTTTTGTAGTGTATAGCGACGCGTCACACAAGGGTCTTGGTTGTGTGTTAATGCAGCACGGCAAGGTGGTGGCGTACGCATCACGTCAACTGAAAGATTATGAGAAGGGTTACCCGACTCATGACTTGGAGTTAGCAGCGGTGGTGTTCGCTTTGAAGATCTGGAGGCACTACTTATATGGGGAGAAGTGCGAGATATATACAGATCACAAAAGTCTAAAGTATATCTTCACTCAGAAGGAACTAAATATGAGGCAGCGCCGATGGTTGGAACTGATCAAGGACTACGACTGTGAAATTCTGTACCATCCGGGCAAAGCAAATGTAGTGGCTGATGCCTTAAGTAGGAAAGGCAAGGTGAAATTGATGCAACTGACAGTCCAGGAGGAATTGATACGGGACTTTGAACGTTTGGAGCTGGAAGTTAGGTATCCAATGGAGGTGGACGAAAAGGTGTTCGCCGTGACGGTAGGTCCAACTCTACTGGATAAGATACAGGAGGCTCAAGAATTTGACGAGGAATGTATTGACATTAAGAGACAGTTATCAGAGGGAAAAGCCTCGAGGTATAAGGTTGACAACGCAGGATTGCTGAGATTTGAGGGGAGGATCTGGATACCCTACGTACCAGACTTAAGGGAAGAGATTTTGCAAGAGGCCCATAATACGAGATTTTCGGTACATCCGGGTAGCACCAAAATGTATCAGGATCTTCGTCAGCATTATTGGTGGCCGCACTTGAAGGGGGAAGTTGCAGAATTCGTCAGTCGGTGTTTAACTTGTCAGAGGATCAAGGCTGAGCACCAACGGCCGAGCGGATTATTGCAACCCTTAGAGATTCCCGAATGGAAGTGGGAACATATCATAATGGATTTTGTGGTGGGACTGCCAACAACGCAAAAGGGTCTAGACGCCATCTGGGTGATCGTAGATCGTTTGACCAAATCTGCCCACTTTCTACCAATCAAGATCAGGTACAAATTGGAACAGCTGGCGAAACTTTATGTGAAAGAGATAGTATCACGACATGGAGTGCCAGTATCTATTGTGTCTGACAGGGATCCGCGCTTCACGTCAAATTTCTGGAGAAGTCTACAGGAGAGACTGGGAACACAGTTAAGAATGAGTATGGCGTATCATCCTCAGACCGATGGTCAGAGTGAGCGAACAATTCAGACTCTAGAGGATATGCTCCGGGCAGTTGTGATGGACTTAAGTGGCAGCTGGGACGATCACTTGCCACTAGTAGAGTTCGCCTACAACAATAGTTACCATGCTAGTATTGGAATGCCACCGTACGAAGCATTATACGGAAGAAAGTGTCGAACACCGTTGTGCTGGGATGAAGTTGGTGAACGGAGGTTGTTGGGACCAGAAATGGTACAACAAACCGTGGAGATCATTAAAGTAATAAGACAACGGTTAGTAGCAGCCCAGGATCGCCAAAAGAAGTACGCTGACTTACATCGCCAGAAACGAGACTTTGAAGTTGGTAGTTTTGTGTTTCTGAAAGTATCTCCCTGGAAAGGAAAGATCCGTTTTGGGAGAAAGGGCAAGCTAAGCCCCAGGTTCATAGGACCGTTCGAAATTTTGAGACGGATCGGCGAAGTGGCGTATGAGGTAGCATTACCTCCTGAACTTGAGCACATTCACAACGTGTTTCACGTATCAGTGTTGCGTCCGTATAAGCCAGACTACAAAACATGTCATCTCCTATGAACCAATTCAAGTCGAAAGGGATTTATCGTACGAGGAGGTTCCTGTTCAAATACTGGATAGAAAAGAGCAGAAGTTGAGGAATAAAATCATTCACTCGGTGAAAGTTCTCTGGAGAAATCACGCGGTGGAAGAAGCCACGTGGGAACTAGAAGAGAAAATGAGAGCGAATTACCCCCAATTATTCGAGTAACCTTAGGTAGAAATTCCGAGGACGGAATTTTTATAAGGGGGAGAGGATGTAATGTCCAGAAAACTTTTAAACATTGTATCGAATTTATTTTAATAAATAAAATTCATTTTATTTAATTTTACGTATTTAATTGGATCCATGGGGGTATTATTATTATTATTAGTATTATTATTATTATTATTATTATTATTATTATTATTATTATTATTATCATCATTATTATTATTATTATTATTTAAATAAATAATTACATGATCCAAAAATTTTCTGTGCATTAAGGGGACTCATTAGTAGTTTTATTTAAATTAGTGGGCTAACCCTGAGAATTTAAATTGCAAGGAAATTGGAAAAGAAGATGAATAAATAAATTCTTGTAAATAAAGAATTATGGTTGAAAATAAATATTCTAGGTAAATAATTAATTGGGTTCGTTAATTAATTTAAGTGCAATGTGGTTGGATTAAATCGG
Organism: Aralia elata; assembly: GCA_034770075.1. Lineage (NCBI taxonomy): Eukaryota > Viridiplantae > Streptophyta > Magnoliopsida > Apiales > Araliaceae > Aralia > Aralia elata. The sequence goes on along the minus strand of CM068383.1, from coordinate 35,166,924 downwards.
GTCATTTTATTTGACTGACCCAAATTCCCATCTTAAATTTCATTTGGGCCGCCTCTTTAATTTATTTAGCTGGCCCAACCCTATTAAACTGAGCCCATTCCAATTCTTTTCAAGCGGGTCGACCCATTCCTTTCTTTCCAGTCGGGTTGCCTCAGTTGGAATGAGGAACCAGTAGCTCAAATGGGAATAACCGGCAAAATCAATTGGAAGGAAGCTCGGACCAGTGAAATCAATTGAGAGAGAGAGACCCAAGCCCTAACTCAATCAATCAAGCAAAAACCTTCAATCGAGCGGAGCAAAGGAGACGGGACAAGGGCGGGTCGTCAGGCGTGCGCCGGCGACGAAGGAAGCAACCAGCGGGGAAAGGAGGAGAACCACGAGCGACCAAGCAACGAATGACAAGGACCGGAGGTCCCAGAAATCCGGCGAAAACGACCGGCGAGATGCGCGGCTCGAGGAACTGACGGCAAAAAAAAAAAAAAAAAAAAAAAAAAACACAGCTGGGTTTGATGTGAAGCGACCGACAGCCCTCTCCCTTCCTACCGACGGTCCTTAACCGGCCAACGGAGGTAATACCCAGCCAATTGGGGTAAAGATTTGCCTATAAATTGACCCCAAGGCTGCCGAACCCTTTGCTGTGAGTCTAAAATTTAGGGTTCCAAATTTAGGAAAAAAAAAAAAAAAGAGAGAAGTCGCAGCAAGGAGGGGGAAACAGGGGAGATCAATAGGGTATGTCCAACACGATCAACTATTTCGGAAGGAGGAGAAGAACAGCTACTAGGAGCTCAGTCGTGGTCACCCCAGCCTTAAGGTATAAATGGACTTTATTAAGTTTTGACCCACTGCCGTGTAATCGTGTTTAGATTGTACTCCTCTTTTCTTCTTCTGTTATTGATTGTGTTGTTCCGGAATTGGGAAATTTTGTGTAAAAAGGGAACCTTAAGGTTCTGGCATGCCGGTTGTATACTGTAATTAGGCTGGTGATGTGCTGTAAAACGCACACCAGGTGTTTGTGGTAATGCCAAGCCAAAATTGTTGCTTCCTTTTAGTGTTTAGCATTCTGTCAATACCTTGTTGATTTATTTGGTTTAGGAAGCTACTATTGTGTTGGGTTGTAGCAGCCGATGGTAGTGGTTATGATGTACATTATTTGGGATTGTATGATATTGCTTAGTTTTCAACAGTTGACATTGTATTGTGTGGTGTCTGTTTGGACAATCTGATATTGTAGGAACATTAAGGTCCATTGCAGGTAACTGTTTTCATTGATGATGGTCATGTAGTCAACACCTAGTACATACAGGGAAGCATTTAAAAAGGGTTGTGAAGTTCATTGGGGTTTAATGTCTGTTAAACCACTAGTGCCTAACAAAGATAATAACTAGGGTCTAATTAGTATTAAAAAAAAAAAAAAAAAAAAAAAATAGGTATGAATATACATTACAAATAATAATTATTTATTATTTAGCAACAAATAATAAGTAAGGATAATGAAGATTTAATCTGAATTTTGTTACTTGAACAATAGATAAATAATTGAGAATGATTAAATATGAATAAAGTTAATAAAATAATTATTTATTATTTATCATTAAATAATAAATAAAGATAATAAATATTTAATTATTATTTAATAATAATAATAATTAAATATGAATAAAGTTAATAAAATAACTATTTATTATTTATCAATAAATAATAAATAAAGATAATAAATATTTAATTATTATTTAATAATAATAATAATTAAATATGAATAAAATTAATAAAATAATTATTAGTTATAAATAAAGATAATAAACATTTAATTCTTATTTAATAATAATAATTAAGTATAAATAAAGTTACTTAATAATAAGGGTGGTATTACTTAATCATTAATGAAATAATGATTAAGTATAAGGGAAATTATTAAATTAATTAATAATTTTTGAGTCCTTAATAAATAAGGTTAATGAACACTTAAGGACTGCTTAATTAAGTGTGAGTAGGATTTATACTGTAAGTATTTAGTTAATAAAGAACAAGAGTCATAATTACTAAATTACCCCTAAGGTAAATAGTAATTAAGAGTAAACTAAATAAATGATCAAGGGTTTTCTGTTATCTTTAAACCAAAATGAATTTATTTTATAAATGATAAATAAGGATTGTTAGACCATACCTGGAAGCAATTAAAGGTAATAATTGGAGTATTCAAATGATAGTGACCCTGATTAATTATTATCTGTTTAAATAATAAATAGAGGTCATTAAATTTTTGTTAGCTGATGGCTAGGTAGTAATTAAGTTCGGTGAATTATTTATCTGCTAAATGGATAGCATAAGTGGGTATAATTACGCAATGCTAATGGATAAACCAATTCTCTACCAACTGATAGGTTATCCACGGTCAAGTAATTAAAGCTAGAATTTAAATTGTAGCTGAGCAAACAGGCAAGTTCCTAACCCTAAACTTCTTACATTATTGCAAGTTCTTCCTTACTCAACTTTTTACCTTGAGCAATACTTCTAAAAACTTTATGCAATATTTTATTTCATGCAAAAGGTATATATTCTTGCAAGTATTCTTTAAGCTTGAATTTTATCTCCAAGCATGCTTTAAGTGGTCCAATTACTTTCAGAATTATGCCACATCTGTATAATTATTGACATTCGTGCATTCGAATTCGTATACTTAAATTCAGAAATCTATAAACCATTCATGGTTGAGTCTGAACCCTTGTTCGGTCAGACAATTTTGTGAAAATTTATAAAAGCTATCCGAACCAATCAATGGTAAGGATTCTTAGACTGTATGGACACCCCTTTATTTATAGGGGAGTACCCCACGTACCGTAAATAAGGTACAAATAGCAGAATTAAATGTTATGCATATACATAGGGTACGCGAGGCTGATCCCCTCAAGTACGTTATTCTGTAGCCAGTAACCAGAGGGTCAACCAGCTATTGACTCCTTTGGAAGTTATCGTTCAACGTCTATCTGATTATCAATTGTTCTAAAAAAAGCATTCATTGTCATTGCTTCTGATTATTTTATTGTTGAAATCCCTTTTTATCATCCCTTCATCATGATATATCTTTATTGTTGTACTTTAAACTTGCTGGGCAAACTCGTTGCTCATTCTTGCTATATCATGACTTTATTGCAGCAAAACCCGAGACTTCAGGGAAGAACAAAGGAAAAGAAAAGATGAAACAATAGATTCCTTGTAGCAGACTTTATAATCATGTGTAATTTAATTACTGTTCATGTAATTTAAACCCTAATAGTTATTTAGGGTATGGGTTGATGTACTTGATTAAGGTTAATTGTATTCTGGGACTAGTAACACCTTGTAATGAACAACGTATGTTTATATATTCCGCACTTTTAGATATCATATGTTGTTAGAGGTGGATGTTTATGTTGAATCGTGATGACCGGATCCGGGTATTTGGAGACCCGAATTTGGGGGCGTCACAGTATATATATATATATATATATATATATATATATATATATATATATATATATACTTACTAACTATTTGGGATGACTGTACCTAAATACTAACCTAACTATTACTACTATAAACATATCTTATCTCTTCTGCCATTATTTCTTCTGCAGGTTCTGAAAAGAATATTTCTGATATTAACCTTTTCTGCAGGTTCTACAGTCAATTTCCCCCCCCCCTCTTTTTATAATGACAAAGGTGGAGAAGAAAATATTATTATAATATGATGAAAGCATACTGTGATGAATATGTATATGGATAAATATTAACTGCACAGGTATATAGGTATATATATTGCATATTGTGATGAATATAATATGATGAAACCATACTGTGATGAATATGTATCTGGATAAATATTAATTGTAATGTCCAGGAATTTTAAACCTTGTATCAATTTGTTTTGATATGAGAAAGTTATTTTATTTAACTTTACGGACTTAATTGGACCCATGTAAGTATTAATATTTAATTATATAACACATATGGTCCAATAAATTTTCTGTGCATTAAAGGGGCTAACTTATAGTTCGAATAAATTAATGAGTTAACCCTAAGAATTTATTTGCAAGGAAATTGGGAAAAATTAATAAATAATTTCATTTTACTAATATTGGATTTAAATAATTCGAACGAGAAATTATTGTTGAAACAAATATTTTAAATAAGTAATTAATTGAATTAGTTATTTAATTTAAATATTAAAATATAATATTTGGGTCACCTTTCTTTCATTTGGATTGGCCTATTTCTTTTTATTTTTGATTTGGACCCAAATTTTTTTTATTTCTATTAGGTCGCTTCCTATTCATTCAGCCGGCCTAACCCTATCGGGTTGAGCCCAAATCCTTTCTAGCAGAAATTAAACCCATTCCTTTTCTTAGCCGAGTTGGATCCATTTTATTTGATGCACTCTACCGGTTGATTTGGGGATAAACCGAGCAACCACAAATCAGACAACCAAACCTAGCTAGACCCAAACCCTCAATCAATCGAACCAGACAAGCGAGAGACGGGAGAAAGAAACAAGGTTGTCAATCACCGACGATAGTAGGGGATAAGCGGCGACCGACGGCTGCCAAGGAGTGACCAGCGGACGGAGCGGGAGAAGGCACCAACGACCGAGCGTTTGACGAATGGACCAGGGGTTCCAGAAATTCGGTGAATCGACCGACGGGACCATGCGGCTCAAGGGGGCCGGCCGAACCCAGCTGGGAAATGATGGGGCTGAAGTGAACCGTCAGTCGCTACCTTCCTCTACCCGATGGTCAATGGCTCGACCAATTGGGGTTTTGCCCAGTAATTGGGTAAATAATTTGCTATAAATTGAAGCCCTAAACCCTAACCAAAGCTGCCGATATTGTGAGCCAAATTAGAGAGAGAGAGAGAAGTCATAAAAAAAAGAAAAAAGAGGAGAAGAAAAATTCGAAGGGGGAAACTACTGTGGATGTCTGCCGGCTTGATTTCCTACTTTGGGAAAAGGAGAAGGACGACAACTTGGACCCCAATTCAACTCAATTCAATTTCAAGGTATAACAATGGTTCAATGTTACACCGAGACATTGTGATGGTTTTCATGATTGGTTTTGTTTATTTAGTTTTCTTTTCTTTTCTTTCTTTTTGTACTTGGAATAGTGTTGTTCCTCTGTGTTGGGTTGTATTGTGTTGATGGAAACTCTGATATAGCAGAACCTTAAGGTTCGGACATCACAATTGTGTATAGGGAATAGACCAGTGTTGGGTTTTAGCATGCCCAACATGTGTTTGATGTAATGTCTGAACCAGATTGTGCTTCGCTTGGTATTAAGTGTACTGTCAATACACATTGTTTCTATAAAAATCAAATTTTGGTCTATTACATAATGGTATCTTGGCTGTTCACCGAAATTGAAACCAGTGTGTCATGAATCTGTTTGGTAGTTTTCCTATTGTGTTGAACAAGGCTCTAGTTGGCTTGAAATCTGATTACAGAAAATTATTCTATTGTGGCACACTGTGGCTGCTAAAATTGTGGCATGCCTATAAAGGGATGAAAATAGGATTACTACCCTTAATAATATTATGCAATAATTGAATTATTTTCTAAATGGGTTTCTTAATTCATTAGCTTATTCAACTATCGTAACTAACAAATGAAGTCTATTTAATTAAGTGTTATTAATTAACTATGATCAAGAAATAAACTAGGGATAATAATTATTTAACTATTATGTAATTAATAGTAACTAATACTATTGGATGGATTATTAGTTATTATTCGAATTAATAACGCACTAATAAAATAGTTATTTATTATTTAATGTTAAATAATAAATAAAGATAATAAATATTTAATTATTATTTAATTAATATTAAATAATAATTAAGTATGAACATAGTTAATAATAATAATTTATTATTTAATCACTAAATAATAAATAAAGATAATAAATATTTAATTATTATTAAATAATAATTAGGTATAAGTAAATAAAGTAGTTATTATAACTTAAGATAATAAATATTTAATTATTATTTAATTGATATTAAATAATAATTAAGTATGGAAAAAGTTAGTAAATAATTATTTATTATTTAGCAATAAATAATAAGTAAAGATAACAAATATTTAATTTTATTTAATTAATATTAAATAACAATTAAGTATGAACAAAGTTAATGAAATTATTATTAATAAAGATAATAATTATTGAATTATTATTTAACTAACATTAAATAATAATGAGTAAATTAATTATTTATTTTAAATATTTAATTATTATTTAAGTAATATTAAATAATAATTAAATGAAATAATAAATAAAGAAGATAAATATTCAATTATTATGATTAAGTAGGAGTAAGGTAAATAAATTGATTAATTATTATTTACCATTAAATAATGAATAAAGATGATAATTACTTAATTATTATTGCATTACTATCAAATAATAATTAAGTATGAGCAAGATTAACAACTTAATTATTTATTATTGGGCCTTAATAAATAAAGATAATGGTTACTTACTTACTTAGTATTAATTAAGTATGGGTAGAGTTAATGCATTAATTATTTAAATAAAGACTGGGGGGTCATAATTACTTAATTATCCTTAAAGAGGAATAGTAATTAAACGCAAGTAAAAACTAAATAAGTGATCAATTGTTATTTAGTTATCATTAAACAGTTATAAGTGACTGTTAGAGGGTGTTATTACCTCAGGAAAATATTGTTGGTAATTAACTTCTCAGTATACAGATCAATTAAGTATCCTATGGAATTGAGACTGATCTATTAACTTATATGCTATATGAATTGTTTAATTGCTAAATAAATAGCGTAAGTGAGTGCATCGATATACTGCTATACAATGCTAATGGATAAATCGACTCTACCAAATGATAGGTCATCCAAGGTCAATTAGTTAAAGCTAAAATTTATTGTAGCTGAGCAAACAGGCAAGTTCCCTAACTTCATTCTTTCAGTATATTGAATGCAAGTTCATCTTACTCAACTTTTACATTGAGCAAGTTCTTTATATCGAAACTTTAATTGTTGCAAGTTTCCTTTCATTCGAGCAGGCTACTATCGTACTGTGGCTTGAAATTTTATTCTAGGAATGTTTAAGTGGTTTAATTAATTTACAGTTATTCCACATCTATGATATTATTGACACTCGCATTTGGTGCATTTAAATTCGTACATTTATTAAAGTTCTGAAACTCATGAACTATTCATGATTAAGTCTGAACCCTTGTTCGGTCAGGCAAGTATGTGAGAATTTATAAAAGCTATCCGAACCAATCGAGGGTAAGGATTCTTAGACTGAATGAACACCCCTTTTATTATAGGGGAATACCCTAGGTACCGTATATAAGGTACAAACAGTAGAGTTAAATGTTATGCATATACATAGCGTACGCGAGGTTGATCCCCTCAAGTACTTATTCTGTAGCCAGTAACCAGAGGGTCAACTAGCTATTGACTCCTTTGGAAGTTATTGTTCAAAGTCTACTTGACTATCAATTATTCTAAAAGCAATTATTGTTCTTTCTTCTGATAATTATATTGTTGAAATCTCTTTCTACATTCCTTTCATCATGATATATCCTTATTGTTGTACTTTAAACTTGCTAAGCAAACTCGTGGCTCACCCTTGCTATATCATGACTTTCATTGCAGCTAAACCCGAGACATCAGGAAAGAGCAAGGGTAAAGAAAAGATGAAGTGATAGGCTTCATGTAGCTGATTTGACCTTATGTGTAGTTAATTATTATTAATGTAATTTAAACCTTGATATTTATTTGGGGTACGGCTTTGTGTTAAGTATTTAAGGTTATTGTATCTTGGGACTAGTAACACCTTTCTAATGAACAACATATGTTTGTTATATTCCGCATTTTTAGTCAATGTATGTTGTTGGAGGTGAATGTGGTATTGGATCGTGATGACCACATCCGGGTAGTTGGAGACCCGAATTTGGGGGGGTCACAGGTTGGTATTAAAGCCAAAGGTTATAAACTTTAGGATCATTAAACCTAGGTTATGACCTTAGATTTAAACTCGTATTGAGTACGCTAGGATATGAATCAAGGAGATTCAGATAATGGCCTTGTCTGGGGGTGGATTGTGAAAATCTGCCAAGCCGAGTTGTACATGATAAAATATCTTTTCATTTTATCGATGAATGTATTTTATTATGATACTGACATTGTTGTCTCTGTCTGTGTTTGTAGGATGGCTGACATAGGAGGGACCAATGGAGTCCAGGAGGAGGTATTCACAGATATACCTGTGGTTACCGAGCAGTTAGTGGGCTATGCACATGTTGCCCCAGGAGTACCACTGGATGGGCCCGAACCAGAGGAGGACTATCGGGGGGATCTACCAGAGCCTGTTATAGGTAGGGTAATGAGGTCCGGCAATCAGGACCCGGATGATAGTGAGGAGGACCCAGGGACTGATGGTGATGAGCCACCTGCTTATGTTGATGGCATGGGCTCTACTGCAGATGATATTATAGAGGGACTGACCAGTAGGAACGAGGAGCTGGAGGACCGGGTAGCTCATCTGGAGGAGCAGAACCAGACCCACCAGATCACGGAGGATCAGTGTAGGGAGCTAGCTTATCAGCTGGAGCATGAGTTGGGGGTGGTGAAGGTACAACTGCAGGGTTATGAGACCTCAGCGCAGCAGATTGGACCACTGCTACATCAGATGATGGCCAAGAATGCTGAGCTGAGAGAGAGATTGGAACAGAAGGACATGGAGATCGCCCATCTGAAGGCCAAGCAGGAGGCCATGAAGTTCGAGTTTGGGCTAGAGATTTCTGAGATGATGAGGGTTAGAGATGCTTGGGTCAGAGAAGCCAGAAGGGTTGATCAGTTGGAAGACCAGTTGGAGGCCGGAGCGGTAAGGATCGAGACCTTGGGATTTGCCTTGGATGCAGCCCATAGGAGGCCTCAGACTGAGATGGGAGAGTCTAGCCGCTCGGTTCGTCGTCGAGTCATGGGTGGAGCATTTTTTTCAGGTCAGCAGGCACGGATCTGTCACGACAGGTAGTGACGCGCTAGGATGATTGTCTTGTCTTGTTTTAGGGCAGTAGGTCCCACTTTTGTTAGGTTAGGAACATGATTGTGTTGAGAACCTTTATATCTTGTTACATGATTGGGGTAGCAGTTAAACCCCAACTTTTGTCTGTTATGAGGGATGGTCAGTTATTATTCCCCACTTTTTGTATCAGGGGAAATGGTTAATGATTGATAGGGCATGCAGTAGCGCATTTATAGAAGTATGCCACAGGTTTAGTCTGATTGTAACAAAACAGTGGTATATGAATATAAATGTAGTTGTTTCATTTAAATCAAATGTGTTTGATAAATGTTTCTACTCTTGATCACTGATCTCAATGACATATTGTGTAAAATATAAAACTATAGGTAAAAGTCAGCGGTTTTCCTTATTCAAATCATGCCGCCGAGAGGACGACCACGTAACCAGCGGGTTAAAGAGTCAGAAAGCGAGGTTGGGAATCAATCCAATCCAATGAGAATGTTCGTTGAGATGCTGGCAGAAGCCATGCAATCAAGACCCCCACCTGTAGGGACCCAACCAACACCCGAGCCAGCGCATCATTTGGCCACTTTCAAGGACTTCAAACCGGTTGGACCACCCGAGTTCAAGGTAACCCTTAACCCGATAGAAGCACATACCTGGAGTGAAGAGATAGAGAAGGTCTTCGAGGTCGCACGGTTGGCCGAGGAACAGAAAACAAGTTTTGCCACCTTCATGCTAAAGGGCGAGGCTAACTATTGGTGGAAGGCCAACAGGGGCCGGGATGAAGAAGGCATTGTCGCATGGGAACGCTTTAAAGAGATGTTCCTGGAAAACTACTTTCCAGAGAGCATGAAACAAGAGATGGAGGTCAAGTTTCTGGAGCTAAAGCAAGGAAGTATGTCCGTGGCTGAGTACGCAGCTAGTTTAATGAGTTGGCACGGTTTGCAACTCACCAAGTTAGCACAGAGGAAAGGAAAGCTCGTAGGTTTGAGCTAGGGTTGAAACCATGGGTATACCGTTCTGTTGCGGTGTTAAAAATCAAAACATTTGCAGAACTGTTGGAAAGGGCGATCATTGTAGAGGGTGGCAGTGAGGCCCTGACTAAATACAATCAAGAAAAGAAGAAGGGTCATGAGGGCCCGAAGGCAGGGAGCAGTGGGGGCAGTAACCCCAATAAACGCAAGTGGACCGAGAGTCAGTCATCCGGAGGGAACAAATCTGGAGGGGAGGTGAAGAAAGCAGGCAGGTGCAATAATTGTGGTAAAAACCACACGGGGGAATGCATGAAAGGGAAAAGCGTGTGTTACCGTTGTGGACAACCGGGGCACATGGCTCCTCAGTGCCTTAACAGGCAGAAAGGAGGATGCTTCTCTTGTGGACCACTCGACCACCAGATTAAGGACTGTTCGAAGAGGGAGGGCGACGTCGGGAATGGCAACCAGAGCAACAACAACAGCGGGAATAACAACCGGCTGAGCTATGGGGCACCAGCCAGTCAGGCTAACAGGCCAATGGCACGCACGTTCAACATGACTGTTCAGGATGCAATGGAATCCAAGGACGTGGTGTCAGGTATCATCCCAATCAATTATATAAATGCATATGTGTTATTCAATTCGGGTGCTACCTGCTCTTTTGTTTCCGAAGAATTTGCTAGTCAGTTAAACTTACCTCGTGAAAAGTTAGAACACCATATGAACGTAGAAGTAGCAAATAGGGAAATTATCCCTGTAGAATACATTCATAGGAATTGTTGTGCTGAATTGCGAGGATTTAAGCTCAATGTAGATTTGATACCAATTCAACTGGGAGAGTTTGATGTAATCCTGGGAATTGATTGGCTGTCAATTCACGGAGCAGTTATTGATTGTAAGAAAAAGTGTGTACACCTAAAGACTCCTAAAAAGTCGAAGGTGGTATATTACGGTAGTAAGTCACCAAGACAATCTTGTTGTCTGACAATGATGCAAACAAAGAAATTGCTTAAGAAATGTTGCGTATGTTATTTGGCCCATGTGGTTGATACTCGTCAGGTCGGGGATGAGATGAGTCAAATACCAATAGTGAGGGATTTTGCCGATGTCTTCCCAGATGAACTTCCGGGACTACCGCCGGACAGGGAAATCAAATTCGTTATCGATTTGGCACCGGGAACCGCACCGATATCGAAGCCGCCGTATCGAATGGCACCTGTAGAAATGAAACTGTGACGACCCCAAATCCGGGTCACCCGAACCGCGGACCTGGTTCGTCACTATCTCATACCTGCGTCAAACTATTGATAACTTACAGCGAAAATAAAGGAATATTCATATTGATATAACACAAATAATCCTGTCCCAAGTCTCGAAACCAAAACATCTACAACGTAACTTAATACATAAGGGTAATTAAGTCTTAATACATCACAAAAGTCAACGAGTCTTAATACATAATCAAAATGGTGATCTTAATGGTACAAAGCTAATCCGTAGCTTTGCCTTTGCCTTTATCCTTTCCAGAACTTTCACCACGAGCTCCACTAACTGAAATATTTTAAGGAAAGCAAGGGTGAGCAACAAATTTGCTTAGCAAGTATAATAACAATAATCGTGAATCATCAAATGAATACTTTATAGCTTACAAGAATCAAGAGAATAAAAGATAGCTCAAGAATCTGCATAATCTCAACGAATGACCTCATTAACACAATTGTAGGGCCTCTAAGGACCGAATGATTTCAATGTTTCCAAATGGAGGAAATATTCTATACTGAGTGGTCATCTTGACACTGAACTTTTACTAGAATCACCAGAAAATTCATCCGATAATCCAACATACTAATACAATAGGTGATCAGCCTAATGTACCCGGTGTTATACATAACCCCTTAAACATACTATTCGCGCGCGTGTCGGTCTCCCGACATACATACTGTTTCCCCTGATAAGAGGGTTGTTCATCTCAGCTTTACATAGGAATCCAAACCAAACAATTTGATTGGATAGCTTTACTTAACAACACTGATGATTAAACATACGTCTAGCCGAAACAAGTGGCGTAAACTATTTCCTTAAACAGTTCATAAATGAAGAACTAAACGTCTCATAGTCCAACAACAGATAATGAATTCAAATATACAAGCGGTGAATATCAATAATTTATCTTTGATGTGGAGTAATTGACAAAAATTAGTCCACCAAAATAATTGAAGGTAATAACTCGATTTGAGTCATGAAACTTGCAACAATGTACCTGTTTGCACGAAATAAAAGTAGTGCATAAGGTTTAGAAACTTGCCCAACACAAGGGTTAGACAAGGGTTAAAGAAGAACTTGCCTAAAGCGCTGCTACAATATTATAACACACGCTCCTTAATATCCTACACATGTAAATATATATTCACATAACAATTAGTCACATAAAGACTAGGTTCAAAACAGACGTTGCATCATTAAAACACGTTGATTGCCCTACGACTATCCAGTCGGGGGTCTCGCTCCCCGGTGAGCGAGCGGCTGCCCAGCGCCCCCTGGAAACCAAGCCTAAATTGCAATTAGATTATTCAATTTCCGCCTTAAAACAATACCAATCTGGTTGACATTTGAGAAATAATTAAGCATTTAGGGTTTAACAGTATATGCTTAGTTAACCTGTCTAATCATTTAATCCAAGGAAAAATATAAGTGTTGGACCCATTGAAAAGGTTTCATTAGGTCAGACCCGACTTGACCCGCCTGACCGACCCAACCTGGCCCAAACACGGAGCTGGCGCTACGGCGTCGAGCCCAAGCACTGGACCTCACGCTGCGGCGTGAGTCCCGTGTCTTCTCCATGACCGGGCTTCACGCTGCGGCGTGAGCCTTAAAGCTTGGGCCTCATGCTGCGGCGCGAGTCCTGGTTTTTCCCCACTTGCCCCTCACTGCAGCGTGAGCTGTAGGGCATATGGGTGGCGCTACGGCGCCATTCTACAGTAGCCGGATTCTGGGTTTATTTCCAGAACGCGACTCCGACCTCCGGCCACTCCAACCTCCATAACTCCTTCAATACACAAGCAAATTGGTCCATTCCGGACTCTATGGATTCCTGACTCATGGGGCTACAACATATCAAAAATGCAGAGCTACCCATTAACATTAACATGGTCAAATCTAAAGCCAAAGTGTAAAGTTCATACTCTGTTCTTCGAGTTCTTGACAAGTTTTACGAAAATCATTCCTACGAACTCGTTTTAACTCCTTTTTACTCCATTCCAATTGGGTTAGCTTCGTAACCCATGGAACTACAACACCATAGCAACAAATAAAATTAACAAACACGAAATCTAGCATTTATAGTCCTCTAAAAAGTCCAAATGTCCAAAAGTCCATTGTTCTTCATGTTCTTCATCCTCCTTAAGCATAGGTACAGATTTCTTCTATTTTTGTTCCACTTTGATGTTATTAATGGCTTCTATAGTCCCTTAACAACATATACAAATATCTAGAACAAGCAAAAACATCCAGAATCGCTAGAAAATCAATCAACAAGCCCAAGAGCTCAAAAACTAAGAAAACTTGAAAATCTTTACAAGAAATCGAATGGAATGGATTTTGTTGGTGTTTACCTCTGTAAATCCTTCCTAGATGATTTAGAAGCTTGCTAGGCTTGCTTGGCTCGAGTTCTTCTTGCTTGGACTCTCTTCTTCTTCCACCCGTGCCTTCTTCTTCCTCCTTCTTTTTTTTCCGGCGAGTCTTCTTCTTTTCCGACGACTTTTCTGGCGGCCTTCTCCTTCTTTCTTCTTCCTCTTTGCAGCTCTTTCTCACTCTCTATTTCTCTCTCTCTATCAGCTGATTGTTTAGGGAAGGAATGAGAGTTTGAATGATTTGGGAGAGTGGAGGAGTGAATTAGGGAGAAGTGGGTTTGGTGCTCAAGGTTAGCCAAATTTTCCAAGCTTGCCGGCAATACACCCCCCATGCTCTCCTTTGATTGGTCTAATGTGGTTGGGTGGTTCCCACTTGGAGAAACAAGTCAAAATAAATACCCGAAAACACCAAAAATATATCCAAAAACTCCCACTTTTGTACCAAAACTGGTAAATAACTCTACCCAAAATTAAACTGGGTACTCCCATAAATTATTGGGACATATAAAAATAATTATTATGGGGTTTGCCCATTTATTCGGAACAGCCTTATCATATGTTTCGGATACCTAATAAAACACGAACGGGCTCAAAACGAAAATTTGACACTTGGAAAAATTATTCGTACGGATATACATATTTATGAAATTTATTAAAGACGAAAAAGACACAAAAATATTATGGCGTGAATAGCACCTCGATAAGCGTGCCCCGTGAATAGTGAATTTGCGATTTTTCGCGAAGTCAAAGTATTCACCCTAACGGCACTACAATACAAGCACACATATTAGGTTATCACACAACCTTTAAGCACATAACACATAATAATATACATAAAAATAAAAATTCATTTCATTCATACATAAACTCGGGTTACAAGGGAATTAAAATTCTCGATCGTTACAGAAAGAGTTGATGGTTCAACTGCAGGAACTGTTAGACAAGGGTTATATCAGACCGAGTGTGTCCCCATGGGGAGCGCCAGTTCTGTTTGTAAAGAAGAAGGATGGTTCTATAAGGCTTTGTATCGATTATCGGGAGTTGAACAAAGTTACGATTAAGAATAGGTATCCGCTTCCTAGGATTGACGATTTATTTGATCAACTTAAGGGAGCGAAGTACTTTTCAAAAATTGACCTAAGAACAGGCTATCATCAACTGAAGGTGAGGCAGGAAGATATCCCGAAGACTACATTCAGGACTCGTTATGGGCACTTCGGGTTTCTGGTAATGTCATTTGGATTAACGAATGCGCCAGCGGCATTTATGGATATGATGAACAGAGTGTTCAAGCAGTACTTAGACAAGTTCGTAGTTGTATTCATTGATGACATCTTGGTGTATTCAGAAACAGAGGAGGAGCATGCAGAACATTTAAAAATTGTATTGGAAGCTCTCAGGAGGGAGAAGTTGTACGCGAAGTTTTCTAAGTGTGAGTTTTGGTTGCAGAGGGTACAATTTTTGGGTCACGTCATCAACAAAAATGGTGCTTCGGTGGATCCAGCAAAAGTAGAAGCGGTTATCAATTGGGAGCAACCGAAGATGCTAACGGAGATCCGGAGTTTCTTGGGATTAGCAGGATACTATCGGAGATTCATCCAGGATTTTCCACATATAGCATCGCCGTTGACCAATCTCACCAGAAAAACAGTTAAGTTCGTTTGGTCGGAGAATTGCGAGAAAAGTTTTATGGAGCTGAAGAAGAGACTTAGCCAAGCACCGGTGTTGACGTTACCCGACAACACTGGGGGTTTCGTAGTATATAGCGATGTGTCACACAAAGGTCTTGGCTGTGTACTGATGCAGCACGGCAAGGTTGTTGCGTACGTATCACGTCAGCTGAAGGACTATGAGAAGGGTTACCCGACTCATGACCTGGAGTTAGCCGCGGTAGTTTTCGCCTTGAAGATTTGGAGGCACTATCTATACGGGGAGAAGTGCGAGATATATACAGATCACAAAAGTCTGAAATATATCTTCACTCAGAAAGAGCTGAACATGAGGCAGCGCCGATGGTTAGAATTGATCAAGGATTACGACTGTGAGATTCTGTACCATCCGGGAAAAGCAAATGTAGTGGCTGATGCCTTAAGCAGAAAAGGCAAGGTGAAATTGATGCAGCTGACAGTTCAAGAGGAGTTGATAAAGGACCTTGAACGTCTGGAACTGGAGGTTAGGTATCCGATGGAGACGGACGAAAAATTGTTTACCGTGACAGTAGGTCCGACTCTACTAGATAAGATAAAAGAGGCTCAAGAATTTGATGAAGAGTGCATTGTCATTAAGAGGCAACTATCGGAAGGAAAAACTTTGAAGTACAAGGTTGACAACACAGGGTTACTGAGATTCAAGGGAAGGATCTGGATACCCTACGTACCAGACTTAAGGGAAGAAATATTGCAGGAAGCCCATAATACGAGATTTTCGGTACATCCGGGTAGCACCAAGATGTACCAAGATCTTCGTCAGCATTATTGGTGGCCGCTGTCGACGCCGGGTTTTTCGCTTTCTCTCGTCTTTTCCAATTTTAGCCTTTTGATTTAGATGACGTTTGGAAAAGGTCGGCATTGATGTCGACGGGGTTTTGAAAGATCGTTTTTATGATGAGCCAATTAACCAGAGTCGCCAGTTGGTAGATTTGAAATGGATGTACCAACTCATCCGAGTTTTCGTTTTTTTATAAATCGCTGGCTCATGTGTGACTCCGAATTAATTGGTCTGCGAATCGAGATTCATAGAGTTCGGGGGCTTGCTTAAGTGAGGGGAAGGTGTCAGGCACCCCTCGACTTCCGTGAAACACGGTTACCGCAATCTTGATGCTTTCCTATCCTTTAATTCACGAATGTGTGTGTGCGCGCGCTTGTGTGTGGGTGTGTGTGTCTATGTGAATGATATGGTGAGTTTGTATGAAAGAGTCATTTGGATTTGAGGGAAAATCGTGCTTTTAATTTGAGAACGCTTCGGAATGTCTTTTCGATATACACGAGAAGGCTTTATTTCTTTATGAGAAAGGTTTGATTTTGATTGTCCAAAACTATGAGATTTTTTCATTAAGTGTCGTTTTGGCCAAACAAGAATTTTAAACCTTCGTCTAAATAGGAATCGAGATCTATACGTTGCTTTCATAAAATGATGGGCAATTTCTAGAATCTCTTTAACCCTATATACAACGGTTTAATAAAAACGTCATTTTATTTATAAAATCATTTTGTGTGATGTTTTGGAAAACAATCCTTCTCTAGCTTTCTCGTTAGATAGGAATCGACATTCATTAACATTTCTCAAATTTTAACCTCGTGATTCTAATATCCTACTTTGATTGATTTTATGAAAATCTTATCATTTAGCTTTGAAACCAATTTCGTGTCATAAATCAAATCAAGCATAAACACGCGTCGGGGCTATTCATGGGCATGTAAGCCATCAAAATATCCCCGAACGCCAACAATCACAAATTTCACTATTTCGGGGCCTTAAACACGATTCCCGCCTTGGCGTCGTTTTAAGGCCCAAAGGTTACATGTTACGAAACGAGTATCTTGAATCTATCACATACATCAAAACGTCCATCATCGGATTTGGACCTCGGGGTCGCATTCCTAGGCTCACACGAGATTAATACATGCCTACAAAATGAATATTACATGACTAACCAACCCGGGTTTATCTAATATACCATGATATCCGGAAATGACAATCTAAATAACTTACACCCAACAAATTATCACAAACAAGCTAGAAATTTTATCAATTGGAGATCCTCGGGTTGTTAGGAAGAATTTTGTTCCGATGGAACCCTCCCTAATAATCCATAATCCATGATTGTTCAACAATATACATGAAAACTACATCCCATCTAAGCAAATAAGATGATATGAATTGTTATAACAAAAGGAATTTTTACCTTGCAAAATGATCTCAAAAAGGATGAAGTCTTGGTATTTGAATAGGATGAGAAATATATTTGATACAATCAAAATTAAAGGAGTAAAATTTCTCTCTTTTTCCTCTCTTTTCTTCCTATTTTTGTTGCAAAATCTACTATTTTTCTCTCAAATTCCGTGCTGCTGTTTGCTGTTTTTCTTCTTCTTCTCCAAAATTTGCTGAACTTGCTGAACCTGCTGTATGCTGCCCGAAGCGGCTTAAATAGGCTGGCCAGAGCCAGCCGCAGATCTATCTGCGGCTGGCCAGCTGGCACGCCTCCCATCGCACTCAGCTGGTAGTGCTGATTTCCCGGTTTTCGTGCTGGCGCACCCACTTGGCCGCAGATCTATCCGCGACTGGCGGGCTTGACTTTCTTGATTTTCGTGCCACGCCTCGATTTTCGTACCGCAACGTCGGTTTTCGCTGACAGGCTCGTATTCCGCAGTCCGGGAACTTCCGGGAGACGTGCCACCTCATTCGGAAATGCCTGCCTTGGACGGTCATGCTGTCACGTCGACTTGGGCTGCCCAAATCATTGCGGCGGTGCCGGGCGCTCGCCCTTGTGCCCGCTCTTTTGCTCCTGCAAGCTGGTTCAATTGACGATTTCGCCCTCCTGTCAAGGTTAGTAGAAGGAAACGCAAAATTTGGGTGTCTACAGCTGCCCCTCTTTATCATGTTTATGAAATGATAAATGAAATGAACATGATAAAGAATAGACACTCGATGCATGAATGACAGTGTAAGAATGACAGTGCATACATGATGTCTCACGCATATAGCTTATGATGCAACATAAGATGCAATGCATGCAAGACATTCGTAAGAGTGACAATGTATCAACCCCTTGACCGTGTTCGTTAGTCTTTGGGTTCACTCCTTCAATCTATCGTCTCGTTCGGGGCCGGGTATCGTCGCCGGTCACCCATCGCGTAACCCCCGGTTATCGTCGCCGGTCGGTCCTCTGTCGGAGCCGGTTATCGTCGCCGGACATCCATCTCGTGATCGCCGGTTATCGTCGCCGGTCGATCGTCATGTCGGGGCCGGGTATCGTCGCCGGTCACCCATCTCGTAACCCCCGGTTATTGTCGCCGGTTGGTTATCTGTCGGAGCCGGTTATCGTCGCCGGACATCCATCTCGTGATCGCCGGTTATCGTCGCCGGTCGATCGTCATGTCGGGGCCGGGTATCGTCGCCGGTCACCCATCTCGTAACCTCCGGTTATCGTCGCCGGTCGGTTATCTTATCGGAGCCGGTTATCGTCGCCGGTCATCCATCTCGTGATCGCCGGTTATCGTCGCCGGTCGATCGTCATGTCGGGGCCGGGTATCGTCGCCGGTCACCCATCTCGTAACCTCCGGTTATCGTCGCCGGTCGGTTATCTTGTCGGAGCCGGTTATCGTCGCCGGTCATCCATCTCGTGATCGCCGGTTATCGTCGCCGGTCGATCGTCATGTCGGGGCCGGGTATCGTCGCCGGTCACCCATCTCGTAACCTCCGGTTATCGTCGCCGGTCGGTTATCTTGTCGGAGCCGGTTATCGTCGCCGGACATCCATCTCGTGATCGCCGGTTATCGTCGCCGGTCGATCGTCATGTCGGGGCCGGGTATCGTCGCCGGTCACCCATCTCGTAACCCCCGGTTATCGTCGCCGGTTGGTTATCTGTCGGAGCCGGTTATCGTCGCCGGTCATCCATCTCGTGATCGCCGGTTATCGTCGCCGGTCGATCGTCATGTCGGGGCCGGGTATCGTCGCCGGTCACCCATCTCGTAACCTCCGGTTATCGTCGCCGGTCGGTTGTCTTGTCGGAGCCGGTTATCGTCGCCGGACATCCATCTCGTGATCGCCGGTTATCGTCGCCGGTCGATCGTCTCGTCGGGGCCGGGTATCGTCGCCGGTCACCCATCTCGTAACCTCCGGTTATCGTCGCCGGTCGGTTATCTTGTCGGAGCCGGTTATCGTCGCCGGTCATCCATCTCGTGATCGCCGGTTATCGTCGCCGGTCGATCGTCATGTCGGGGCCGGGTATCGTCGCCGGTCACCCATCTCGTAACCCCCGGTTATCGTCGCCGGTTGGTTATCTGTCGGAGCCGGTTATCGTCGCCGGACATCCATCTCGTGATCGCCGGTTATCGTCGCCGGTCGATTGTCTCGTCGGGGCCGGGTATCGTCGCCGGTCACCCATCTCGTAACCTCCGGTTATCGTCGCCGGTCGGTTATCTTGTCGGAGCCGGTTATCGTCGCCGGTCATCCATCTCGTGATCGCCGGTTATCGTCGCCGGTCGATCGTCATGTCGGGGCCGGGTATCGTCGCCGGTCACCCATCTCGTAACCCCCGGTTATCGTCGCCGGTTGGTTATCTGTCGGAGCCGGTTATCGTCGCCGGACATCCATCTCGTGATCGCCGGTTATCGTCGCCGGTCGATCGTCTCGTCGGGGCCGGGTATCGTCGCCGGTCACCCATCTCGTAAACTTTCCACTTCAACACGTCAAATGGCTGCAAGGGAGCAAGGTGGGACCCACCAGGGCCAGCCGCAGATGGATCTGCGGCCAGCCGCAGATACATCTGCGGCCATGATCGGGCCTTAAATCCAACGCGGCTCCTCCAGATCTGTCACTTTCAACTTGTAATCCAAAGAGATTTTCTCGATTTTTCTTGTTCGCAAGGGCTTTTTGTCGATTTTTTCAACTTTCCTGCAAAAACTGTTCCGGTAGGATTGATCTACACGCTACAGGTAACACTTTGACCGGTCACTTTTCAATTTCGTCAATGTTTTGCTATACATTTGACTATTTACATGTTTAAAGATAAAATGTATGCTTTACGATGCTATGTAATGTTTCATCATATATACATGCTATGTATCAACTATGTGAGTCCTATTTTATGTTCATGAGGCGGTCCCACATATTGTTATTCCTTTTCTGCAATAAAATCATGCATTACATGTTGTAATTACAATTTAAATCTGTTTGAGGCTTTGATTGATGGAAAACACGTTTGGCTTATGCCTGGGATGTTCAATTTACAAACGGAACTCTGCCGATTTTTTTTTTTTTTTTTTTTTTTTTTTTTTTTTTTTAACATGCATCACGTTGCATTAATCATATGATGAGGCTAGAAATTTAGAATGTTCATTACATAATTTTAAAAGGAAACTTACCTTCTTTTTCGCCCGTTCTATTCCAGCTATGGATCGTGATGCGCCCAGTAGCTCCTCCGCCTCTCGGACTTCGGGTGTTCGCCGTCGTAGGGCTGCACCCACTCCTGTTCCTCCTCGGACCCGTCAGGCTCGTCGTTTGACGGAGGCTGTCATTCGTCCTGGTCATCCGGACGTTGAGGAGGCTGTTCCTCCGGAGGTCGCGGCAGAGGGGCCATCCTCCAGCACACCGGCTCCATCTACTCATCAGGCTCCTTCTGGCGCCTCTTTGCAGATACCCGATCTTTTGGGTCGGGATCTCAGTCGTCACCCCTCATCCTCTCTCGTGGCTAACGAGGTATATTTCAGCTCTATTCTGATTTCACTCTCAATTTCTCCATTCTCCTTTTATCCGGATTGACCCCTTGGTGATTGCCCCAGGTACCCGAGTTTACCCAGCCGAGGGGCAACTGGTTCAACATCTACTCCCTTTACGCGGCCCTGCACAGTGACTATCGGGCGATGGTGGACTCTTGGGGCTTTCGACATTTCTTCACTATCATCCCCCGCTAGTGCCCCTGGGGTTACATGAGGGCTTTATCCGAGCGATGGTTCCACCAGACGCAGTCTCTTCATCTCCTCGACTGCGAGGTCGTGTTGACCCCATGGGACTGGAGGTACATTACTGGCATTGAGTTTACCGGGTCCCGCGTCCCCTTGGATCTTGATATCACTCCTGTGGAGGTTCGAGCTTTGCTGGGCTTCGCTGCTGAGGACCGGGTCTTTAAGGCCCGCAGTATCCGATCTGGTGCCTTGGCTGTCGATGCAGTCGGGGGTCTCTATGCGATGCCCATTCCAGCGGATCAGGGTACCCGCGATATTCTACTCCGCCGCTTGTTCCTGACGATCATGAGGGGTTGTTTCCTAGGGAACAACTCCTCCACCATTCATTTCAGCGTCGTGGGAGCGGTTAGAGACGTGGATCGCATCAGTGACTATGACTGGGGGTCATTCACCTTTGCCTATTTCCTCCACGGCATGCGCCTACGCTCGGAGGGACAGACTGATGCCTGGCTCGGTTTCTACCACTTTCTGCTGGTGAGTCCCTTCCTCCTCTCTATTACTGTATTTCTTTTCTTTTCATCCTTTTCTGTACTTGATAGTGACTCATGCCTTGCCTTGTTTCTATTCACAGTTCTGGGCTTACGAGCGGCTGCCATGTCTGAGGCCTCTCACTACTCTGGGCCCGGACACTTATCCTCGGGGTCGGCGATGGCATCACAGTACTCTGGAGGAGGTCCCCGTGTCGGGCAGCTTTGCACATTGTCGTATTCAGCTGGAGTTGATCACGGCTGCCGACGTCGTCTGGATTCCCTACCTCTCCGAGCATTTGACTGTGGGGTTTGCTGACGGGCATCCTTCCGGCCCGGAGTTCGAGCTTTCTACCCGTCGCCTCACTTTGCAGAGTGTTGGAGGCTGGGTGATGTATCTGGGAGAGCGCGCATTCAGATGCGTCACCGGGGAGATCCGCATCCCGCACTCCCTTTCTTTCACTTCTTTCTGGCCGATGGATTCTCAGCCTTCAGAGATCATGCTTGCCGGGGAGGATGGTCGGATGCTTTCCACAGGTCCCACTACGAGTGATGCATTCCGTACATGGTGGGTGCCCCGTACCATCGGTCCTCAGACTCGGGCCACTTTCTTCCTTGGAGACATGGTTCCAGGCTCGGTGACGATGACCGATTGGGCTGCCTGTGTTCGGACCCCTACCCACGCTGAGCAGATCGCCTCATTGACCCGTCAGGTAGATCAGTTGTCGCTGTTTATTCGGGGGTTGGGCCGGACCCCGGAGGAGGCTTACACCTACGATCCTGACGGTGCAGGTTATGATGCAGGCCCGAGTTCATCTGATGCCACAGCGCATCCCTACATTCCTGATATGAATTTTGGTCCTCCGAGCTCGGCGACTCCAGGGGATCAGTTCGAGGATCCTGCTTTCATAGATGATACTGATTTTATTTAGACCAGGATAGGATAGGGTCTTTTGTATCAGCACCTGCTTAGATTTCTTTTTCATTTATGCACTATGTACTGAACTCATTTATTTATTTATGCACAGTTTTCTTTTCATTTTTATGGAATTCACCTGTTTTATTATTAACTGTATGATGCATGCTTTTTTATTTATGGATAGAGAATGACCCCTGTACAGTCCTTTTGATACTATTTTTCCACAGATGTCGTCCTCGGATGCCGTGGTTCGTTTGGATTCCATTCCTCCCACAGGGTTGGTTGGCAGTCTCTTCCGTTGGTTGGACAGTTTACTGCCGGCAGACAGGATTATCGCAGATGGTCTTTTGGGACATTCTTGGTCCTTACTGACCTTCCAGGTGCCAGCGGGCTTCGTGGATGGTCTTCTGAGCTATTGGGCCCCTGCCCGTCAGGTGTTTAGGTTAGGGACAGTAGAGCTGACCCCCACCCTTGAGGAGTATGCTCGCTTCACCGGCTTGCCCCTGGATAGACCTTGTGCTAGGGTCACAGTTGGTTCCATGCGCCGTCAATTCTTGACTTTCACCGGTTTGCGGAGGGCTGTCTTATTACCGGTAATCACATCAGACCATATGGTTCCTCTTCAGTTCTTGATCGACCGATTTGGCTCACTTGACAGCTTTCGTCTATTTTTCGGTGATTTTTCCGTGTCCGAGGAGCGCTGGGACGCCTTGAGAGTGGACGTTCTGATGGCCTGTGTCATCTCAGTTTTGTATTTGCCTGCAGGATCCGATCATTTGGACATGCGGATTGTTGCGGCCGTTAGGGCCCTTCAGGAGGATCACACCATTCTCCCCATGGTATTGGCGGATACCTACATGTCGGCCACATATTGCCAGTCCTTCCGAGGGAGATTCTTCAGAGGGAGCTCGACCTTGTTGTACATATGGTTCATGAGTCATCTTAGTCCCATCGGCCATTTCCGCCGCCCAGGGTTTTGCTTCAGTCATGACATAACCACGCAGTTTTCGCTTCGTCCCGTGAGTTGTACTGATGTGGCTTCCTGGACATCATTTTTGTCTATCATTGAGGACCCCTTTCATCTATTGGTTTACTCGGGCTATTGCTCCTTCATGAGCTTCTTGACTCATGTGCCTGGTATGGATTTCATTCCCATTGCTGGGTTAAGGGGCGTGACGACCTATCATCCCCTGGCGGTTATGGGGCAGTTTGATCAGACACAGGATCTACACCCCTTCGCGGGTGCAACCGCATACCGATTCCTTATATCATCCTGTACAGAGAGGGATCTACTGCAGGTATACGAGCTTTGGGATTGCAGGATCTTTGCCGAATATAGTGAAAGCTGTCACATCCAGACATTTGCCTACGTACAGTGGTTGCGTGGAGACCTGGATTCGGCTAGTTTGAGTCGGACTGGGGCCTTTGATGACTCTGGAGTGATTTTCACAGAAGATACCACAGACCATTCCATTTCAGCCGATTCTGCCCCGAGTCGGGTCGCTGAGGATTCCCGACTCCGCCTGGCCCTGATTACTACTGAAGCCGAGAGGGATGCCGCCCTTGCCGAGAGAGATGAGGCCATTCGGGCTAGAGATGCTGCCATTGCTGATAGAGAGGCCATTGTATTTCAGACCAGGGCAGTGGTAGATGCTCATTTTGGGACTGTCAGCCGAGCTACTGCTTTACTGGATCGTATTGATATGCTGGGGCAGCAGATTGCAGGAGATGCTGATGCTTCAGATCTATCCACCACCCTGTCCATCCTGCTTCGGCTATTTTCAGATTTGTAGATTATTTTATTTCCTGCATAGACTATGTTGATTTCATCAGTTATTGAAAGAGAAATCTTGTAATAAAACGACTTATATATATAGACATGCATTTAAATTTAGTCATTTTCCCCTTTTGTCGTATCATTGCCATCCATCGGATCATCATTTTATCCAACTGACCATGATTTGACATTTCGCCTTCTTTCTTTCCTCAAGACTTGATGGAGATTTGACAGATATTGCCGCACACCTTTTGATTTCGTCGGATTGAATCTCAGATTTTGGATAACTGTTTGGGTTGGATCAGGCTATGTATTCTGGGATGAAACTGGTTAGGCAGTTGGTTTTGGGAAGGTTTTGAGGGTGTAGGAAGGTTTTATCTGGCTATCGAAAATTGGTTTTGGTTAGGGAAAGGATTATTTTTTTTTAAAGGATCGGACCGCGCCATGATGGTGCCTACGTACCCCCACAAGTTGGGAGATCAGGTCCTACGTAGTTCGCTCTCAAGGAAAAAGGACCTGATGATTCAAGCGTAGAACCGCTTCACCGAGTCAGAATTGAGGGGTTGTGGAAATACCTCACCATCCATTTCTTGCAATATGAGGGCTCCTCCGGATAGCACTTTCTTGATCACAAATGGCCCTTCCCAGTTCGGGGCAAACTTCCCCTTGGCCTCGTCTTGACAAGGCATGACTCTTTTCAACACCAAATCATTTTCCTTGAACTTCCGAAGTCTTATCTTTTTATCGTACGATCGAGAGATCCTCTGTTGATATAGCTGACCATGCCAAACGGCAGCCACTCTCCTTTCATCAATCAGGGCCAATTGGTCGTATCGACTTTGCATCCAATCCTCCTCGCTTATCTGAGCATCGATCACTATTCTGAGGGACGCCATCTCAACTTCAACTGGCAGGACAGCCTCCATTCCATATACCAAGGCGTATGGGGTTGCCCCTGTGGAAGTACGCGTTGACGTTCGGTAGGCTAACAAGGTGAGGGGTAACAAATCCGGCCATCCCCGATGATTAGCAGACATTTTTGCCATGATCTTCTTGATGTTTTTATTTGCAGCCTCCACTGCCCCATTCATCTTAGGACGGTAAATGACGGAATTGAGATGCTTGATCTTGAACTGGTCACACAATTCCTTCATGAGGGCGTTGTTTAAATTCTTGGCATTGTCGGAGACCACAACCTCAGGTTGCCCATATCGGCAAATGACATTATTCCTGATGAAGTTGACGATGACCTCCTGAGTGACTTTGGGGAAAGAGGCTGCTTCTACCCATTTGGTGAAATAATCGATCATGACGAAGATGAATCGGTGCCCGTTGCTTGCTTTGGGCTCTATTGGTCCGATTACATCCATTCCCCACATTGAAAATGGCCAGGGGGAGGTCATACAGTGCAGTTCATTGGGAGGTGTATGGATCACATTACCGTGCGCCTGACATTGATAACATCGCTTGACATGATCATCGCAATCGGCCCTCAGTGTTAACCAATAATGCCCTGTCCTCAAGATCTTTTTGGCCAACATCGGTCCACTCATGTGTGGCCCACACACCCCGCCATGGATTTCATTCATAATCCTTTGGGATTGCGTTTCGTCTACGCATTGCAACAGTCCCAACCCGGCATCCCTTTTGTAAAGCGAATCGCCACTCAGATAAAACTTCATCGCCATCTTTTGAATTCTCATCCTTTCAGTCCGATTTGCCTGATCGGGAAGGGATCTGTCTCTCAAATATTCCCTTACGTCGTGATACCAGGGCTGCCTTGTCAACACCACCTCGTTTGATAACACTGCCCACATTTTCCTCATATGCCGGGGCATTCTGTACGGTGATCTCAATCTGTGGACTGTCCCTACTCTTGATCACGTGGATTAAGGAAGCCAAAGTCGCCAACGCATCGGCAAAATCATTTCGTCCCCGAGGAATATGGCGGAAGGCGATATCTTCGAACTCTTGCATAAGCTGGGTGACACAACGATGGTATGGAAGTAACCGAAGCTCCTTAGTGTTGTACACCCCGATTGCTTGTCTGATTACCAATTCTGAATCCCCGAACACCGCTAGTCTTTTTACTCCCATGTCACGGGCCAATCGGAGTCCCAAGATACACCCCTCGTATTCAGCGGTGTTGTTCGAATTGCTGAACCGAAGTTTAGTGGCCACGGGGTATTGTTCTCCGGTGATAGAGACTAGGACCGCTCCGGCTCCTGCCCCCCCGGCATTCATGGCACCATCAAAATACAACTTCCAGAATTGTCCCTCGTCATCACATTTTTCGCGCGATACCCAAAATATATCCTCGCCCGGGAGAGGAGTTTCTAACGGCTCCATCCCTCCTGCCGGGGCTTCTGCCAACTGATCTGCAATTCCCTGACCTTTCATGGCCTTTTGGGTCACGTACACCATGTCAAACTGTTGTAAAATCAACTGCCATCTTGATAGTCGACAATTCAGCATGGGCCTTTCGAAAATATATTTCAGGGGGTCCATTCTTGATATCAGGTACGTTGTATGCCCATGGAGGTAGTGCTGTAATCTCCCTGCAGCCCAGGCCAGAGCACAACAGGTCTTCTCAATGGGAGTGTAATTCTGCTCACATTGGCTAAATCTTTTGCTGAGGTAATAGATGGCCTGCTCTTTTCCTGCCTCATTTTTCTGTCCCAACATACATCCCATCGCGATGGCATTTACCGATATATACATTAACAGAGGGATCCCATCCTTCGGGGTACCAGCACTGGTGCCTCCGTCAATTGTTTCTTAATGGTCTGAAACGCCCTCTGACATTGCTCATTCCATTCTTGGGACACCCCTTTTCTTAACAGTTTAAAAATCGGTTCACATGTAGTCGTCAAGTGGGATATAAAACGGCTGATGAAGTTTATTCTCCCCAGGAATCCTCTTATCTCCTTTTCCGTGTGGGGTGCCGGCATATCCACAATGGCCTTAATCTTTGCTGGGTCCAACTCAATGCCCCGATCACTAACCAGGAATCCCAAGAGCTTGCCCGATTGTACTCCGAAAGCACACTTGGCTGGATTGAGTTTCAGATTATACTTTCTGAGCCGATCGAATAGCTTTTTGAGATGAGTTATATGATCGGACTCTACCTTCGATTTCACAATAATGTCGTCCACGTAGACCTCTATGTCCTTGTGCATCATATCGTGGAACAAGGCCATCATGGCTCTCTGATAAGTAGCTCCTGCATTTGTGAGACCGAAAGCCAGTCGTCTATAGCAGAAAGTGCCCAGGGGGTGATGAATGCGGTCTTTTCCCGGTCTTCTTCCGCCACCATTATCTGATGATATCCCGCAAAGCAATCCACAAAGGAATACATTTCGTACTGGGCCGTGTTATCTACCAGGATGTGTATGAAAGGCACCGGGAAGTTATCCTTGAGACTGGCCTTGTTTAGATCTCTGTAGTCTACACACACCCTCACCTTTCCTCCAGGTTTAGCCACTGGGACCACATTGGATAGCCATTCCGGGTAAGTGGACACCATAATGATTCCCGCCCTGAACTGTTTGATGATCTCCTCCTTCACTTTTAAGCTCCACTCAGGTTTCAACTTTCTTAGTTTCTGCTTGACAGGCCTGAAACCCTCCTTGATGGGTAACCGGTGCACCACAATGTCGGTGGACAATCCGATCATATCCTCGTGCGACCAGGCAAAGACATCCTCATATTGGCTTAGTAACTCAATCATTTCTGCTTTTTGGCTGGGGGTAAGGTCTGTCCCTATCTTGAGTTCTTTTGGATTGTCAGGGGTTCCGATATCTATAGTGATGGTTTGGTCCAAATTGGGTTTGGGTTTATCTTCGACCCATCCTTTGATCTCATCAGGTGCGTCGTCGTAATCTGTCTCGTCTTGCTCAATGCCCATCAAATCGAAATCCAGCTCAATGTCAAAATCATAATCACCATTCAAATTTGAAAGATCGTTTGTTAGGCAAGGAATACTCAAATTGGTACACCTGACATAAAACAAAGTACTTGTCATATATAAATCATTTTTCACGACGATCGCAATTTCAAATAACACGAAGAAACGACACAATTATGCAGAAATAAAACAACAACAAAATAAAACTTCTTCATTCCCCCCATCCTCTAGGGTTAACCACCCTGACGTCGAGCTTTACCCTTGTTTGGATATCACTGGTTTTTGGGTCCAATTATCGATGGTCAGGTCAGATGAAATGCGCTGGATAAAGGAGGGCCTCACATCGGACACCTCCCCGATAATCACGGATACGTCGCCTGAGTCCTTCTCCATATCCTTTCCAGGAATAATCAGCCCTGCCCAATCGATGACAGGCACAACTTGTTGGGCTCCTGGTGGTGTGATAACATTCGTCCCCTCCTTACTGCTTGTTGATTGTCCGGGGATATAGCATTTGGTTTCAAACTCTTTTGCGACCTCCCGCAGGAAACTTTCCCTCCGGGCCGACTCATTACGTGTGGGGGTTAACTCTTCATTCCCTGCCCCAATCACAGGTCCGCTGATCCCCTGCCCATTGTCGACTTTGGTCACTGGACTGCCAACTAGTCGAATCGGAGTCGCACCCTGACGGTGTCCCCGTACTGCGCCCACATGGTATCCCAATCCTGCTTTGCCTATCTGCTGTGGTAGGTGGATGGGCTCGGTGATTCCCTGACTGCTGCTGTTCCCACGTCCCTGTCCAGGTTGGAAGTTCATTTTAATCATTTCCTTTGCCACAAAGGTGAGTTCCGGAGAGACCCCTGGTTTCACAGTTGGAGCTCCCAGGCATCTATAATGGGGAGTGCTAATCTCTAGTGCTTGAAAGCTGGCAGGTGCCGCTGATTCATCCACATTGATTACTGGTAGGCCACTCCTGGGAGGAGAAGGATCGTCACATTCGGCCGAGATTGTTACCAGATTCCCATCGATGATCAACTTGATTTGTTGGTGGAGCGTGGAAGGAACTGCCCCGGCCATGTGTATCCACGGCCTCCCTAACAGCAGATTGTAGCTCGCCGTAATATCTAGGACTTGGAAGGATATATCAAAAGTACAGGGCCCTATCTCCACTGGCAATTCTATTTCCCCAATGGTATCCCTCCGGGAGCCGTCAAAAGCCCGAACCACAACATGACTGGCTCGGAGGCGTTTGGAATTGATGTTCATTTTCTTTAGCGTACTGAGGGGACATATGTTCAATGCCGATCCCCCATCGATCAACACCCCATTCATGACATATCCTGAGGAGATTACCGCAATGTGTAGCGGTTTTCGGTGCCCCCTTCCTTCCTTGGGAATGTCCTCATCTGTAAATGATATTGCATCGCCTTCCAATAAGTGGCCTACCAGCTGGCCGAAACCCTCCTCACTAATTTCTTTGGGCACAAATGCCTCCTCCAGAACCTTCATCAGGGTTTTGCAATGCTCACTGGATGACAACACCAAGTCCATGACTGATGTTAGGGTTGATTCCTCATTTAAAATCTGGATCCCCCTCATTTCCGGGTGATCCATCCTTTTCAAAAACTCTATGGCCCCTTTCCTCGGAAACCTCTTCATTTTTTCTCTTTTGGCTCTCAAGGACTCGCCCGGGAAGATATAAGGGGTTCCCCTTGGTCGTCACGGAAGCACAACTGGCCGCTTCCTCGGGTATTCCCCCGTAATTCCAGGGTACAGTCTTCAGACTACTGATAGGGAGTTGCGGCCTTGCTGCAAGGATGATGGGCCTCGGGGCTGTCAGCTTGACAGGTCCCTCTATGTTATTTGTACTTACCCCTATCAACCTGATGGGCGCTACCCGTGCATCCCCATGATCATGTATCACGTTGATCATCTCCTCAATTTTCTGCACATAGTTCAACCTTGGCGGCCCCCCAGCCTCACTTGCCTCCGTCACATTGACTTCCCCCCCATCATGTCTTGGTAGGGGATTTGCTTTAACATTCGGGGAGTCCGGTTGCTCCACCACAATTTCCCCGTTGTCGATCATGTTCTGAATTATATGTTTCAATGTCCAACAATCTTGTGTATCGTGACCCGGGGAACCCGAGTGATAGGCGCACCGCTTGCTTGGATCAAATCTCCTTCCCTTCGGGTCACTTGGGGGAGCCAAATTGATTATCTTCTTTTGGGCTACTAATACCGCTAATACTCGTTCAAGCGGCTCCCCGAGCGGGGTGAACACTCGGTTTTGCGAGGCCTCATATCTTCTTCGCCCCTCTGTCCTTTGATCTGTGAAATTGGGCGGTCGGGATGGCCCTCCCCTTTGTGCCTGTACCGGAAGATGGCTTTCTGCTTTTCTGGATGACCCTTGTAGGATGAGGGAGACATCCTCTTCCTTCTTCTTTTGGACCCTCCGGGAAGTGCTGCTATAGTTTCCATTCTGTATCTGTTCAGCAGCAGTTTCTAAAGCAGTAAGATCCCGGATTTTACCCGATTTCAACCCCATGTCTACCATCTCTCCATGTTTAATCATTTCAGCAAAAGGTCTTCCAATCCCCGAGATGACCCTCTCATAATATGGTGCCTCCTGGATGTCTACAAAGGTCATCACCATCTCTGATTCGTTCATTGGGGGGGTTACCTGTGCGGCCATGCCCCTCCATCGTTGGGCATATTCCCTGAAGGACTCCCTAGGCTGTTTCTTAACCTTTGTCATTTGGTACCTGTCAGGAGCCATCTGGGCCTGAAAGCTGTATTGGGTTAAGAAGGTATGGGCCAATTCCTCCCAGTTGTGGATTCGGGCGTTGTCGAGGCGGGCATACCAGATTCTTGCCTCCCCCGTTAAGCTTTTCTGGAATAGTTGCATTCTTAACCCCTCGTCTTCGGCATAAGCCCCGAGTTCTCCAATGTATATTTTCAAGTGTGTATAGGGGTCTCCCTTTCCATTGTACTTTTCGAACTCGGGAACTTTGAACTTTTCTGGATATCTGGCTCCGGGGAAAACACATAGATCCGAGTAATTAACCCTGCCCAGGGAGCCTATGCCCTTTAGGGATTGGATGGTTTCCTCCATGTATTTCAATTTTCTCCGAAGGTCGTCATTGTCCCCTTCTTCTGGGATAGTAATCACTGTCCTGCTAGGTATGGGAACGGCCTTTGGGATGACTGGCTCGTCCTTGAGTCGGGGTTGGTCCTCTTTAAGCAAGTTTGTACCATTTTTAGGAGGAATCTGATCATCCCCTGGTGGTGGAATATTATGCGATCCCTGGTTTACCGGATCCTGTCTGATTAAGAACTGTTCCTTTAACATTGTGGCCATTTCCATCATCTGTTTTTTGAAGTCATCAAACTCTTCCCGAGATATGGAACTATGATTAGGAATATCAGCCATTTCAGATGCAGAATTTTGGGCTTTCTTAGACTGCGAACGGGTTCGAGGAGCAATCCTGCGAGACAACGGTTCGAAGTTTAGTCTTGGGGAAATGCAAGAATGGATGCATGCTAAAACCGTAACCTTCTGTGTGTTTTTGGGTTTTTTAATCTTTTTCTGCAAAACAACTCGTTAGCGGTTCTTTATTGAAATAAAACATGCTAGATATGATTTATGCTTCCCGTGTCGTTCCCTGCAAAACACAGAGGTTAGTATTTTCTTTTGACATAAAGGGGAAGCATATATGACTATGTTGCAATGGAATTATGGCATTTATGCGCAGAAACGTAAAAGGGCATGAAGAGACTTATCCCGCGTTGGGGTTAATCTGGGGCTGACCTATCCTAGGGTTACTCTCACGGGCTTTTCGGCATGAAGGTTCCCAAATCTTCGCAATCTACTCGTTTGAGCCCTTTCGATTGGAGCGGATTTGAGTGGTGCGTTTCCTGAGCCATCTCCGGGGAGCAGCCCCATCGAGTCCAGTAATAAGCAACCGACGGGTTCGCCTCAGGAGGAGGTACAATCTCAACATACATTCACATTCATCGTCCTCACCGTATGCAAATGATTACTTTAAGGTAAAACAAATCCATTCGATCATTCATTCATTGGACAACAAGGCACACATTCACACAACAATAAGTAAAAAGAAGTCAAAATGTCGCATACACATACACATTTATAAATTTTAAAGGATAGGATAGCATCAAGACCTGACGCGGCTTAAGCCCTCTAATGTCCCCAGCAGAGTCGCCAGCTGTCGACGCCGGGTTTTTCGCTTTCTCTCGTCTTTTCCAATTTTAGCCTTTTGATTTAGATGACGTTTGGAAAAGG
Source organism: Aralia elata (assembly GCA_034770075.1). NCBI lineage: Eukaryota > Viridiplantae > Streptophyta > Magnoliopsida > Apiales > Araliaceae > Aralia > Aralia elata. Next base: position 35,134,222 of record CM068383.1, on the reverse strand, counting down.
TCGGCATTGATGTCGACGGGGTTTTGAAAGATCGTTTTTATGATGAGCCAATTAACCAGAGTCGCCAGTTGGTAGATTTGAAATGGATGTACCAACTCATCCGAGTTTTCGTTTTTTTATAAATCGCTGGCTCATGTGTGACTCCGAATTAATTGGTCTGCGAATCGAGATTCATAGAGTTCGGGGGCTTGCTTAAGTGAGGGGAAGGTGTCAGGCACCCCTCGACTTCCGTGAAACACGGTTACCGCAATCTTGATGCTTTCCTATCCTTTAATTCACGAATGTGTGTGTGCGCGCGCTTGTGTGTGTGGGTGTGTGTGTCTATGTGAATGATATGGTGAGTTTGTATGAAAGAGTCATTTGGATTTGAGGGAAAATCGTGCTTTTAATTTGAGAACGCTTCGGAATGTCTTTTCGATATACACGAGAAGGCTTTATTTCTTTATGAGAAAGGTTTGATTTTGATTGTCCAAAACTATGAGATTTTTTCATTAAGTGTCGTTTTGGCCAAACAAGAATTTTAAACCTTCGTCTAAATAGGAATCGAGATCTATACGTTGCTTTCATAAAATGATGGGCAATTTCTAGAATCTCTTTAACCCTGTATACAACGGTTTAATAAAAACGTCATTTTATTTATAAAATCATTTTGTGTGATGTTTTGGAAAACAATCCTTCTCTAGCTTTCTCGTTAGATAGGAATCGACATTCATTAACATTTCTCAAATTTTAACCTCGTGATTCTAATATCCTACTTTGATTGATTTTATGAAAATCTTATCATTTAGCTTTGAAACCAATTTCGTGTCATAAATCAAATCAAGCATAAACACGCGTCGGGGCTATTCATGGGCATGTAAGCCATCAAAATATCCCCGAACGCCAACAATCACAAATTTCACTATTTCGGGGCCTTAAACACGATTCCCGCCTTGGCGTCGTTTTAAGGCCCAAAGGTTACATGTTACGAAACGAGTCATCTTGAATCTATCACATACATCAAGAACGTCCATCATCGGATTTGGACCTCGGGGTCGCATTCCTAGGCTCACACGAGATTAATACATGCCTACAAAATGAATATTACATGACTAACCAACCCGGGTTTATCTAACAATACCATGATATCCGGAAATAACGATTTAAATAACTTGATACCAACAAATATAACACCTTAAAACAAACAAGCTAGAAATTTTATCAATTGGAGATCCTCGGGTTGTTAGGAAGAATTTTGTTCCGATGGAACCCTCCCTAATAATCCATAATCCATGATTGTTCAACAATATACATGAAAACTACATCCCATCTAAGCAAATAAGATGATATGAATTGTTATAACAAAAGGAATTTTTACCTTGCAAAATGATCTCAAAAAGGATGTGAAGTCTTGGTATTTGAATAGGATGAGAAATATATTTGATACAATCAAAATTAAAGGAGTAAATTATTTCTCTCTTTTTCCTCTCTTTTCTTCCTATTTTTGTTGCAAAATCTACTATTTCTTCCTCAATTTCCGAGTTTTTGCTGCTGTTTGCTGTTTTTCTTCTTCTTCTCCAAAATTTGCTGAACTTGCTGAACCTGCTGTATGCTGCCCGAAGCGGCTTAAATAGGCTGGCCAGAGCCAGCCGCAGATCTATCTGCGGCTGGCCGCAGATGGATCTGCGGCTGGCCAGCTGGCACGCCTCCCATCGCACTCAGCTGGTAGTGCTGATTTCCCGGTTTTCGTGCTGGCGCACCCACTTGGCCGCAGATCTATCCGCGGCTGGCGGGCTTGACTTTCTCGATTTTCGTGCCACGCCTCGATTTTCGTACCGCAACGTCGGTTTTCGCTGACAGGCTCGTATTCCGCAGTCCGGGAACTTCCGGGAGACGTGCCACCTCATTCGGAAATGCCTGCCTTGGACGGTCATGCTGTCACGTCGACTTGGGCTGCCCAAATCATTGCGGCGGTGCCGGGCGCTCGCCCTTGTGCCCGCTCTTTTGCTCCTGCAAGCTGGTTCAATTGACGATTTCGCCCTCCTGTCAAGGTTAGTAGAAGGAAACGCAAAATTTGGGTGTCTACAGCTAGAATTGATCAAGGATTACGACTGTGAGATTCTGTACCATCCGGGCAAAGCAAATGTAGTGGCTGATGCCTTAAGCAGAAAAGGCAAGGTGAAATTGATGCAGCTGACAGTTCAAGAGGAGTTGATAAAGGACCTTGAACGTCTGGAACTGGAGGTTAGGTATCCGATGGAGATGGACGAAAAATTGTTCACCGTGACAGTAGGTCCGACTCTACTAGATAAGATAAAAGAGGCTCAAGAATTTGATGAAGAGTGCATTGTCATTAAGAGGCAACTATCGGAAGGAAAAACTTTGAAGTACAAGGTTGACAACACAGGGTTGCTGAGATTCGAGGGAAGGATCTGGATACCCTACATACCAGACTTAAGGGAAGAAATATTGCAGGAAGCCTATAATACGAGATTTTCGGTACATCCGGGTAGCACCAAGATGTACCAAAATCTTCGTCAGCATTATTGGTGGTCGCATTTGAAAGGAGAAGTTGCAGAATACATCAGCCGGTGTTTAACTTGTCAGAGGGTCAAGGCAGAGCACCAGCGGTCGAGCGGATTGTTGCAACCTTTGGAGATTCCGGAGTGGAAGTGGGAGCACATCATAATAGATTTTGTGGTAGGACTTCCAACGACACAGAAGGGTCTAGACGCCATCTGGGTGATCGTAGATCGTTTGACCAAGTCTGCCCATTTTCTACCGATCAAGATCAGGTACAAATTGGAGCAGTTAGCGAAACTTTACGTAAAGGAGATAGTGTCACGACATGGAGTGCCGGTATCTATTGTATCTGACAGAGATCCGCGCTTCACGTCAAATTTTTGGAGGAGTCTACAGGAAAGAATGGGAACACAGTTGAGAATGAGTACGGCGTATCATCCTCAGACTGATTGTCAGAGCGAGCGAACGATTCAGACCTTGGAAGATATGCTCCGAGCAGTCGTGATGGACTTAGGGGGCAACTGGGACGATCACTTGCCACTGGTAGAGTTCGCTTACAACAACAGTTATCATGCTAGCATTGGCATGCCATCGTACGAAGCATTATACGGGAGGAAGTGTCGAATGCCGTTATGTTGGGTTGAAGTCGGTGAACGGAGATTATTGGGATCAAAATTAGTACAACAAACCGTGGAAATCATTAAGGTGATAAGACAGCATTTAGTAGCAGCTCAGGATCGTCAGAAGAAGTATGTCGACTTACATCGTCAGAAGCGGGACTTTGAAGTTGGCAGTGTTGGTCGATTTCGCAATCGATAAACACACACGTGCAAGTATACACGGCCCACAAGTAATATATGATAAGATAAGAGTCGAACCCACAGGGAATTGTGACAAATAATAACCAAGTATCAATTATATATCAATTTGATCTAATTTAAACGATAAAGGTTTGATTGTTTGTTGATTGTTTGAGTTCACAAGTCGAGTGATGAATAAAACGCAGTAAAATATCAAGATAGAAAGGTCTAAGATTACAATTTCCCCCAACACGTCATTTGAATCTCCTAACTCTCTCTTTTCAATCAATTATAGCATACGAATTGACAACCGAGAAATCAAAACTACATAAGAGCCTCTGTCAATGGTCAATCACGAATCTTCCTAAACGGTGCATAGGTATATGTCTATCCTATGCACTATCAAGAGACTAATTTCAGGAATGATTAATAGACACGTGTCACCAAATCTAATTAATCATCCCCTCAATTACCAACTTTCACATCGGAAGTCATTAAGACTAGATTCTCAATTGGTTGCATGCGGTAATTAGGTATATATCTATCCCAACTACTATCAAGATATCTATTATTGCAGATAATTAATAAGACACGCGTCACTTAATCCGATTAATAACCCACAACAATCTATACTCTCGCATGTTATCATAACTAGGTCTTAACCTATAATCCGTTCGTCAAGTTCATATAGGTTCCCAAGGTAATTACGGGCCAAGCAATTAATCTAGAAAGCAAAGGTTATGACAATCAATTCACAAATGAATAACTAAAATCAATAGAGAGAGAATTCAATTCAACTATGTGTTGGGTTCCATTGAAATCTTTGAATACAAGCTTTAGTTCATGGTAGCTAAACAAAACATCAAACACATGGTGTTCATCATAAAATTGAAATACAAATTCAAAGGAAAGCAAGAGATGATAAAACCCATTTAGAAGATATTCATATGTTGCTTGCTTGGTTGATGTCAATCTCTAGCTTTTCCTCTTCATTTGGCATTCGTTTCTCTTTTTGCTCCTGAGCTTGTTGCTGGAATTTTCTTGGTTTGTAGCCCACAAGCTCTTCTTGATGATGTATGTGCAGCCTCTTGGTTCTTGGTTCTTTAACAATCCCTTCCTTCTTGGTTCTTTGGCTTGTGCTGAGTTTTTCCTTATATTGCAGCACTTTTGCTCTCAAATTTTGATGTTTTACTCTAGCCTCCCAATCCCTAGATGTCTGATATGAAGCTTAGAAGAGATTATATATAGCCTCCATCAAAAAACCCTAGCCAAAATCGGACAAAATGAAGCTCAGATCGCACTAAAACTGTGTCAGATCGCACTCAGCACGGCGTTGGCGCGCCCGCACGCCAGCGTGCGCGCCCGCGCCCAGCGCCTGGGCCGCACGCTGGCCGCACGCCCAACGCCGCACGCCCCCGCCGCGCGCCCACACGCCAGCGCGCGCGCCCGCGCCCAGCGCCTGGGCCGCACGCTGGCCGCACGCCCACGCCCGCTGCTCAGCACGCCCGCGCCGCGCGCCCGCGCCCAGCGCCGGCGCCGCACGCTGGCCGCACGCCCAACTGCCGAGTGCCGCCGAGCCCCGCGCGCGCGCGCGCCCAACGCCGAGGCTGTCGAGGCTGCCAAGCGCCTAGCGCCCATCGCCCGCCCCCGCCGCACACGCCCCCTCGCCCAGCGCCTGGGCCGCACGCTGGCCGCTCGCCCAACTGCCGAGTGCCGCCGAGCCCCGCGCGCGCGCGCGCGCGCCCAACGCGCCAACACGCCCGCACGCCCAGCGCGCGCCCGCACGCCGCGCCCGTGCCCAGCGCCTGGGCCGCACGCCGGCGCCCTTGTCTGCCGCACGCCGTGCCCGCGGCTTGGTCGACGCCGCACGTCGTGCACACCTTCCAACGTCGTGCACGCCCAACTTCCAAATGTAATCAAATTAAGCCCTGAGCATCGCCAAACATAAATTTTCACCGTGTTATCATTTGGGCACGGATATCTAAGCACGGGCTTGCCCTTGTGGCTTGGCCGACGCCGCACGCCGTGCACGCTTCCCGACGCCGTGCACGCCCAACCACCAAATGTTGTCAAATTAAGCACCGAGCGTCGCCAAGCACAAATTTCCATCATACTACCATTCCGGCACAGACGTCCAGGCACGGACATTGAGTCAATACAAACAACGATCCGAGCGGTCTTTATTTCAATTCCTATAAACATAATAAAAATGCATCAAAGCAACATAAAACAAGTAAAAATAACTAAAAACTAAATTATGTAGAAATATGATAAAATAACTAAAAACCAAATAAAACACCCAAAAACTAACAAATTATCAAGGTCAAAGGTACCCAAATTGTGTATATAAAACACCCTCATCAAATACCCCCAAACTTAAATCTTTGCTTGTCCTCAAGCAAAACAAATCTAAACTAAACAATTCAAAAACTTCTAATATAACCTAACTTGAGCAATGAATTAATAAGTCGACAATGGTCTCAAAGGCATAAACACATGGAACTTAAGAAAATAGCCAAAACGTTGCAAGTTTAAAATAACAATTAGCTAATCATATCTTGCTTTAGGTCCCTTCCGTGTGTGTGTGAGAGTACCCAATAGCACTAAACCAACCAAGCTCGGATGAACTTATGCAACCATATTACCTTATGAAATAATCAAATAAACTTCAAAACAACATGCTTAACACATCGCTCAATACAAAGGTATATAAATCACAATTTTCAAAAATTTTGAGAACCAAAGACTCTAGGTGAGTGCATTTTATGCTCCATCTCAACCTTAAGCGCGCTCATATGGGCGAGTGCGTTTTACGCTCTATCTCAACCCCCTGCAAGATTTGCAATAAACAATTTTTTTTCTTTAATCACAATTATAAGAGAGTGCGTTTTACGCTCTATCTCTCCTACGCATGTGTCCATGAGTGAGTGCGTTTTACGCTCCATCTCAACTCACCACATGACCATCAATTCAAACATAACAAATTTGGACACCTTGGTTCGAGTAATGTTTAAACGAGTTCTAGAGTTTATAGATATTTTCCACAAGCATTCGGTTATAAAAGCCTTCACTAAGCATACAACTAGCTTAATACTCATGGGTAAGTGCATGAAAGTGAAAGGACGCATAAGCAAAATAATAACCAATAAACAATAAGCACAAAGACTAAGCAACAATTGTCTACTTCTCATGAGTTAGAATTTCTTCAAACAAGCCCTTATCATAGACCCTGGATTATAGTTCAAATCAAATTAAAACAATGCTCAAGGGACACATCCTAAAAATAAATAATTTTTTTTTTTGAATAAAAAGAAAAACATACGTAAATCACACAAAAACTAAATTAAACACACAAATACGCAAATACGAAGTACTACCCCCAAACTTAAATTATCCTCCTTTGAGTTCTGCTTTCATAATAATTGTCTGGGTTACGGTCTTATTCTCACTCGTATCTTTAAAACCCTTGGGATAAATCTTCTTACATATAAAAGTCAGCTTGTTCAAAACAGCAACATTGTATCTCACTTTAATATTCCTCCTAGTCCACTGATAATTTTTAAACCCAATGATCACGAGCCTATTCAGTCTCAACTAAGTCTATTCACTCAAATAGATTCGTTGAATCGTATGAATCAACTCTTGTTGGAAAATCATAGCAGCATGATCAATCAAATTGAGACCTTACAGTTGTCCGTGCATCACCTCCAAGATATGATATCTGTATTAGTGGACCACCTGAAAGTCTCCATTCCTCCTTACAATTTCTCTGCCAGCACCAGTTCTCCTAGAATTGCACCTTGTGTTTAAAAGTCTTCAGATGTTCCTCTTCCATCCCTTAGCTTACATTTCTCCCCTATCTCATTGGAAGAATTCTAACTATTTGGGAAGAATGTACCTGTATATATATATATATATATATATATATATATATATATATATATATATATATATATATATATATATGACTGTACCTAAATACTAACCTAACTATTACTACTATAAACATATCTTATCTTTTCTGCCATTATTTCTTCTGCAGGTTCTGAAAAGAATATTTCTGATACTAACCTTTTCTGCAGGTTCTACAGTCAATTTCCCCCCCCCCCTCTTTTTATAATGACAAAGGTGGAGAAGAAAATATTATTATAATATGATGAAAGCATACTGTGATGAATATGTATATGGATAAATATTAACTTCACAGGTATATAGGTATATATATTGCATATTGTGATGAATATAATATGATGAAACCATACTGTGATGAATATGTATCTGGATAAATATTAATTGTAATGTCCAGGAATTTTAAACCTTGTATCAATTTGTTTTGATATGAGAAAGTAATTTTATTTAACTTTACGGACTTAATTGGACCCATGTAAGTATTATTATTTAATTATATAACACATATGGTCCAATAAAGATTCTGTGCATTAAAGGGGCTCACTTATAGTTCGAATAAATTAATGAGTTAACCCTAAGAATTTATTTGCAATGAAATTGGGAAAAATTAATAAATAATTTCATTTTACTAATATCGGATTTAAATAATTCGAACGAGAAATTATTGTTGAAACAAATATTTTAAATAAGTAATTAATTGAATTAGTTATTTAATTTAAATATTAAAATATAATACTTGGGTCACCTTTCTTTCATTTGGATTGGCCTATTTCTTTTTATTTTTGATTTGGACCCAATTTTTTTTTATTTCTATTGGGTCGCTTCCTATTCATTCAGCCGGCCCAACCCTATCGGGTTGAGCCCAAATCCTTTCTAGTAGAAATTAAACCCATTCCTTTTCTTAGCCGGGTTGGATCTATTTTATTTGATGCACTCTACCGGTTGATTTGGGGATAAACCGAGCAACCACAAATAAGACAACCAAACCTAGCTAGACCCAAACCCTCAATCAATCGAACCAGACAAGCGAGAGACGGGAGAAAGAAACGAGGTTGTCAATCACCGACGATAGTAGGGGATAAGCGGCGACCGACGGCTGCGAAGGAGTGACCAGCGAACGGAGCGGGAGAAGGCACCAACGACCGAGCGTTTGACGAACGGACCAGGGGTTCCAGAAATTCGGTGAATCGACCGACGGGACCATGCGGCTCGAGGGGGCCGGCCGAACCCAGCTGGGAAATGATGGGGCTGAAGTGAACCGTCAGTCGCTACCTCCCTCTACCCGATGGTCAATGGCTCGACCAATTGGGGTTTTGCCCAGTAATTGGGTAAATAATTTGCTATAAATTGAAGCCCTAAACCCTAACCAAAGCTGCCGATATTGTGAGCCAAATTAGTGAGAGAGAGAGAAGTCATAAAAAAAAAAGAAAAAGAAGAGAAGAAAAATTCGAAGGGGGAAACTACTGTGGATGTCTGCCGGCTTGATTTCCTACTTTGGGAAAAGGAGAAGGACGACAACTTCGACCCCAATTCAACTCAATTCAATTTCAAGGTATAACAATGGTTCAATGTTACACCGAGACATTGTGATGGTTTTCATGATTGGTTTTGTTTATTTAGTTTTCTTTTCTTTTCTTTCTTTCTGTACTTGGAATAGTGTTGTTCCTCTGTGTTGGGTTGTATTGTGTTGATGGAAACTCTGATATAGCAGAACCTTAAGGTTCGGACATCACGATTGTGTATAGGGAATAGACCAGTGTTGGGTTTTAGCACGCCCAACATGTGTTTGATGTAATGTCTGAACCAGATTGTGCTTCGCTTGGTATTAAGTGTACTGTCAATACACATTGTTTCTATAAAAATCAAATTTTGGTCTATTACATAATGGTATCTTGGCTGTTCACCGAAATTGAAACCAGTGTGTCATGAATTTGTTTGGTAGTTTTCCTATTGTGTTGAACAAGGCTCTAGTTGGCTTGAAATCTGATTACAGGAAATTATTCTATTGTGGCACACTGTGGCTGCTGAAATTGTGGCATACCTATAAAGGGATGAAAATAGGATTACTACCCTTAATAATATTATGCAATAACTGAATTATTTTCTAAATGGGTTTCTTAATTCATTAGCTTATTCAACTATCATAACTAACAAATGAAGTCTATTTAATTAAGTGTTATTAATTAACTATGATCAAGAAATAAACTAGGGATAATAATTATTTAACTATTATGTAATTAATAGTAACTAATACTATTGGATGGATTATTAGTTATTATTCGAATTAATAACGCACTAATAAAATAGTTATTTATTATTTAATGTTAAATAATAAATAAAGATAATAAATATTTAATTATTATTAAATAATAATTAGGTATAAGTTAATAAAGTAGTTATTATAACTTAAGATAATAAATATTTAATTATTATTTAATCGATATTAAATAATAATTAAGTATGGATAAAGTTAGTAAATAATTATTTATTATTTAGCAATAAATAATAAATAAAGATAACAAATATTTAATTTTATTTAATTAATATTAAATAACAATTAAGTATGAACAAAGTTAATGAAATTATTATTAATAAAGATAATAATTATTGAATTATTATTTAACTAACATTAAATAATAATGAGTAAATTATTAATTTATTTTAAATATTTAATTATTATTTAAGTAATATTAAATAATAATTAAATGAAATAATAAATAAAGAAGATAAATATTCAATTATTATGATTAAGTAGGAGTAAGGTAAATAAATTGATTAATTATTATTTACCATTAAATAATGAATAAAGATGATAATTACTTAATTATTATTGCATTATTATCAAATAATAATTAAGTATGAGCAAGATTAACAACTTAATTATTTATTATTGGGCCATAATAAATAAAGATAATGGTTACTTACTTACTTAGTATTAAGTATGGGTAGAGTTAATGCATTAATTATTTAAATAAAGACGGGGGGGTCATAATTACTTAATTATCCTTAAAGAGGAATAGTAATTAAACGCAAGTAAAAACTAAATAAGTGATCAATTGTTATTTAGTTATCATTAAACAGTTATAAGTGATTGTTAGAGGGTGTTATTACCTCAGGAAAATATTGTTGGTAATTAACTTTTCAGTCTACAGATCAATTAAGTATCCTATGGAATTGAGACTGATCTATTAACTTATATGCTATATGAATTGTTTAATTGCTAAATAAATAGCGTAAGTGAGTGCATCGATATACTGCTATGCAATGCTAACGGATAAATCGACTCTACCAAATGATAGGTCATCCAAGGTCAATTAGTTAAAGCTAAAATTTATTGTAGTTGAGCAAACAAGCAAGTTCCCTAACTTCATTCTTTCAGTATATTGAATGCAAGTTCATCTTACTCAACTTTTACATTGAGCAAGTTCTTTATATCGAAACTTTAATTGTTGCAAGTTTCCTTTCATTCGAGAAGGCTACTATCGTACTGTGGCTTGAAATTTTATTCTAAGAATGTTTAAGTGGTTTAATTAATTTATAGTTATTCCACATCTATGATATTATTGACACTCGCATTTGGTGCATTTAAATTCGTACATTTATTAAAGTTCCGAAACTCACGAACTATTCATGATTAAGTCTGAACCCTTGTTCGGTCAGGCAAGTATGTGAGAATTTATAAAAGCTATCCGAACCAATCGAGGGTAAGGATTCTTAGACTGAATGAACACCTCTTTTATTATAGGGGAATACCCTAGGTACCGTATATAAGGTACAAACAACAGAGTTAAATGTTATGCATATACATAGCGTACGCGAGGCTGATCCCCTCAAGTACTTATTCTGTAGCCAGTAACCAGAAGGTCAACTAGCTATTGACTCCTTTGGAAGTTATTGTTCAAAGTCTACTTGACTATCAATTGTTCTAAAAGCAATTATTGTTCTTGCTTCTGATAATTATATTGTTGAAATCTCTTTCTACATTCCTTTCATCATGATATATCCTTATTGTTGTACTTTAAACTTGTGACGCCCCCAAATTCGGGTCTCCGAATACCCGGATCTAGTCATCACGATCCAATACAAACATTCACCTCTAACAACATATGATATCTAAAAGTGCGGAATATAATAAACATACGTTGTTCATTACAAGGTGTTACTAGTCCCAGAATACGATTAACCTTAACAATTACACAATCCATACCCTAAATAGCTATCAGGGTTTAAATTACATTAACAGTAATTAACTAACACATGAATCTAAAGTCTGCCATGAGAAGTCTATCATTTCATCTTTTCTTTTCCTTTGTTCTTCCCTGACGTCTCGGGTTTAGCTGCAATGAAGTCATGATATAGCAAGGATGAGCAACGAGTTTTCCCAGCAAGTTTAAAGTATAACGATAAAGATATATCATGATGAAGGGATATTAAAGGGATTTCAACAATAGGATAATCAGAAGCAAGAACATTAAATGCTTTTAGAACAATTGATAGTCAATAGACTTTGAACGATAACTTCCAGAGGAGTCAATAGCTAGTTGACCCTCTGGTTACTGGCTACAGAATAACGTACTTGAGGGGATCAGCCTCGCGTACCCTATGTATATGCATAACATTTAATTCTGCTATTTGTACCTTATGTACGGTACGTGGGGTACTCCCCTATAAATAAAGGGGTGTTCATACAGTCTAAGAATCCTTACCATTGATTGGTTCGGATAGCTTTTATAAATTCTCACGTAATTGTCTGACCGAACAAGGGTTCAGACTTAACCATGAATGGTTGATAGATTTCTGAATTTAAATATACGAATTCAAATGCACGAATGTCAATGATTATACAGATGTGGAATAATTTTGAAAGTAATTAGACCACTTAAAGCATGCTTGGAGATAAGATTCAAGCTTACAGAATAACTTGCAATAATATATACCTTTTGCATGAATTGAAATACTGCATAAGGTTTTAGAAGTATTGCTCAATGTAAAAGTTGGGTAAGGAAGAACTTGCAATAATGTAAGGAGTTTAGGGTTAGGAACTTGCCTGTTTGCTCAGCTACAGATAATTTCTAGCTTTACTTAATTGACCTTGGATAACCTATCAATTGGTAGGGTTGGTTTATCCATTAGCATTGCGTAACTATACTCACTTATGCTATTATTTAGCAGATAAACAATTCACCGAATACATTTAATTACTATCTAGCCATCAGCTAAACAGAATTTAATTTAATGGCCTCTAGCTATTATTTAAAATAAACAATAGTTAATCATGATTACCTATCATTTGAGTACCCTTCTGAATGTGGGTTAAAATTTCTTATTTATTAGTTATAAAATAATTAATGAATTTAACATGATTTGGTAACAACTAAATAGTAGTTGATCTCTTACTTAATCTTTTATCTACTTAATTACTATTCACCTTAAGGGTAATTGAGTAATTATTACACTTGGTTCTTTATTCAACAATAATTAAATACTCAATGAATTAATTCTACACACACTTAATTATTATTAAATATTTATTGAATAATTATTGAGTGCTTATTATCTTTATTTATTAAGGGTCACAGATAATTAACTTATTAATCTCACTCATACTTAATCATTATTTCATTAATGAGTAAGTAATTATTAATCTTATTAGTTTTATTCATACCTATTTATTATTAGTTAATAATTAGATATTTATTATCTTCCTTTATTATCATTAAATAATAAATAATTATTTTATTACCATTATTTATTATCCTTATTTATCCTTTAATGATAATTAATAAGTACTCATCTTGTTAACTCATTCATACTTAATTATTATTTAATTATTATTAAATAATAATTAAATACATATTATCTTTATTTATAGTAAACAATCATTTTACTAATTTTATTCATACTAATTATTATTTAATTATTATTAAATAATAATTAAATACTTATTATCTTTACTTATTATTTCTTGATAAATAATAAATAATTATTTACTTAACTTTACTCATATTTAATTATTAGTAATAATAGTTAAATATTTATTATCCTTACCTATAACAGTAATTAATTTACTCATACCTAATTATTATTTAGGGTTAATAATTAAATATTTACTATCTTTATTTATTATGTACCAACATTTGACTATTTTCTTTGTGCATTGCTATTTCAAAATAAAATAATTATAAATCATTCGGTTAGCATTTACTAATTACTATTAAATAATAACCAGTATTCAATCCATTTGGACCATACTTGAAACTTATGAACCTAGCAGCTTACTGGATTCACGAGATAGGCAGCTCACAAACGGACCCTCTTAGACATTATCACAAACAGATTATGAGCACCAAAACAGTCCTCAAAAGACACGGTGATTACATGTTATATCTCAACCAAAGTCCATCCTTATATCTTCTGGCCATTCATGGCACCCATACCCAGAATTCCCAAATCACAGCAATAGAATTTCGACATCATCAACAGAGGAAAATTATACTGCAACATATTCCAGTCACAGATAAACCAATTCGAAAGAAGAAACAAAAGGAAACCCAAGCAAATTCCAAATTTTTAAATCCCAAACAAATGTATAGCATATGCAAAATTTATCTACTGCTAGAGCCACATCAGTTTACCACAATATTTGTTCAGTACATTGTATAACCCATTCGATCACAGGGAAAAATTTTAAAACTAACAGTAAACCATCACAGTGGCTTGACAGATTCATAGCTATACCTTGGACTCGATCGATTTGCCGACCTCCTCCTTCTACCGAAATAGGTAATAAAGCTTTGGGACATCCACTCCAATGGAACCACAACCTCGAGTCAATTACCCCCTGTTCCCTCTCTCTGATAAATTCTTTGAACCCTAATTTGTATATATTTTGCTCCTAATTTGGGGCTTACCCAAACAAGAGAGAATCGACAGCTTCAGGGTTTGGGGAAGGGTCCAATTTATAGAAGAAATTATTTGGGCAATACCCTAATTGCTTGGTCAATGACCGACGGTAGGAGAGGAGTAAACGGACAGTGGTCTCATCAACCCTCGAGCCGCGTAATCCAGGTGGTCGAATCGCTGATTTTCTGGAACCCTTGGTCCCTTCGATGGCCGCCTCTGTCGTCGCTCGTTTACCCGCTGGTCGCCGCTCGTTTTTCAACCTATGCCGCCGGTCGACGCTCCTCTTTCCCTCAATCAGTAGACTCGAACTGTTGCCGACGATTGACAGCCTCGACTGGTCCCTTCTTGCCCTCACGCCGCTCGTTCGATTGATTGATGGAGGGCTTGGGTCTGGTGACTACAGAGGCTAAATCCCCTTCTCTTTTGTTTAGCTACTGACTTGAGAGGGTTTGAGATTAAAACTTGCTGGCTTGACTGACTCCCCCAATTTGGTACGCCGGTAATCCTAATACCACCACACCACGGGTCAACCCGACTGCAATTGATACGACCCGCCTGGTAAAGAATAAGGAATGGGCCTACGATTCATGGGTCGGCTGAACTAAAAAAAAACGGCCCAAATGAGAAATAAAAAGGGGATTGGTTCAGCCCTATTAAAAATTGGATCAATTGAAATAAAAGAAAATAGGCCAACTTGTTTATTAACATTATTCTCCTAATATTTAAATTGAATTAATTAATTATTTATAGTATTTATTTCAACAATAATTCCTCGCATGAATTATTTAGGTCTGATAATAGTAAAATTATTTATTAATTTCCCCAAATTTTCCTGTAAATCAAATGTTAGGGTTAACTCATTAGTTTGTTCCACTTATTAGCGAGTCCCTTTAAGGCAGGAAAAATTTTTACTGGACCATATGATTATATAATAATAATTGTTACATGGATCCAATTAAATCCGTAAAATTATATAAAATGAATTTTATTTATTAGAATAAATTCGATACAATGTTTAAAATTCCTGGACCTTACATCCCCTCCCCCTTATAAAAATTCCGTCCTCGGAATTTCTATCTAGGGTTACTCGAATAACTGAGGGTAATTTGCTCTCATCTTCTCTTCGAGCTCCCACGTGGCCTCTTCCACCGCGTGATTTCTCCAGAGAACTTTCACCGAGTGAATGATTTTATTCCTCAGCTTCTGCTCTTTTCTATCCAGTATTTGAACAGGAATCTCCTCGTACGATAAGTCCCTTTCGACCTGAATTGGTTCATAGGAAATAACGTGTTTGTAATCTGGCTTATACGGACGCAACACTGACACATGAAACACGTTGTGAATGTGCTCAAGTTCAGGAGGTAAGGCTACCTCGTACGCCACTTCGCCGATCCGCCTCAAAATTTCGAACGGTCCTATGAACCTAGGGCTTAATTTACCCTTCTTCCCAAAACGGATCTTCCCTTTCCAGGGTGATACCTTCAGAAACACAAAGCTACCAACTTCAAAATCTCGTTTCTGACGATGTAAGTCGGCATACTTCTTCTGGCGATCCTGGGCTGCTACTAATCGCTGTCTTATTACTTTAATAATTTCCACGGTTTGTTGTACCAATTCCGGTCCCAACAATCTCCGTTCACCAACTTCATCCCAACACAACGGCGTTCGACACTTCCTTCCATATAGCGCTTCGTACGGTGGCATACCAATGCTAGCGTGATAACTGTTGTTGTAAGCGAATTCTACCAGTGGCAAATGATCGTCCCAGTTGCCACTTAAATCCATCACAACTGCCCAGAGCATATCCTCTAGGGTTTGAATTGTTTGCTCACTCTGACCATCAGTCTGGGGATGATATGCCGTACTCATTCTTAACTGTGTTCCTAGTCTTTCCTGTAGGCTTCTCCAAAAATTTGACGTGAAGCGCGGATCTCTATCAGACACAATAGATACCGGCACTCCATGTCGTGATACTATTTCCTTCACGTATAGTTTCGCCAACTGTTCCAATTTGTACCTGATCTTGATCGGTAGAAAGTGGGCAGATTTGGTCAATCGGTCTACGATCACCCAGATGGCGTCTAGACCCTTTTGCGTTGTTGGAAGTCCCACCACAAAATCCATTGTGATGTGCTCCCACTTCCATTCGGGAATCTCTAAGGGTTGCAACAACCCGCTCGGCCGTTGGTGCTCCGCCTTGATCCTCTGACAGGTTAAACACCGGCTGACGAATTCTGCAACTTCCCCCTTTAAATGCGGCCACCAATAATGTTGACGAAGATCTTGATACATTTTGGTGCTACCCGGATGTACCGAAAATCTCGTATTATGGGCCTCCTGCAAAATTTCTTCCCTTAAGTCTGGTACGTAGGGTATCCAGATCCTTCCCTCGAATCTCAGCAATCCTGTGCTGTCAACCTTATACTTCGAGGCTTTTCCCTCTGATAACTGTTTCTTAATGTCAATGCACTCCTCGTCAAATTCTTGAGCCTCCTTTATCTTATCCAGTAGAGTTGGACCTACTGTTACGGTACACAATTTTTCGTCCGTCTCCATCGGATACTTAACTTCCAGTTCCAGGCGTTCAAAGTCCCGTATCAATTCCTCCTGGACTGTCAGCTGCATCAATTTCACCTTGCCTTTTCTACTCAAGGCGTCAGCCACTACATTTGCTTTGCCCGGATGGTACAGAATTTCACAGTCGTAGTCTTTGATCAATTCCAACCATCGGCGTTGCCTCATGTTCAGCTCCTTTTGAGTGAAGATATATTTCAGACTTTTGTGATTTGTATATATCTCACACTTCTCCCCATATAGGTAGTGCCTCCAAATCTTCAGGGCGAAAACTACCGCTGCTAACTCCAAGTCATGAGTCGGATAACCCTTCTCATAATCCTTCAGCTGACGTGATGCGTACGCCACTACCTTGCCGTGTTGCATCAACACACAGCCAAGTCCCTTGTGTGACGCATCGCTATACACTACAAAGCCTCCAGTGTTGTCTGGTAAGGTCAACACCGGTGCTTGGCTAAGTCTCTTCTTCAATTCCATGAAACTCTCCTCACACTTCTCCGACCAAACAAACTTGACTGTTTTCCTGGTGAGATTGGTCAATGGCGATGCTATCTTTGAGAAATCCTGGATAAATCTCCGATAGTATCCCGCTAATCCCAAGAAACTCCGGATCTCCGTCGGCGTCTTCGGCTGTTCCCAGTTGATAACAGCTTCTACCTTTGCTGGATCCACCGAAACACCATTCTTGTCTATGACATGACCCAGAAATTGTACCCTCTGCAACCAAAACTCACACTTCGAAAATTTTGCGTACAACTTCTCCTTCCTGAGAGCTCCTAATACAATCTTCAAATGTTCAGCATGCTCCTCCTCCGTCCCTGAATACACCAGAATGTCATCAATGAATACAACTACGAACTTGTCCAAGTACTACTTGAACACTCTGTTCATCATATCCATGAATGCTGCTGGTGCATTCGTCAATCCAAAAGACATTACCAGAAACTCGAAGTGCCCGTAACGAGTTCTGAATGCAGTCTTCGGGATATCTTCTTGCCTCACCTTCAGCTGATGATAGCCTGTTCTTAAGTCGATTTTTGAAAAGTATTTCGCTCCCTTAAGTTGATCAAATAGATCGTCAATCCTAGGAAGCGGATACCTATTCTTAATCGTAACTTTGTTCAACTCCCGATAGTCGATACACAGTCTCATCGACCCATCTTTCTTCTTTACAAACAGAACTGGCGCTCCCCATGGGGACACGCTTGGTCTGATGTAACCTTTATCTAACAGTTCCTGCAGTTGCACCATCAACTCTTTCATTTCTACCGGTGCCATTCGATACGGCGGCTTCGATTTTGGTGCGGTTCCCGGTGCCAAATCGATAACGAACTCGGTTTCCCTATCCGGCGGCAGTCCCGGAAGTTCCTCGGGAAAGACATCGGTGAAATCTCTCACGACTGGTATTTGACTCATCTCATCCCCGACCTGACGAGTATCGACCACATAGGCCAAATAACACACACAACCTTTCTTAAGTAATCTTCTCGTCTGCATCATAGTAAGACAACAAGATTGTCTTGGTGACTTACTGCCGTAAAATACTACCTTCGACTTATTAGGAGTCTTTAGGTGTACACATTTCTTCTTACAGTCAATAACTGCTCCGTGGGTTGATAGCCAATCCATTCCCAGGATTACATCAAACTCTCCCAGCCGAATTGGTATCAAATCCACATTGAGCTTAAATCCTCGCAATTCAACACAACAATTCCTATGAATGTGTTCTACAGGGACAATTTCTTTGTTTGCTACTTCTACGTTCATAGGGTGTTCTAATTTTTCACGAGGTAAATTCAACTGACTAGCAAATTCTTCGGAAACAAAAGAGCAAGTAGCACCCGAATCAAATAGCACATATGCATTTATATCATTGATTGGGATGATACCTGACACCACGTCCTTGGATTCCATGGCATCCTGCACAGTCATGTTGAACGTGCGGGCTGTTGGCCTGTTGGCTTGACTGGATGGTGACCCGTAGTTCAATCGGTTGCTGTTTCCACTGTTGTTGTTGTTTCGGTTGCCACTCCCGGCGTCGCTTTTCTTCTTCAGACAATCCCTCATTTGGTGGTCGGGTGCTCCACATGAAAAACATCCCCCCTTTGGCTTATTCTGACATTGGGGAGCCATGTGCCCCGGTTGCCCACACCGGTAACAAACACTCTTTCCCTTCATACATTCCCCGGTGTGGTTCTTGCCGCAATTATTGCACCTGCCTGGTTTCTTTGCCTCCCCTCCAGACTGGTTTCCTCCGGGTTTATTGCTCCCGAAAGATTGGCTCTCACTCCATTTGCGTTTATTGGGGTTGCTGCCCCCGCTGCTCCCTGCCTTCGGGCCCTCATGTCCTTTCTTCTTCTCTTGGTTGTATTTGGCCAGGGCCTCGCTGCCACCCTCTGCAATGATTGCCCTCTCCATCAATTCTGCGAATGTTCTGATTTTCAATACTGCTACAGAACGGTATAACCATGGCTTCAACCCCTGCTCAAACCTACGAGCTTTCCTTTCCTCGGTGCTGACTTGGTGAGCTGCAAACCGTGCCAACTCATTGAACTTAGTTGCGTACTCCGCCACAGACATGTTCCCTTGTTTTAGTTCCAGGAACTTGATCTCCATCTCCTGCTTCATGCTCTCTGGAAAGTAATTTTCCAAGAACATTTCCTTAAAACGATCCCAAGCGACAGTGCCTTCTTCCACTCGGCCTCTGTTGGCCTTCCACCAGTAGTTTGCCTCACCCTTTAACATGAAGGTAGCAAAACTTGTTTTCTGTTCCTCTGCCACCCTTGCCACTTCAAAGACCTTCTCTATCTCTTATATCCAGGTCTGCGCTTCGATTGGGTTAAGAGTCCCCTTGAACTCAGGTGGTCCGACCAATTTGAAATCTTTAAAGTTTGCCAGATGATGCGCTGGCTCAGCTGCTGCTTGGGTCCCTACAGGTGGTGGTCTTGATTGCATGGCCTCTGCCAGCATTTCCGCAAACATTCTCATTGGGTTGGTTTGGTCTCCAACCTCACTTTCTGACTCTTCGACCTGTCGGTTTCGTGGTCGTCCCCTTGGCGGCATGTTTGGATAAGGAAAATCCGCTGACTTTTACCTATAGTTTTATATTTTACATGACATGTTATTAAAATAAACAATTAAAGGTAAAATATCTATCAATACATTGATTTAAGTGAAACATCCGCATTTATATTCATATACCACTGTTTGTTACAAGACGAAACCTGTGACATACTGCTATAAATGCGCCACTGTGTGCCCTATCATCACTTCCCCTGAAACAAAAGGTGGGGAATGATACTGCCCATCCTCTAAGGCAACAAAAGTTGAGGTTTGACTACTACCCCAACAAGAAAACAAATATAATGTTTCACAATACAAATATGCATACGTCCCTAATATAACAAAAGGTGGGACTGACTGTACTAGCAACTAAACCACCATCCTATCCCATCACTATACATCATGACGGATCCGAGTCTGCTGGCCAGAAGAGAATGCCCCATCCTCGATCCTGCGACGAACAGAGCGACTGGACTCCTTTACCTCAGTCCGGGGTCTCCTGTAAGCTGCATCTAGGGCATGGCCTAGGGTCTCTATCCTCACAGCTCTGGCCTCCAACTGGTCCTCCAGCTGATCAACCCTCCTGGCCTCCCTGGCCCAGGCCTCCCTAACGCGCATCCTCCCAGCCACCTCCAGTCCAGCCTCGAACCTCATAGCCTCCTGTTTCGCCCTCAGGTGGGCGATCTGTAAGTCCCTCTGCTCCAGTCTCTCCCTCAACTCAGCGTTTCGGGCCACTAGCTGATGTAGCAGTGGTCCGACCTGCTGTGCTGAGGACTCGTAGCCCTGCAGCTGTACCTTGGCCACCCCTAAATCATGCTCGAGCTGGTAGGCCAGGTCTCTGTACTGGTCCTCCATAAACTGATGGGTCTGGTTTTGCTCCTCCAAATGAGCAATCCGAGCCTCCAGCTCCTTATTTCTGTCAGTCAACCCCTCGATGATATCATCAGCAGTGGACCCCATGCCATCCACGTAGGCAGGTGGCTCCTCTCCCTCGGCCTCGGGGTCCTCCTCCTCAGCATCAGGGTCCTGGCTACCGGACCTCATCACTCTACCTACCACTGGCTCTGGTAGCTCCCTCTGGTAGTCCTCCTCCGACTCGGACTCCTCCTGTAACAATCCCGGGGCAATAGGAGCATAGCCCACCAGCTGCTCCGCAACTACTGGTATGTCCGTAAATACCTCCTCCTCACGGGCTCCACTGGTCTCCCTACAGCAGCCATCCTACAAACACACAAAAACTAACATTAGTACAGCAATAAAATATATTCATTGAAGAAATGAAGTTATATTTCATTGGGTACTACTCGACTCGATGAATTCCCCAATTCATCAAAACCACATATGACACATCTCCTCGATTTGTCTCCTAGCACTCGATACGAGTTTACTATGAAGGTTATAACCTAGGTTTCGCGATCCTAAAGTTTATAACCTACGGCTCTGATACCAACCTGTGACGCCCCCAAATTCGGGTCTCCGAATACCCGGATCTGATCATCACGATCCAATACAAACATTCACCTCTTACAACATATGATATCTAAAAGTGCGGAATATAATAAACATACGTTGTTCATTACAAGGTGTTACTAGTCCCAGAATACGATTAACCTTAACAATTACACAATCCATACCCTAAATAGCTATCAGGGTTTAAATTACATTAACAGTAATTAACTAACACATGAATCTAAAGTCTGCCATGAGAAGTCTATCATTTCATCTTTTCTTTTCCTTTGTTCTTCCCTGACGTCTCGGGTTTAAGGTTATAGCCTAAGGTACTCGTACCTAAGGTTTCTAACCTATCAGCTCTGATACCAACTGTAACGACCCCAAAATTCATACAATTCAACTCTCAACGTCGGTCGTTATCAATACATCCTCATTCTGACTGTACAACTTTGTTCAATGTTAAACTTAATAAAAATGCGGAATAATTCAAAATTTTCTATTACAAATCATTCTCGATCCTAAAATTCTAAACATTTACATCTAATATCTTAGAATCATGTTAATATTATAATTCACCTTATCGAACTTATTATAAACATTTACACCTCAATACAAACTTTACAACTTAACGTAAATACATTTATCACAAAACTTAACATAATTCAAGTAATAACTTCAACTAAAATATTTAATCTTCATGCTTCACTTTGATCTATGCCTTTCAAGCATCATATAACGTTACCTTGGATCCTTAACCTGCAAAAATAGTTATTTACAAGAATCAGCTCGACAGCTCAGCATATCTAATAGTTTGCATGCATCACATAACACATAGATAACATGCTCATCATCTAAATCATAAACATTTCACTAAACATATCATACATAATGATCAACACATATAAAATAAAGATTGAGCCCCATAACTCAATTAGCATTCTTTACTTAATGAACGTAGTCATATTTTGACTTTGTCGTTTCATAATTGCGACATATATAAAATACAACATGCTTTTGCACCATAAATTTAAAACAGTTGATCATTTAGTTCACATAACAAATAGGAACTGAAAGACTTGCATGATTCGTAGATTACCAATTACCATAATCAGCTTATACTTATCTGCATTTCATGCATCATACACGACATATAATCATGCACAACATTTATTAGTCACATAGCAATACTTACTATTACTCTACTCTACATTTCATAATCCTTCATTTTTATTCTCTATACAATTCTCAACTATAAAATTAAGTTCTCCTTATAAACCTTCGTTTTATTGCGTCTCACTTTAATCGACACTTAACATTAATTAAATCTTAAACTCTTCTTTACATTAGACGTATAATGTTTATTAACACTACTTAAGCTAATTTTTGGCTTGCTACAACACTTCATGATTCACTCACATCCAATCTCATTTTAATATTCTAATTGTCATCTAAAAATAAATGGGTATATTCTAACGTTCATCACAATATCTTAGCATTCGTTAAATACATTAATCCAAACTTTGAACATGCATATGGTAACATAGCATAGCCACAGAGAAAAAGAAATATTTTTTTTAGTCCCTGTTCCACCGCTGGGGCGGTGGTTTCCTTTACAAAGTTACCGCCGGGGCGAGGCTATTGTCGGGCGAGGATTCTAGTTCACTTTTGTCGCCGGGGCGACGATACCGCCGGGGCGGTGAACTCAGTTCATTTCTACCGCCAGGGCGGTAGACTCGACTGACTGTTCCTGCAGTTTGCGATTCAGTACAATTCCAGACCAAAATTTCCCAATTTCTTCATTTATCAACAAATTATATATACCCAAATATTATAATATTTGGTTAAAACAATTATAAACATATAATTAACCATCCTAAGTACATACTCACATTAATCCACCAATTTGGAACCTTAAATCTCATATTCATACTAATTTTACAACGTTTGACAAATTTAGCGTAATCAATCATTATAGATTCGTTATTCAACCAATTTGGTCCGTTCAACTTCCGTTGTTTTCATTTTTTTAACGCATAACAACAACCCATCATCAATTTACAGATTACCACATGAATTAACCATCAATTTTGATTCTAAAACAAGTCAAAACGTACATATTCAACCAAAAACCAAATTCTTTACTTTAAAGATATTTTTCATGGATTAATAACTTCAAAATCATATATAAACACTATCTAACCAATTAAACATGTTTATAAACATATATAGCCAACATCTCATCAAACCATCAACCAAAAATCCATTTTAAATAAAATTCAAGGAATAGAAAATTAAGAACCTAAAGCTAGGTTTTTACCTTTAATTCCTTCTTGAGATTATTTAGACACATGATAAAAATTACTTGCCTGCTCTCCTTCTTCTTTGATTTTCAGAATTTCCTTCTCAATTTCTCTCTTTCTCTCCTCTGTTCTCTGTTTTTAGCCTTATGAAACTAACTGATGAAAAGAACGTGTTGAGAATTTCATCAGTTAAGAAACCCAAAGGCCACAAGGGCTTGTTTGGCATCAACTCAAAAATCATCTTTTCTCTTTATTTTAATATTCCTTCTTACTATATGATATTTGTTAGGTTTGTACATAGCGCGAATATACAATCAAATTACATAAATAGTGCGGAAGCGCGATAAAATCAGATTTTAAAATTTTATACAAACCATCACCATGATCTTTCTTTATGCACAATTATTAATTAAACGAAAGAGATGGAGAATAAGAATTATACCCTTGTAAAATTCTAGCTTCCTCAGGTACAAGTTCACCTCCAATTCCTTCGCGTTCTCCTTGAATTCCACCGATTAAATTCCTTCCTTTGATCAACGTTAGCCACCCAAGTGTTTGGCCTCTAGAGGTGATCCACCAAGGAATAATACTTGTTCAAGAAGATGGGTGTTGGCAAAACCCTAGTTTCTATCTCTATAGAAATTGTAAGTACTCTCTACAATTCTTATGTAAGAGTGTGTAACCCTAATCTATGATAAGACTTCTATTATTTATAGATGTAGGAAAAACCCTTCCCTAAACTATTTAGGATTAGGGTTTCTATTCTAATTAAACTCCTTTAATTAAATTAAACTCCTAATCCAATTAGGAATTCATGTGAGAGTACTTCTATTAATTAATTCCCAATCCCTATTAGGAATTAAATAATAGTAATAGTAATAATAATAATAAGACTCCTCTTATTAATTTATATTTAATATTTCTAAAATATTAAATAATAAATATTAAGCTATTTAATTTATTCTATCTCCATAGACTAAATTAAATACACTTAACTTATTATTACAATTATGCCATTTACTTCTTAAATAAATATTTTCCTTTTGCGGTGTGACCCTTTAGGTTCTCCATATTAAACCGGTTGTGAATAAATCAATTAGAACAATTCTAATCTTATTTAAATAAATAAATTAAACTATTTAATTCATTTAAATAAATAATATTTATTCTACAATAAGGGTAAGCCCCCTTAGCGATCAACGACTTTCCAGATAATATAGATTTCAACATTAATCATAAAAGAACCTTTCAGTGCATAGTTACCGTACAATTCAATCCTTCTACCATACAATGTCCCAATTAAATATAAGACATGGAATTACTGTCAAGTCTTATTTTATTTAATTATATGTATTTCGATTCTCAAATGCACAACTCTAATTAATGCAAATTAGAAACTCCTTTCTAATTTCATTCTGCTTTGGCCAAAGACTTCTGAGTCGTCATTTATCGAATCACGTAGGACATTCTCTCCTTTTACTAGAAGTGGTAGATTCTTTATTGATCATTCACCTATCTCCATGTATAACTTATTATACCCAATCATACCCTTTGATATACCCTAAAGGTCTTAAGGGACATGTCAAAGTATAACTCATCATACACAAGATACTATGATGATCTCAAGTTCAAGGATCACTTGTACTACTATCACTAGAGGAATTCCTATTGACAGGCGAGTAAAACTCCATTAGGTATTCCTTAGCGAGCCACGTTCAGTGAACTTATTCTCTAATAAGCACCTACATACTTGCTTTAGTGTCTCCACACAAATGATTATGAGATCAATCATTCTCTTCATAAGAGCAAGCAACGTATGTACTAATCTATCCGGATTCACTAATCCCCTTTTTAGTAATCCATCGATTAGGAACAATTTAAGTTTGTGAGCTATCTAGAATTTAGATCTCATTAGCATGATCCCCATCATGATTCTAAAAGCATTGCTCAAAACTATGGGTTTATCACATTTAATATAACAGCACCATGTAGATAATATAAAATGCCTTTAATAACCGAATAAGATTACAAAGTATATGCTACATCATATCAAATATGATTGGCTTGTGTGCATACTACTTTCAATCTCCCACTTGCACTAAAGCCAATCGTCATGGTATCTAATACCCTTCTTCTCTAAGTGACGATCATCCTGCTGTTTGGATAAAGCTTCAGTAGATGGATATGCAATGTTGTTCTCGAGAGTCCACTATCTCTATAGTGACTTTTTCTCTTTCAATGATTCCACTAATCAAATGAAAGTGCCGCAACACATGTTTGAATCCAAGATGAGACTTAGGAACTATTCCTAGTTCTGTGATGAACTTTTCATCCAAACAATCAACTTGCAGCTTCATTTACAGCTATATACTTTGTCTTTGTCACTAAACCAACAACACTTTGCTGTTTGGAACCTTTCCAATTCACTGCACCACCTTTCAAGGTAACGTTTTTACCCTAAAGTGGATTTGTTATCGTCTTGGTCAGTCTGAAAAACTTGAGTCTGTTTAGCCCTCTAGTTTTAATTCAGACCTACCATGAATCATAATCACATCTTCAGTACCAGTTAAGTACCTAAAGATGTTTATCACTGTCTTACAGTAATCTTCTCCAGAATATGACTGATCAACATCAAGCCTAGTATATTCATTGCATACATGATAGTAACTCATGTGATCTCTCTTTCAATTGGGGACAATTTTAGAGAGATTCTCTCCATGGCTCATCATCATGAGACCTCTCTTGGAGTTTGCCATGCTAAACGCCTTTAGCATCAAATGAATATACGTTCCTTGGGTCAAGCCGAACATCCTTTTAAATCTATCTATATAGACTTATATCCCCAATTTATAGGATGCTCCTCCCAAGTCATTCATAAAGGAATGTTTAGACAATTTTATCTTTACTGATTGTAGCATTGGTGTGTTATTCCTTGTCAGTAGTATATCAACATATAATACCAAGAATGTCACAACGCTCCCACTGACCCTTTTGTACACACTAGGTTCATTCTCATTTTTGATAAAATCAAACTCTTTTGATTGTCTCATCAAAATGAATGTTCCATCTTTGAGAAGCTTGCTTCAATCCATCAATGGATCATTGTAGCTTAAAACACGATTTGCTTCAACCTTTGTAACAAATTCCTCTGACTGTATCACACATACATTCTCCTCAAGTTTTCATTGAGGAAGGATGTCTCCACATCCATTTTGCCAGATTTAGTAATAAGCTATAATCACAAGCAAAATCCAAATGGACTTGAGCATTACCCGGTAATAAGATTTTATTACAGTCAACTCCTTGACTTGAAAAACCTTTTAACCAGGTCTGGTCTTATAGGTCTCCACCTTGCCATTTGCCCCAGTCTTTCTCTTAAAGACCCATATTCACACTCTAGGCACTATGCCCTTTTGTGGAGTAACCAGAGTCTATACTTGGTTCTCATACATGGAGTCCATTTCGGATTTCATGACCATCTGCCATTTCTCTGAGTATCTTCTACTCATAGCCTCATCGTATATAACTGGATCATCATCCTCTATGATGTGTACCTCATCATCATCCTCTATGATGAATCCATACCTCCTAGGTATCTTCGGCACTCTTCCAGATTTACGATTCGGTTGTGGTACAATAGGTCTATCTACAGGTTCCTCGGTTTGACTTAAAGTGTTTTGTGGTTCTTGAACCCCTTCAAGATATATTACCCTCCCACTAGCTCCTTCAATGATAAACACTTTTATCTAAGAAGGCAGCGTGTAGGATTATAGTAATAATACCCTAAACTTCCTTTAGGATATTCCACAAGTCTGCACTTGTCAGATTTTGGCCCAAACTTATCTTTGAAACCTTTTCACATAAGCTGGACAACCCTTATCTTAACATACTTAAGATTAGGAATCCTCCCTATCCATAACTTTTATGGAGTCTTGGGGTCGGATTTTGAGGTTACCTTATTATGTAGATATGCAGCCGTTTCTAGGGCATAACCCTAGATGGATACTAGAATGTCGGTAAAAATCATTATGGACTGCACCATGTCCAACAAGGTACAATTTCTCCTTTTAGATACACCAATCAATTATTGCGTATCAGAAGGTGTCCATTATGAGAAAATACCATTTTGAGATGATCTAGAAACTCATTGCACAAGTATTCTTTCCTCGATCTGATCAAAGAATCTTAATACTTTGTCAATATGTCTCACTTCTGAATTCTTTGAACCTTTCAAATGATTCAGATTTGTATTTTATCAAATACACATATTCAACTCTTTGAATGATCATCTCCTTTTCTTTTACTAGTTTGTTCAATTTGCAAAATTATTTTTCATGTAAGTCAAGTTTACAAAGTCTATCAAGTAATCTTCCAGTTTCAAACAAAACATTATCGTTATAAATAGAACAAGAATTGTTCTTAAATATAATACCAAAACCTTCCTTGTCCAACAACGGAAGTAATAATGTTTCTAAAGAGAACTGGAACATAATAACAACTTATTAACTTAATAGACTTGCCCGTAGGCAATGCTAAACTATAAGTTCATATGGTTCATGCAGCAACCTTTGCTCCATTCCCACACATAAGATTACTTACTCTTAGTTTAGCTTTCTACTTCTGCTTAGTCTCTGCATTGGATTGCATACGTGAGAACTACAGCCGGTATCCAATACCCAAGTAGAACCTTGACTTACAGAAAAATTTATTTCAATCATGAACAAACCTATATCTGTAACCGAAGCTTCACTAAGCTTCTTCTGGTTACCCTCTGTAAGATTCTCCTTACAGTTTTCCTTTCCAATATCCAGGCTTATTGCAGTGGAAGCAAACTCCTTTGCTATCTGCATCAGTCTTGTTCTTATTGTCCTTTGTTTTTGCCTTTCCATTTACCTTCTTTGAATTGTTCTTCTTTTAAGAAGATCCTTTGGCCCTCTTCCGCTTCCTGAAAGAATCATCTACCAGTAAGACTTGGTCTTTCTTGGTTGGAAAGTGACTCTTTACAGTTTTCAACATGTTTAAGCAACTCAGGCAGGCTGACATATAGCTTGTTCATGTGGAAATTCACAACAATTTGTGAGAAAGAGTCAGGAAGTGATTGCAAGATCAACTCTCCATCCATTAAAACCTAGTTGTCCCAATTGTTCAATCAGATTGATCATTTTGAGAACATTTATCTATACTGTAGTGCCATCGGTTATTCTAGATCGGAAGAGCTCCTTAGATATCTGATATCTAATAGTCCTACTTTCCTCACCCTTCAACTCCTTGAAGGTGTCGGAGTACAGTAGGAGCATCCATAGTTTCATGCTGACGCTGAAGCTCGTTACTCATGGATGCGAGCATGATGCATTGAGCCAACTGTGCATCATCTTGCCACTTTCTAAAAGTAGCAATCTTTTCCTCAGAGGCATTGTCTGCAACCATTGCAGGGATAAGCATATTAAAGACATAAGATAGCTTTTCAGCCTTGAGAACTATTCTCAAATTCTTTAACCAGTCCTTTTAATTTGGTCCGGTTAATTAGCATCTAATATGCTCCGCAGTGATAGTGAATTAGACATCGTAAAATTCTGCAAATGAATTTATAATTTAACAACATTTTAGCATACATTCATTTTAATTAATTACAAAAATAAATTAGGTCTTTATTTTAAATTGGTATCTCCCACTATTTTCATCAAACTATATTACCCTCAATATACAGTTCGGCAAATCTAATTAAAGATTTGCTAGTGAGAATAAGGATCCCATTTCAAATGTATATAGCCTTGTGTGACACAACAAACGATATATAAATAAATAGGTAG
The DNA here is from genome assembly GCA_034770075.1 of Aralia elata. Taxonomy (NCBI): domain Eukaryota; kingdom Viridiplantae; phylum Streptophyta; class Magnoliopsida; order Apiales; family Araliaceae; genus Aralia; species Aralia elata. Next base: position 35,104,909 of record CM068383.1, on the reverse strand, counting down.
ACAACTATTGTCAATTACATCACTATGTAACTCCTTTCAATTTGCCTCTTAGATTATTTTGATCAAGTGTGACACATCCGAATCAAAATTATCCAAGTTAAGTCCAACCTAGCACTTCCATATATTCGAAAGAAAAACACTGTCCTTGTGTGACACAACAAAACAACATCGTTCAGTCTATGTATAAGCATCAAATGTGATAAAGCAACATCTTAAATATTTAATATTTGCCTTGTGTGACACAACAAACTTATATTAAATATTTAATACTCTATCGCTTTACCATGCTAGAAGGCAACGTTCGATATTCCAAATATCTTTGAACGCTTAGGACTTAATATAATTTGTTTGAGGGGTTTGTTATTATTTGTCTCATCTTGTTTAGCGCGCATGCACATATATATATAAAATACGCGTCATATTATTAAACATGCGAAGCATGTTGTACAATATATAATATATATAGTAAGCATGCACATATAGAATACTATATTCTACCCGGATTGATTATGGACTTTTATTCTAGTTTGGTTCGCTAGAGCCACCAAGTGAACCAAAAGGTCAAACCTAGGGTGCAAGAATTAAATTTAAATATAACTATTACATTTAAACCCGGGCTCCATTACAAACGGGTCTTCAAGCGCTCCTTGCTCCTTTGTCTTCAATTCTTCAAAATTAATTCTAACTAGTCCTATTACAAAAACTATTTACAATAAATAGAAACCTTGATCAGCAGTAAAGGGGAAGTACATAGGAGGGAGATAGAATTTACATTAAGAAAAAATTAGAGAAGACGAGGTACGCAGACCCCATTTATAAAAACCCATACATTCAAGCATCCACTAAAATAAATCCAATCACACATTGGTCAATAGTCCATAATCAATCCCTATTTATTATCATACATATCTCTATATGTATCAATAAATAACATTCATCCCATGAATAATAAAATCATTCCATATATGCATTGATATCATTTAATGGGCAATATTAGTTAGTATAAAATTCAATTTCAACTCCAATTAGTTATCATGGAATCCAATTCCAACTCTAATTAGTTATCATGAAATCCAATTTCAATTAAAATAAACTTCTTTATTTTAATCATATTCCAAATCAAAATAAACTCTTTTATTTTAATTTATCCAATTTTTTTGAATAAAAATAAACTCCTTTATTTTTAATCAAATTCCAAATCAAAATAAACTCCTTTATTTTAATTAATATGGAAACCAATTTCAAGTTTAAAATAAACACCTTTATTTTTAACTTAAAATTATTGGAAAATAAAATATGTTGAATCCTATTCCTTATCAAAATAAACATCTTTATTTTTAAGGAAACATGGAATCCTATTCCATATGTGAATAAACTCCTTTATTCTAGGAAACATGGAATCCTATTCTATATGTGAATAAACTCCTTTATTCTAGGAAACATGGAATCCTATTCCATATGTGAATAAACTCCTTTATTCTAGGAAACATGGAATCCTATTCCATATGTGAATAAACTCCTTTATTCTAGGAAACATGGAATCCTATTCCATATATGAATAAAGGAGTTTATTCTAGGAAACATGGAATCCTATTCTATACGTGAATAAACTCCTTTATTCTAGGAAACATGGAATAGGATAAACTCCTTTATTCTAGGAAACATGGAATCCTATTCCATATGTGAATAAACTCCTTTATTCTAGGAAACATGGAATCCTATTCCATATGTGAATAAACTCCTTTATTCTAGGAAACATGGAATCCTATTCCATATATGAATAAACTCCTTTATTCTAGTTAACGTAGAATCCAATTCCAAGTTCAAATAAAACTTTTAATTTTAATTATATTCCAATTCAAAATAAACCTTTTATCTTAATTGAAAATAAATAAAATCAAAATAAATAAAAAAATAAATAAAATAAATAAAATAATTTTACACAAACAATTATGCCCACTTAAATTGTTCTTAACACATATCAATGTATATACAGAATCAAAACAATTAATAATTCGCATAAAGTTTGGCTCTTGATACCACTGTTAGGTTTGTACATAGCGCGAATATACAATCAAATTACATAAATAGTGCGGAAGCGCGATAAAATCAGATTTTAAAATTTTATACAAACCATCACCATGATCTTTCTTTATGCACAATTATTAATTAAACGAAAGAGATGGAGAATAAGAATTATACCCTTGTAAAATTCTAGCTTCCTCAGGTACAAGTTCACCTCCAATTCCTTCGCGTTCTCCTTGAATTCCACCGATTAAATTCCTTCCTTTGATCAACGTTAGCCACCCAAGTGTTTGGCCTCTAGAGGTGATCCACCAAGGATTAATACTTGTTCAAGAAGATGGGTGTTGGCAAAACCCTAGTTTCTATCTCTATAGAAATTGTAAGTACTCTCTACAATTCTTATGTAAGAGTGTGTAACCCTAATCTATGATAAGACTTCTCTTATTTATAGATGTAGGAAAAACCCTTCCCTAAACTATTTAGGATTAGGGTTTCTATTCTAATTAAACTCCTTTAATTAAATTAAACTCCTAATCCAATTAGGAATTCATGTGAGAGTACTTCTATTAATTAATTCCCAATCCCTATTAGGAATTAAATAATAGTAATAGTAATAATAATAATAAGACTCCTCTTATTAATTTATATTTAATATTTCTAAAATATTAAATAATAAATATTAAGCTATTTAATTTATTCTATCTCCATAGACTAAATTAAATACACTTAACTTATTATTACAATTATGCCATTTACTTCTTAAATAAATATTTTCCTTTTGCGGTGTGACCCTTTAGGTTCTCCATATTAAACCGGTTGTGAATAAATCAATTAGAACAATTCTAATCTTATTTAAATAAATAAATTAAACTATTTAATTCATTTAAATAAATAATATTTATTCTACAATAAGGGTAAGCCCCCTTAGCGATCAACGACTTTCCAGATAATATAGATTTCAACATTAATCATAAAAGAACCTTTCAGTGCATAGTTACCGTACAATTCAATCCTTCTACCATACAATGTCCCAATTAAATATAAGACATGGAATTACTGTCAAGTCTTATTTTATTTAATTATATGTATTTCGATTCTCAAATGCACAACTCTAATTAATGCAAATTAGAAACTCCTTTCTAATTTCATTCTGCTTTGGCCAAAGACTTCTGAGTCGTCATTTATCGAATCACATAGGACATTCTCTCCTTTTACTAGAAGTGGTAGATTCTTTATTGATCATTCACCTATCTCCATGTATAACTTATTATACCCAATCATACCCTTTGATATACCCTAAAGGTCTTAAGGGACATGTCAAAGTATAACTCATCATACACAAGATACTATGATGATCTCAAGTTCAAGGATCACTTGTACTACTATCACTAGAGGAATTCCTATTGACAGGCGAGTAAAACTCCATTAGGTATTCCTTAGCGAGCCACGTTCAGTGAACTTATTCTCTAATAAGCACCTACATACTTGCTTTAGTGTCTCCACACAAATGATTATGAGATCAATCATTCTCTTCATAAGAGCAAGCAACGTATGTACTAATCTATCCGGATTCACTAATCCCCTTTTTAGTAATCCATCGATTAGGAACAATTTAAGTTTGTGAGCTATCTAGAATTTAGATCTCATTAGCATGATCCCCATCATGATTCTAAAAGCATTGCTCAAAACTATGGGTTTATCACATTTAATATAACAGCACCATGTAGATAATATAAAATGCCTTTAATAACCGAATAAGATTACAAAGTATATGCTACATCATATCAAATATGATTGGCTTGTGTGCATACTACTTTCAATATTTTGTCACACCTATGAAATTTTAATTAAACTTATTATATTAATAAATCTAATTAAACTTATTAATAATTTCAATTAAAACTTTACTGACCAAATTATAATTCAATTTAGCCAAACTATAATTTTATTAAATCAAACATTTTATTCAATAAAACATTAATCCTCTAATTTAATTATTTAATTAAATTAGAATATTACCATTCTATTTACGTAACAAAAATACGCACTAATGATAAAATTATTTATCATCAACTACTCAATATCATCATACCTAAATAATTTCATCAAATATTTATTGTATTAAAATAAATATATATTTACATTAATTCACCATTTTAATTAAGTGAATTATTCACATTATTATGAAATATAATCCATAACAATTTCTTTGCTAACAAGGCATAATAATTAAAATATATTATTTCATAATATAATTTTAACTTAATAACATTCAATTAATATCTTTTTCGTAACAATTTCATTTACTATCATCAATGGTTTAATTTACCATTAAACCTCATTTCTCAAATACACGAATATATAATTCTCTTCACATCAAATCACATATTTCACAATTATGAAAAACATATATATACACATATTCAAACCCAAAACATCCCGTACTAAAAATTTTATGTATTAAATTCTTATTTAATAATTTCTGAATATCTGGGTTGTCACAAGTATAAATAGAATACATGGATGATGTAATTGATCAGTCAACAATTTTATTTGAGTTTATCAATATTCTTGAGAGGTTTTTCTCATCTTTTGGTTCTTTGAAGAATTTCTAAGCTAATTTATTAGTTTTTCTTTTGAGATTCATATTTAACTTATCATACAACAAACCATAGTTGTGTGGCGTTATTCTACCGCATCATACAGTCATACGGAGATTATCGTTTGCCATCTAAACGAGGGTCTAAGTGTTGTTGGTGTTCCATCCTGCGCGAACTCAATTGCTTGATCGAATATATCAAGATTCTCGTCTCCAAACTAGACGTTGGATTAAGATTTTTGGAAGAATCCATCAATCTGCTTACTAAAAACGATACGGGCGACGACCACCTCACGCAAGCGTACCGTGGAGTCTATCATGTTGTACGAAAGTTGTACTATGAAATTGTACTATGTAAACTCATGAAATAGTGATTAATGTTGATATACGAATTAAATGAAATTCGTATTGAGTAAAGGGAAAGTTAGAATTAGGTGGGATTTTAATGGAGGACTCATGTTAGTGGCTGAGTTGTACAATTGCTTGTATGGGCGGGGAATTTGTGCTTGGTTTGACAACCACTTAGCTTCCTATATTGATAATCATTGAAATATTGGTGTCGCGCTATCGATATACGTATGAAGAAAAGGTGATTCTTTTCTCATATTTATATTTGATAGTTAGAGAATATTAAGACTAGGTGCGAGTTCTTTAAACTCATACGTATAGTAAGTTTGTGACTCATAATCGTACGGTGAAACCCCTCAGCAAATGGACGATTTTGGTTTGACTATGATAAGTTCCTAAACCCATATGATTGTGGTAAGTTCTTAAACTCATAACGTGTGGTATGTTTGATGAACTATACTGGAGTATAGAAAGGTGGTGGATGAAGAATTGAGGATTTTTAGTATAGTAAGTTTTAAGGATGATAGAAATAGATAGAATTATTAAGCAATGGATCATTAAAGAAATTGAAGTTGATGGTGGAAGCATAGGTATTCCAAATCTTCTAGCTATACTAGACTTCGAAATTTTTGATATCAAGCAAAATTTGCACTGTTGTGCCTTTAAAAATAAAAATAAAATTTTGTTATCCTCAAAATAAGGTGACAAGGGTGTGTAGATGGACTTCGAGCCATCATCACATCGTTACCTGTTGCGGCATGATAACACCAAAAATGATTTTTTTAATAATTTTGAACTATTTAAAGAAGAGTCTACGCTATTTGTTTCGGCTAGACAAAAATAATTTAAAATATCAAAATGTATTTTTAAATAGTCATCAATGCATCATGGAACCTGGTGTAGAATGACAGATGATGGAGTCATCATTGCTGATTAACCTAGTGTGGGATGTGATCTAAGGATCGTCAGCCCACTATGGTATGATGTAGTATGACAAACTCACAAAATGACGGAATCCTCAAACGGGCTGTATATACAGTGTAGTATCATGACGTCATAAAATAATTTTTAGAACTTTAAAGATGTATTGCTAATTGAATTTGGCCAGACATATGTTTCAATTGATATTTGAATTATTGGTATATGTCTAAACTATTTGACTCGGCTAGACAAATATTGTAATGATTTATTAAATCGATATAGTGGATGTCAGAATAATAAAATAGACATTGGTATTGTGTCATAAATTATTAGACACTAGTGTTGTGTCATAAAAAGCCAGACACTAGTGATGTGTCATAACAAAACAGACACTGGTGTTGTGTCATAATAAAATAGACACTGGTGTTGTGTCATAGAAAGATATACACTGTGATATGTTATAATAGAACAGACACTTGTGTTGTGTCATAGACATTGGTGATATGTCATAAAAAGCCAGACACTGGTGATGTGTCATAATAAAATGAAACAGACACTGGTGATGTGTCATAATAAAATGAACATTGGTTATGTGTCATAAAAAGCTAGTCATGGGTGGGACTAGAGTAAACTAGACAATGGTGATGTCAAGATAAGATAAATATAGATGATGTTAAAATAAACACAAGCGGTGTTATGATAGTAAGAACAGGCATAGGGGTTTCTACCGCATCTAGTAAAAGATGAGAATATCCTATGCGATTCGATAAAATGACAACTCAGTAGTCCTTAGCCAAGACAGAATGAAATTAAAAAGGAGTTTCTAATTTTCATTATTTAGAGTTGTGCATTTCAGAATCAAAATAAATATGATTAAATAAAATAAGACTTGACAGTAAATCTATGTCTTATATTTAATTGGGGCATTCTATGGTAGAAGGATTGAATTGTATGGTAACTATTCATTGAAAGGTTCTTTTCTTATTAATGTTGAAATCTATATTATTTGGAAAGTCGTTGATCACTAAGGGGACTTACCCTTATTGTAGAATAAATGTTATTTAATTAAATGAATTAAATAGTTTAATTTATTTATTTAAATAAGATTAGAATTGTTCTAATTGATTTATTCACAACTGGTTTAATATGGAGAACCTAAAGGGTCACACCGCAAAAAAAATATCTATTTAAGAAGTAAATGACATAATTATAATAATAAGTTAAGTGTATTTAATTTAATCTATGGAGATAGAATAAATTAAATAACTTAATATTTATTATTTAATATTTTAGAAATATTAAATATAAATTAATAAGAGGAGTCTTATTATTGTTATTACTATTATTATTATTTAATTCCTAAAAGGGTTTGAGAATTAATGAATAGAAATACTCTCATAAATTCCTAATTGGATTAGGAGTTTAATTAATTTAATTGGTTTAGTTAAAATAAAATCATATTCCTAAATAGTTTAGGAGGGTTGCCTACATCTATAAATAAAAGGAGTCTTATTATGGATTAGGGCTACACACACTTCCATTAGAATTGTGGAGAGTACTTACAATTTCTATAGAGATAGAAACTAGGATTTTGCCAACACTCAAATTCTTGAACAAGTATTATTCCTTAGTGGATCATCTCTAGAGGCCAAACACTTGGGTGGCTAATGTTGATTAAAGGAAGGAATTTAATTGGTGAAATTCAAGAAGAACGCGAAAGAATTGGAGTTGAACTTGTACCTGAGGAAGCTACGATTCTACATGGGTATAATTCTTATTCTCTATCTCTTTCGTTTAATTAATAATTGCACAAAATGAAAGATCATAGTGATGGTTTGTATAAAATTTTAAAATCTGCTTTTATCGCGCTTCCGCTCATTATATGCAATTTGATTGTGTGCTCATGGCTATTACAAACCTAACAACAACAGTTATTACACTAGTATAGGCATGCCGCCTTACAAAGCATTGTATGGAAGAAAGTGCAGAACACCACTATGTTGGGATGAGGTAGGAGATCATCGTTTACTAGGACCAGAGTTGGTACAACAAACTGCAGAAATCGTAAAGTTAAAACGTACATGACTCATAACGGCTCAAGATCGTCAGAAAAAGTATGTAGATCATCATCGACAAAAGAGAAATTTTGAAGTCGGGTCACACGTGTTTCTGAAAGTATCCCCGTGGAAGGGAAAGATACGATTTGGAAAGAAGGGAAAGTTGAGTCCCCGTTTAATAGGACCAATTGAAGTTTTAAGAAAGATTGGAGAAGTACCCTATGAAGTAGCATTACCTCGAGAGTTAGAATACGTTCATAATGTGTTTCATGTGGCGGTCTTACGACCATACAAACTAGATTATAAACACATGATAGAATATGAACCTATCCAGTTTAAAAAGATTTAACCTACGAAGAGGTTCCTGTTCAGATATTGGATAGGAAAGAGCAAGTTTTACGGAATAAGGTAATACCGTCGGTAAAGGTGTTATGGAAAAACCACAATACTGAAGAAGAAACGTGGGAGCTAAAAGAAAAGATGAAAACAAACTATCCTCATTTGTTTGAGTAGTTTTATTTTATGATTCCGGGGACGGAATCTTTATAAGGGGAGAAGAATGTAACAATTTAAATATCCGGATAATTATTAAAATAAAGATTTTAATTAAATAAATTGATAATTTATTATATTATACAGCTTGTGTGAATATACGCAGTATAATATGTGCATGTTTGTGATGTAGTGAATATATTAATGTGTGTGTGTGTGCATATATATATATATATATATATATATATATATATATATATATATATTTACTGCGTGTAAATAAATTGTTAGAAATAATTTATAGTAAGAAAGAATTTAATTATACAAAATAAAATTGTATATATTAAATACGAGAATTAAAATAGTTAATAGAGTGATTATTAATTATTTTAATGTTGTAACGACCCCAAACTCGGAACAATTCAACTCTCGACTTTGGGCGTTAGCAATACATCTTCATTCTGACTTTACATCACTAATCGATGTTAAACTTAATAAAATACGGAATAATTTTAAACTTTTTTGTCTTCTTCCTTTGTTTTCCCTGAATCATAACCTTTATTATTTACCTTAGAAGCATATTTAATTAATTATTCTCTTTATCAGACTTATTATAAAACAAAACTTACTGCCAGGTTCAATACCCTTTATATATCAGATAAAAATTAAATTTTACAACTCAACCTCTGTTAAATATCATACATTATCAAATAAATCATCCGGAACCCTAATCATGGTTCAAAAATATTAATTTAAGCTAAAACGTTTAATCTTCATGCATTACATCTGATTCATGCCATTCAAGTAGCACATAACGTTACCTTGAATCTTTAACCTGCAAAAATGGTTATTTGTAAGAATGAGCTCGACAGCTCAGCAAAATCTAACAGTTTTCATGCATCACGTAGCACATAAACAACATGCTCACTGTATACAACATAAACATCTGACTAAACCTATCATACATACTGTACATCACATATCAAGTAAAGATTGAGTTCCTTACTCAATCAGCATAGTTATATATTGACTTTCGCAATTCATGTCCCAACATAGGCAATTCCACATGCTCTTTGTAGTATAGATTACAATAAATCAAACATTTAGTTCATATAACAAATAGGAACTGAAAGTCTTGCCTGGCTCGTAGATTACCAATTACCATAAACAGCTTATAATTATATGCACCTCACGTATCCTACACAATATATAATCATGCACATCATTTATTAGTCACATAGCAACGCTTAGTAATCGCTCAAGTACACTTTATTCTACACTCCATAATCCTTCCTTTTAATCGATACACAATGTTTAATTTAGTGTTTAAGTCCTATTAAGGCTCCTCATTATCCATTTGATTTGCTCACGTTAAACTTCCATTTCCTTCTCATTTCTTATCACACTTCCTTTTTACTCAACACTTAACATTTAGATAAGTCTTAAGCTTCATCATTACATCAAATTAGATGTATTACATTTATTAATATAAATTAAATAACCATCCATCTTAGGTTCCTTTAGGATCCTCTATAATTATCACTCAATATTCAGTTAAGTCTTTATAACCTGTCCTTATATCACAATAGGTGAATAACACTCAATTGGATTTATTAAGTTAATCCACATCTTAATCTTTCAAATTCTTATACCTCACGAACATCAAGCTTAAGTCTTATATAATTTGCTAAAGCATAACTTCCAAATCATCATTTGTGTAATTATAACATGTTATTAAGTCTTATAACATGTTTTACATTTCATTACAATCATTCATTAGAGTTATATAGGCATTTCTACAATTAAAATCTCATTTCTGGGAAAAATTGACTACCGGCGCTGCGACGCCGCATTTACACTAAACACCGGCACTACGGCGCTGGGTTACGAATTTTTGGGTCGGAGCAGGGTTGACACTGCGGCGCCATTTTTGAACTAGCAAGCGGCGCTGTGGCACCGCTCATCAGACTCAGGTTCTGAAGTTCGCGAACCAAAAAATTTCAGGCCAAAAACTCCCAAATTCTTCACCCAATCAACAAATTAACCAAACCCAGACATTCTAGACTTTGTAAAAACAAAACCCAACATATATACAGGGATTCCAACAACTTAAACAACTTTAACAGCCAATTTAGAGACTCAAAAATCAATGTTCATGCTAGTTTTCATATTTCACTACTTTTAGCGTAATCAACCACTACAGATAAGTTATTCTACCAATTCAATCCGTTTAACTTTCGTTGTTTTCGGTTTTCTTAATATATTAACAATATCCATCATCAATTTATAGATTATTACTCAAATTGAACATTAATTTTGACTCCAAAGTAAGCCAAAACATACGTAATAAACCAAAAAGTCTAATTTTTCCTATTTAACATGTTTACACCCAATTGATTACCACAAAAACTAATTTTAGAGACTATATATCAGATTATATACATCCATTAACACATATATCCTTACCCTTCATCAATTCATACAACAAACTCTAATTTTCAGAAATCTTATTTTGAGAAAAATAAGGATGAAGGGTTTTGATTTCTTACCTCTTTGATCTTCCTTAACCTAAATAGATGATGAAGAAGAGGCTTGTTCCTCCTTGATTTCCAAAATTCCTCTCCAATTTCACAGAGAATTTCTTCTCTCTGTTTCTCAATTTCTCCTTTCCTCTCTTTTTCTCAGCCTTCTAAAACTTAATTGACAATGTCACGTATATAATAATTTGGCTAGCAGTTACACCAACCAAAGGTTATAACTGATATGGAATAGGAAGAGTCTAGGCCACGTTTGGCAAAACCAATTTAAATTTCATTCTAATTTATTTTAATAATCTTCTTATTATATAATACCTTGCCACAATTAAATTTAATTAAATCATACTCTTTATTTATCCAACACCATACTCACTTAGCCAATATAATTATAATTTTATTTAACAAATCATTAATTCTGTAATTTAATTATTTAATTAAATTAGAATTCTACCATTGCCCTGGCGCAATAAAATACGCACCAATTAGAAAATTATTTAATTATTATTATCACACTTAAATAAATTATCCCATAATAATTTCCATCAAATATTTATCTTATTCAATAAATATATCAACTAAAATATTTATTTTATTCTATAAATATTCTAACTATTTACGAAATTCACAATCGTATTATTTTAGCATATTACATTAATATGTAACACATTACTTTCTCATTTTATTAAAATAAATATATTTACATTAATTCACTACTTTAATTAAGTGAATTACTCTCATTATTTATGAAACTTAATTCATAACAATTCCATTGCCAACAAGGCATAATAATCAAATTATATTATTTCATAATATAATTTTCAACTTAATAATATTCAGTTAATATCCTTTCCGTAACAATTTCATTTACTCTTTTTAATGATTTAATTAACTATTAAACCTCATTTTTCCAATATACAAACATATATTCCTCTTTTATATTCACACCAAAACACATATTTCAAAATATAACACACACACACACAGATATATATATATATATATATATATATTTGAATCTGACACCTCTCATAATATGAATTTTATTTATTAAATTCTTATTTAATAATTACTGAAACTTCGGGTTGTCACATCTTTCCCCTCTTATAAGGATTCTATCCTCGGAATCACCAAAACCCTCTTACTCGGTTTTCGTTAAATCTCTTTCACAATTTTATCGTTGAATAACTTCAACGCATTACCTTAATATAGGTTTTATAATTTCTACACCACGCATTTTCTCAATAAATTCTTGTAGGTTCTACTTCATAATCTTTATTTGAACTCGATACTTTTCTGAGTATTACATATTCTTTAACCTACTCATTACCTTTTTCCAAGGGTTTGCATCATAGGCTCAATTCATAAACACTCGGGATAAACACTTATATCTTTAACATTCATATGTACCTCTTGATTATTCTTTCCATTATTGAGAAACACAATTTAGATATCTCTATCCTTGATATTTAATATCAAATTACTTATTATACTTGTTGGGCAATTTGTGCTCATTTTTGCTTAAACATTTCAGTTAAGGGTGAGAAGGCAGAGGGCTCGGGCAAGGACAAGGGAAATGCTAAGATGAAATGATGAAAACCTATTTCTTTGTAATAAGTTTAGATTTTTCGCATTGATGTAATGTAGCGATGAACGCTAAGTTTAAGTTTATTTAAGGTTTTGTAACTTGGGATTATGTTTGGATTTATATTTGGGTTTATTATCGAATACTATTGTAATTATTATTATTATTTATGAAGTTTATTTAGTTAGACGATGGTGTGTGATGTATCGTGAGCACCATATCCTGTGTTTAATGTTACACAGATCTGGAGCGTCACAAGTTGATATCAGAGTTGTAGGTTATAAACCTTAGGTTGGAGAACCTTAGATTATAACTTTAGAGAAATTAGTGGAGATAGGAAGGAGATGAATTCACATAGAGTTCTAAGTGTTGTGTACAACTTATTTTTACTATAAAAAATGTTTATTTTAGAATACTAATTTAGTTGTTTGATTTTTATTGTAGGATGTCAGGTGAAGAGGAGATTAGAGATATCCATGTGGTGAGTGAGCAGTTGGTAGCTGCGCCGGAGCCAGTAACCGAGACAGCAGCTAATAGGGAACCCGGGGAGGACCCTGAGGAGGATCCCGAAGAGGATCCTAAGGAAGATGAGCCCGATGAGGACTCTGAGGAAGCACCTGAGGATAGTCTAGTGGATGAGTTGATGGATAGGATCACCGAGCTGGATGACAGAGTCCATGAGCTAGAGGGTCAATATTTGGAATAACAAAGAGTTGTGGCTCAATTGGGTGCACTGCTGCACCATCTGTTGGCTAGGAATGTGGAGCTAGCAGACAAGCTAAAGGCAGCAGACAACAAGGTAGAAAGGTTGCAGGTAGAGAAGGAGGCCATCTGGGCTCACATGGGGAATACAGTGAGTGGGCTGGAGACAAGAGTTCAGGGCCTCCAAACAGACAAGCAGTTGATTACCAATTACTAGAGAAATGAGATGAAAGGATGTGTAAGGGCTCAAAACCAGAGGGATGAATTAGAGGATAAGGTGAGAAACAAGAAAGTTAGGATAGATAGGATGCGCTACGCGTTTAGGATGGCGCATGAAAGGTTTCAACATAGAGTCTACTACTACCCGCGTGAGGAACACCAGTCTGGTCACGCTATAAGTCGAGGACTAGTTCTGGACATAGCTGATGAGGAGCATGAAGACGCTATTAGGAGGGGTTTCTGAGTTTATTATGCAGTGAACTTTTAATTATTAGCATATTAAACGCTTGTTTATCGATGTAAATATTTAAATTCTAGTTTTTGAGAGTTTGGATTAAGGGATATAAATGGCATTATGCCATAAGATGTTAAATACCCTAGTACTATGGTTTTCTTGTGAATAAAGATGTGTTTATTTAAATGTGTGATTTGATGATTAACTCTTTAAATGAGTTATAAATGTGGTAAGAACAGGTTATGTGGTAATAACTTATAAATTTCTATTAAACAGAAAATGCCTAGAGGGAGACCTAGGCGTCAACAACCACCTGAAGAATCAGCCAGTAGTGTTGAGGATCAACCGAACCCCATGCAATAATTTGTAGACCTACTAGTCGGGGCACTGCAGAACCGAACCCCGATTAATAATAACAACCCTCTGACGGCCCAAGTGGTAACATTCAAAGAATTCAAAAGCGTGGGACCCCCCGAGTTCAAAGGGACCACATAATCCATCGAAGCCTAGTCATGGATCAAAGAAATCGAAAAGGCGTTTGCAATCGCCTGAGTAGGAGATAAGCAGAAAACGATCTTCGCCACGTACATGCTGAAAGGAGAAGCTAATTTCTAGTGGGAGGCGAATCAGAACAGAGCTGGAGAGGGTGTGGTTCCATGGGAGAGGTTCAAAGAGGTCTTTTTCGAGAATTATTCTCCCGTTAGCATGCAGAGTTGTATAGAAATGTGATATCTGGAGTTAAAACAAGAAGATATGACAGTACCTCAGTACGCTGCAAAGTTTAACGAGCTGGCGAGGTTTGCACCCCATCAACTTGATAAGGAGGAAAGGAAGACGAGGAGTAAAATGAAGGGGGAAATAGAGTAGAAGGTAGTAGCAGTGGTGTGAATAAAAGGAAGTGGAATAACAATAACGACTACAATCCGGGAAATTTTGGGAGCAAGCCAGGGGATGCAAAGAAGAGATCTAAGGCGTGCAAGGAGTGTGGGAAGAACCATTCAAGCGTATGCCTCAAAGGGAAGAATGTATGCTTTAACTGCGGTCAGGAGGGACACATCTCTTCGAACTGCCCCGCCCCAAAGAAGAGTGGATGCTTCAACTGTGGAGCATTGGATCATCAGGTGAGGAATTGCCCGAGGAAGAATTCAAGTGGAGGAAATGGAGGAAGGGGAAGTAGCGGTGGAAATCTCACAATTACTGGACCACCATCTCAGAACCAGCCAATAACAAGGACCTTTAATATGACGGTTCAGGACGCGGTTGCATCGAAGGATGTGGTTTCAGGTATCATTCCAATCAATGATATATCTGTATATATGTTATTTGATTCGGGTGCTACTTGTTCCTTCGTCTCATATGAATTCGCGCAACAATTAAACTTACCCAGGAAGAACTTGATCACCCTATGAGCATAGAAGTTGCCAATAAGGAAGTAATTCCCATTAGCCTTATTCATAGGAATTATATTGTAGATATAAGGGGGCATAAGTTGCTTGTGGATTTGATTCCAATTCAATTATGGGAATTTGATGTAATTTTAGGAATGGATTGAAAGTAGTATGCACACAAGCCAATCATATTTGATATGATGTAGCATATACTTTGTAATCTTATTCATTTATTAATAAAAGAATTGATTTTTTTAAAAGGCATTTTACATTATCTACATAGTGCTGTTATATTAAATGTGATAAACCCATAACTTAGAGCAATGCTTTTAGAATCATGATGGTGATCATGCTAATGAGATCTAAATTCTAGATAGCTCACAACTAAGATTATTCCTAATCGTTGGATTACTAAAAAGGGGATTAGTGAATCCGGATAGATTAGTACATACGTTGGTTGCTCTTAGGAAGAGGATGATTGATCTCATAATCATTTGTGTGGAGACACTAAAGCAAGTATGTAGGTGCTTATTGGAGAATAAGTTCACTAAATGTGGCTCGCTAAGGAATACCTAATGGAGTTTTACTCGTCTGTCAATAGGAATTCCTCTAGTGATAGCAGTACAAGTGATCCTTGGACTTGAGATCATCATAGTATCTTGTGTATGATGAGTTATACTTTGACATGTCCCTTAAGACCTTTAGGGTATATCAAAGGGTATGATTGGGTATAAGAAGTTGTATATGGAGATAGGTGAATGATCGACAAAGAATCTACAACGTCTAGTAAAAGATGTGAATGTCCTATGTGATTCGATAAATGACAACTCAGTAGTCCTTGGCCAAGGCAGAATGAAATTAGAAAGGAGTTTCTAATTTGCATTATTTAGAGTTATGCATTTAGGAATCGAAATACATATAATTAAATATAATAAGAGTTGACAGAAATTCCATGTCTTATATTTAATTGGGATATTGTATGGTAGAAGGATTGAATTGTATGGTAACTATGCACTGAAAGGTTCTTTTGTGATTAATGTTGAAATCTATATTATTTGGAAAGTCATTGATCGCTAAGGGGGCTTACCCTTATTGTAGAATAAATATTATTTATTTAAATGAATTAAATAGTTTAATTTATTTATTTAAGTATAATTAGAATTGTTCTAATTGATTTATTCATAACCGGTTTATTATGGAGAACCTAAAGGCTCACACCGCAAAAGGAAAAATATTTATTTAAGAAGTAAATGCCATAATTGTAATAATAAGTTAAGTGTATTTAATTTAGTCTATGGAGATAGAATAAAATAAATAGCTTAATATTTATTATTTAATATTTTAGAAATAATAATATAAATTCATAAGAGGAGTCTTATTATTATTATTACTATTACTATTATTTAATTCCTAATAGGGATTGAGAATTAATTAATAGAAGTACTCTCTCATAAATTCTTAATTGGATTGGGAGCATAATTAATTAAAGTAGTTTAATTATAATAGAAACCCTAATCCTAAATAGTTTAGGGAAGGGTTATTCCTACATCTATAAATAAGAGGAGTCTTATCATAGATTAGGGTTACACACTCTTGCATTAGATTGTGAAGAGTACTTGCAATTTCTATAGAGATAGAAACTAGGGTTTTGCCAACACCCAACTTCTTGAATACCTATTCTTCCTTGGTGGATCACCTTTAGAGGCCAAACACTTGGGTGGCTAACATTGATCAAATGAAAGAATCTCATCGGTGGAATTCGATGAGAACACGAAGGACTATGAGTTGAACTTATACTCAAGGAAGCTTTGATCTATGAGGGTATAATTCTTATTCTCTTTCTTTTTCGTTTAATTGATAATTGAACATAAGGATAGATCATGGTGATGGTTTGTATTAAAATTTTAAAATCCGTTTTATCACGCTTCTGCCCTATTTATGTAATTTGATTGCATGCTTGCGTTATATACAAACCTAACAGTGGTATCAGTGCCTAATCCTTGTGTTAATTATTGATTTTGATGATTCCATGTATGAATTGATATGCGATACGATCGGATTTTTGGGCAGAAATTTTTTTCCTGAATCTGCATCGCGGCGCGGCCGCCCCACTTCCAGTTCATTCTGGAGCGCGGTCGCGCCTGAACCCAGAAAATGTTTATGGGGGTGCAGTGCGGCTGCGCCGCTCCTAGTTTAATTTGGTGCGCGGTCGCGCCGGTCTGCAGGTTTTGAAAAATTAATTTTTCCTTCAATTAAAATAAATGGTTTATTTAATTGATAAAAATTTAAAATAAAGATGTTTTTTTATCTGGAATAGGATTTCAGGTTGCTAAAATTAAAGGAGTTTAATTTGGATTTGGTTTTTTAATTAAAATAAAAGAGTTTATTTTGTTTCAAAAACTAAATATTAGTAAAACTTTTGCCCATTAATTGATATCAATGCATATATTGAATGGTTTTATTATTTATGAGATGAATGTTATTTATTGATGCATATGGAGATATGTATGATAATAAATAGGGATTGATTATGGACTATTGACCAATGTGTGATTGGATTTATTTTAGAGGATGCTTGAATGTATGGGTTTTTATAAATGGGTTCTGCGTACCTCATCTTCTCTAATTTTTTCTTAATGTAAATTCTATCTCCCTCCTACGTACTTCCCCTTGACTGCTGATCAAGGTTTCTATTTATTGTAAATAGTTTATGTAATAGGACTAGTTAGAGTTAATTTTGAAGAATTGGAGACAAAGGAGCAAGGAGCTCTTGAAGACCCGTTTGTAATGAAGCCCTAGTTTAAATGTAATAATTATATTTAAATTTAATTCTTGCACCCTAGGTTTGATCTTTTGGTTCACTTAGTGGCTCTAGTGAACCAAACTAGAATAAAAGTCCATAATCAATCCGGGTAGAATATAGTATTCTATATGTGCATGTTTACTATATATATATATTATATATTATACAACATGCTTCGCATGTTAAATAATATGACGCGTATTATATATATATATATATATATATATATATATATATATATATATATATATGTACATGCGCGCTAAACAAGATGAGACTAATAATTACAAACCCCTCAAAGAAATTATATCAAGTCCTACGCGTTCAAAGATATTTGGAATATCGAACGTCGCCTTCTAGCATGGTAAAGCGATAGAGTGTTAAATATTTAATATATGGAAGGGCTAGGTTGGACTTAACTTGGATAATTTTGATTCGGATGTGTCACACTTGATCAAAATAATCTAAGAGGCAAAATACAAGGAGTTACATAGTGATGTAATTGACAATAGTTGTTTAATTATTTATTTATATATAGTTTGTTGTGTCACACAAGGCTATATACATTTGAAAGGAGATCCTTATTCTCACTAGCAAATCTTTAATTAGATTTGTCGAACTATATATTGAGGGTAATATAGTTTGATGAAAAAGTGAGAGATACCAATTTAAAAATAAAGACCTAATTTATTTTGGTAATTAATAAAATGAATGTATGCTAAAATGTTGTCTATTTCACATGTAGAATTTAAAAATGTCAAAGTCACTATCACTGCGTAGCATACTTGATGCTAACAAACTGACCGGACCGAATTACATGGATTGGTTAAGGAACCTGAGAATTGTTCTCACTGCTGAAAAGATTTCTTATGTCCTAAATTCGCCAGTCCCTGCAAATGTTGCAGAAACAGCCTCTGAGGAAGAGATTGCTACTTTCAGAAAGTGGCAAGATGATGCAATCTTGGCTCAATGCATCATGCTCGCATCCATGAGTAACGAGCTTCAGCATCAGAATGAAACTATGGATGCTCCTACTATATTGCTGCACCTCAAAGAGTTCTATGGTGAGCAAAGTAGGACTGCTAGATATCAGATATCTTAGGAGCTCTTCCGATCTCGTATGACCGAGGGCACTACCGTTGAGACTCATGTCCTTAAGATGATCAATCTGATTGAACAACTTGGACAACATGGGTTCATGATGGATGGGGAGTTAAGTCAATATTTGATCTTGCAGTCACTCCCGGACACCTTCTCACAATTTGTTGTGAATTTTCACATGAATAAGTTGGACGTCAGCTTGCCTGAGTTACTTAACATGCTGAAAACTGCTGAAGGTCACTTCTCATCCAACAAGAACCAAGTCTTACTAGTGGATGACTCTTCCAAGAAAAGGAAGAGGCCCAAGGTATCTTCTGAAAAGAAGAAAAACAAGAAGGCTAAGGGCAAGGCGAAAAGAAAGGATAAAAAGAAACCTGATCCAGATAGCAAAGGAATTTTCTACCATTACAATAAGCCGGGACACTGGAAGAGGAACTGCAAGGAGTATCTTGCGGACCAAAAGAAGCTTAGAGAAGCTTTGACTTCCGATCTAGCTTTGTTCATGATTAAAATTAATTTTTCTAAAAGTTAAAATTCTACTTGGGTATTGGATATCGGCTGTAGTTCTCACATATGTAATAATATGCAGGGACTAAGCAGAAGTAGAAAGCTGAACAAGGATGAAGTCGTCCTACGAGTGGGAAATGGTGAGCAAAGGTTGTTGCATTAGCTGTAGGAACTTATTGTTTAGCACTGCCTTCGGGCAAGTTCATTAGTTTAAATAATTGTTATTATGTTCCAACACTCATTAGAAACATTATTTCAATTTCTGTATTGGATATGGATGGTTTTGATATAATAATAAAGAACAACAGTTGTTCTACTTATAATACAAATATTTTATATGGTGTTGGCAATCTACTGAATGGACTTTACATACTTGACTTGCATGAAAATATACTTCAAATTGAACAAACTAAGAAAAGAAAAAGAGATGATGTTAATTATACCTTTATGTGGTAGTGTAGACTCGGTCATATCAATGAAACACGATTAACCATGTTGCATAAAGATGGGCTTTTAGAGCTATCTGATTACGAATCATATCCAACTTGTGAATCTTGTCTCATGGGTAAGATGACTAAATCTCCTTTTAGTGGAAAAGGAGAAAGAGTTACAAAGTTGTTAGCGTTGGTACACACAGACGTATGTGGACCTAGGACAACGAATGCACGAGGAGGGTATTCTTATTTTATTACTTTCACTGATGATCATTCTAGATTTGGATATGTGTATTTAATGAAATACAAATCTGAATCATTTGAAAAGTTCAAAGAATTCAGAAGTAAAGTAGAGAAGCAAACTGTTAAGAGTATTAAGTTTTTTCAATCGGATCGAGGAGGAGAATACTTAACCAATGAGTTTTTCAATTGTCTCAAAGAAAATGATATAATCTCACAATGGACTCCACCAGGGACGCCACAGTTGAATGGTGTATTTGAAAGGAGAAATCGAACATTGTTGGACATGGTTCGTTCCATGATGAGTTTTACCGACCTTCCAATATCCTTCTGGGGTTATGCCCTAGAAACGACTGCATATCTACTTAACAAGGTACCTACCAAATCGGTCCCAAAGACCCCATATGAATTATGGACAGGGAGGAAACCAAATCTTAAGTATGTTAAGAATTGGGGTTATCCAGCTTATGTCTAAAGGTTTAAGCATGATAAGCTAAAGACTAGATCCGACAAGTGTAGATTTGTGGGATATCCTAAAGAAACTGTAGGGTATTATTTCTATCATCCCAATGATCAAAAGGTGTTTGTTGCGAAACACGCTGCCTTCTTGGAAAAGGAGTTTATCCTTGAAGGGGTCAGTTGGAGTAAGATATATCTTGAAGAAATTCAAGAACCACAAAATACTATAGATCAAAGTCAGGTACCTGACCAAGTAGAAGAACCTACTGTACCACAACCTATTCATAAATCTGGAAGAGTACCGAAGATACCTGATAGGTATGGATTCATCATAGAGGATGATGATGAGGTACACATCATAGATGATGATGATCCATTGACTTACGAAGAGGCTATGAGTAGTAAAGACTCAGAGAAATGGCTAAAAGCCATGAAATCCGAGATGGACTCCATGTATGAAAACCAAGTATGGACTTTGGTTTCACCACTTGAGGGCATTAAGCCTATTGGGTGTAAATGGGTCTTTAAGAAAAAGACTGGAGCGGATGGCAAGGTAGAGACCTATAAGGCCCGACTGGTTGCAAAAGGTTTCAAACAAAGACAAGGAGTTGACTATGACGAAACCTTCTCACCAGTAGCCATGCTCAAGTCCATTCGGATTTTGCTTGCAATTGCAGCTTATTGTGACTACGAGATCTGGTAAATGGACGTGAAAACGGCCTTTCTCAATGGAGAGCTTGAGGAGAATGTATATATGATACAGCCAGAGGGTTTTGTTTAAACGGTTGGAACAAACCAAGTCTGTAAGCTACAACAATCCATTTATGGATTGAAGCAAGCATCTCGAAGATGGAACATCCGTTTTGATGAGATAATCAAAAGGTTTGATTTTATCAAAAATGAGGATGAACCTTGTGTACAAGAAGGTTAGTGGGAGCGCTGTTTCATTCCTTGTATTATATGTTGATGATATATTACTGATAGGGAATGATGTTCCTATGCTACAGTCGATCAAAATTTGGTTATTTAAACACTTCTCCATGAAGGACTTGGGTGAGGCATCCTATATTTTGGGGATAAAGATCTATAGAGATAGATCTAAAAGGATGCTTGGCTTGACCTAAGGAAAGTACATTGACTCGATGCTAAAAAGGTTTAACATAGAAGATTCCAAGAGAGGTCTCATGCCGATGAGCCATGGAATATATCTCTCCAAGAAACAGGCCCCAAAGACACCTGAGGAGAGAGACCGAATGAGTAAAATTCCTTATGCTTCAGTAATAGGATCTATCATGTACGGTATAATATGTACTAGACCAGATGTCGCTCATGCACTTAGTGTAACAAGCAGATATCAGTCGAATTCAGGAGAAGAGCACTATAAGGCAGTGAAAAATATCCTAAAGTACTTGAGAAGAACTAAGGATGTATTTCTTGTCTACGGTGGGTCTGAATTAAAACTAGGGGGCTATAGAGACTCAAGTTTTTAAATGGACCAAGATGACAATAAATCTGTTTCAGGGTACGTGTTTACCTTAAACGGTGGCGCAGTTAGTTGAAAAAGTTCCAAGCAGCAAACAGTTGTTTATTCAATGACAGAGGCAGAGTACATAGCTGCAAGTGAAGCTGTAAAGGAAGCTGTTTGAATGAAGAAGTTCATAACTGAACTTGGAGTGGTTCCTAGAATTAGAGGAGCTGTACCTTTATTCTTTGACAACACCGAAGTTGTTTCGCAGGCTAACGAACCCAGGTCTCATCAGAAATCCAAACACGTGTTGCGGCGGTTTCATTTGATTAGAGAGATCATTGAAAGAGGAGATGTCACCTTGGAGCGTGTGGACTCTCAAGACAACATTGCAGATCCATTTACTAAAGCTTTAACACAACAGCAGTTTGATCGTCACTTAGAGAAGATGGGTATTAGATACCATGGCGATTGGCTTTAGTGCAAGTGGGAGATTGAAAGTAGTATGCACACAAGCCAATCATAGTTGATATGATGTAGCATATACTTTGTAATCTTATTTATTTATTAATAAAAGAATTGATTTTCTTAAAAGGCATTTTACATTTTCTACATAGTGCTGTTATATTAAATGTGATAAACCCATAGTTTTGAGCAATACTTTTAGAATCTTAATGGTGATCATGCTAATGAGATCTAAATTCTAGATAGCTCACAAACTAAGATTGTTCCTAATCGTTGGATTACTAAAAAGGGGATTAGTGAATTCGGATAGATTAGTACATACGTTTCTTGCTCTTAAGAAGAGGATGATTGATCTCATAATCATTTGTGTGGAGATACTAAAGCAAGTATATAGGTGCTTATTGGAGAATAAGTTCACTAAATGTGGCTCGCTAAGGAATACCTAATGGAGTTTTACTCGCCTGTGAATAGGAATTCCTCTAGTGATAGTAGTACAAGTGATCCTTGGACTTGAGATCATCATAGTATCTTGTGTATGATGAGTTATACTTTGACATGTCCCTCGAGACCTTTAGGGTATATCAAATGGTATGATTGGGTATAATAAGTTGTATATGGAGATAGGTGAATGATCAACAAAGAATCTACAACGTCTAGTAAAAGATGTGAATGTCCTATGTGATTCGATAAATGACAACTCAGTCATCCTTGGCCAAGGCAGAATGAAATTAGAAAGGAGTTTCTAATTTGCATTATTTAGAGTTGTGCATTTGGGAATCGAAATACATATAATTAAATAAAATAAGACTTGACAGAAATTCCATGTCTTATATTTAATTAGGACATTGTATGGTAAAATGATTGAATTGTACGGTAACTATGCACTGAAAGGTTCTTTTGTGATTAATGTTGAAATCTATAATATCTAAAAAGTCGTTGATCGCTAAGGGTACCCTTATTGTAGAATAAATATTATTTATTTAAATGAATTAAATAGTTTAATTTATTTATTTAAATATAATTAGAATTGTTCTAATTGATTTTGTTAGATATTATGGTTTAAATTTGATGTTGTGCTCTTGATAAATATATGAATCAGTAGCTAAGATTGTAAAGTCCTTAATGGTAGACATATGTACAAGTACTTAGGAAAAAGAAGATCAAATATGTAAGGATGATCTAAGTTGTATTTAATATCTCTCATATCCTAGCAA
Source organism: Aralia elata (assembly GCA_034770075.1). Taxonomy (NCBI): domain Eukaryota; kingdom Viridiplantae; phylum Streptophyta; class Magnoliopsida; order Apiales; family Araliaceae; genus Aralia; species Aralia elata. Next base: position 35,081,116 of record CM068383.1, on the reverse strand, counting down.
ATTGTAAAGTCCTTTATTGAAGGTGATGTACAAAGAACTTAGTATAGAAAAGATCAAGGTTGTTAGGTTGATCTTGTGTGCTGATCGTAGAAGTACTGCCATACTCCAAGTAAAAGGACGTAGAGCTTCCTCGACAGGGCGTAAAACTTTCACGACAGGACGTAGAGCTTTCCCGTCAGGACGTAGAGGTTTCTTGGTAGGACGTAGAGCTTCGTTATCTGGACGTAGAGTTTCCTCGGCAGGATGTAGAGGTTCCTCGGCTGGACGTAGAGCTTTGTCGTCAGGATGCAGAACTTTCTCTGTAGGACGCAGAGCTTTGTCGGCAAGATGTAGAGGTTCCTCAGCAGGACGTAGAGCCTTCTCGACAAAACAAGGGGTTGTCCCTGCATCACAAGACAAATCTATCGTAGAGTAGTCTATGCTAGTACTCACAAACTAAATCAACACCTCTTGTGAAGTACATAAAGGCAAGACATTGATACTATGATCAAAATGGAATATGTAGATCTCAGTGAAAATCTGCAAGCATCAAACGACTGTAAACACCCTGACGACCCTGCGATTAAGCAAGAACATGGAGTCAAATGTCAGACGAGCAACTCAAATCTGAAAATAAATATTCTAAGCTGTCCATAACAAACAGATAATAGAATGACCTGCCTAAGATAGTTTTTGACTATTAAACGAACAAGTGGGGAGCAAATAGCTACAATCTGCAAATAGTCAGAGCAATATTCCCACCACTATCTTAACATCAAACTAATGGAAGCTAACTCATCCCACTATTGCAGTCAACAAGGAATAAACTATTCCTAAGCTCAGTAACACATCTCAACGGAAGAATCAGGTATAACGGCCACATTTTCAACGGAAAGATTCTCTAGAGCATCTACATAAGGCAGAAGGATTGAAGTTTCAAATCAAGCAAGACCAACGAAAAAGAAGATCATACTTGAAACACTATCATTCTACAAACCAAAGGGGAACATCTTGCTTCGCTGCTGAGTTTATCAAATCATATGCTTCATGCAACTCATTAGCAACAAAACAAATCACTCTCCATCAAGTGAAAGGGTCAACAGGTGACCAACCTAAGTCAAGTCTGCTGGACTTACTAAGTACCAGAGAGTACAAGAGATTCTAAGGCTGTTGGTCTTAGTTTAAAAAGTTCCAAGGCTGCTGGCTTTGAAGAGTACATTGAGTACTGGTATTCCAAGACTGAGGGTCTTGAAGGAATCTTTGTGATTCAGTTGTAACGATATCCTTAGTAGATTTGCTACTCGAGGAGTAAAACAGTGGAGTAGGAGTCTTGTGTGCTCCGAACCACTTAAAGCCTTGTCTCTATCTCTTTGCACTTATTAATTGCCATAACTGCTATAACTGCTTTATCACTGCTTTACTATATTCTCTACTACTGTTCTATTTTCTATAAGGGGTTCTTACAAATTATATTCCGCTGTGCTTAATTATTGGATACATTAACTAAACTGTTAAGTCATCTTCTTTGAAAAGGAAAAGAAAACACAAAGTTTTAAAATATCTATTCAACCCCCCTTCTAGATATTTTGTGTGCCTCTGGAAACTAACAATTGGTATCAGAGCAGGTTCTCTTATTTAAAGCTTAACCCGCTTGAGTAGATCAATGGCACAACTAGAAATGGATCTGAGCAAGGCGGAGGAAATAAACCGCCCTTGTGTAACAAGGACAAATTTGCCAACTGGAAAGTTCGCATACAGGCATACATGGATGCCATTGACGAGGATATATTTGACACTGTCATCAATGGGCCTTATGTACCAACCAAGCTAACGCCAACTACTGAAGATCCAAATAAAGTCTCAATCAAACTAAAGAAAGATTGGACTGATGCAGAGAAGAAAACAGTTCAGTTAGACAAAAGAGCCAAAAACATTCTGTTCATGGCTCTAGAAGATGAATTATTTGAAAACGTGGTCAACTGTACAACAACTAAGGAAGTATGGGATGCACTGCTGATCATGAATGAAGGAACGGAAGAAGTCAAAGAGAACAAGCAATCCTTGCTCACTCAGCAGTATGAAATGTTCACCCACATCTCAGGGGAAAACATCACTTCCACATATGAGAGATTCAACGTACTACTCAACTCTCTTCGAGCGTACGGAAAAACCTATCCAAACAAAGATCTCATCATCAAGTTTATGAGAGCTCTACCAAGCAAATGGGATGCCAAAAGCACTGCCATTAGAGAGTCAAAGAATCATCATGAAATGACTGTTCAGATGTTGTAGGGAAATCTTCTCACTTATGAACTGGAGCTAACCCAACGAGCTAAAACACTGTCAGAAGGAAAGAAGAAAGAAAGAAGCATTGCTCTAAAGGCATCTACTTCAAAAATAGCTGACTTAGATGATGATGAAGATGATGAACTCAATGATAAAGGAGTTGCTTTGCTGGTCAGACACTTCAAAAGGTTTATAAGCAGAAACAACAGACAGAGAAAGTTTAGTAGCAGCTCTAAAGAACAAGTTAATGACTTGTGCTACAACTGCAAACAACCAGGTCATTTCATCGCAAACTGTCCCAAGCCTCCAAGAAATGATCCAAAGAAGGACAAGAAAAAATCAAAATTCAAAAGCCACTACAAGGCCAAGAAAAAGGAAAGAGGATTCGTCGCTGAAAGTTCATGGAGTGACTTAGACAACGACTCAAGTCCTGAATCAGGTGAAGATGAAGAAACTCAAAAAGCCAACCTATGCTTAATGGCCAAAGAAGGAAAAAGCAAGAAAGAATTCAACGTGGATGAGGTATTTGACTTTTATTCTCCTGATTTAACTATTGATGACCTTAGAGATGGCATGCATGACTCTATGATAGAACTGCATAAATATATGAAACTATTTAGAATTCTATCAAAGGATCATTCTCTCCTTCAAGAAGAAAAAGAGAAAGTGGTCGTAGAGTTGGAAACTACTCTACCAACGGCTAACTCATGTAACATTCTTGAGGTTGAGAATGCTAACTTAAGACTTGTAAATGAGCTTAATACTCAGAAGGAGTTAATTCTAGTCTCCAAAATCCAGGAACTAGAAAAGACTATCTCATCATGGAACAAGTCCTCTCTGTCTATGGATACCATAATCTTTAGTCAAAGATCAGTGGCTAACCGATCAGGACTGGGTTTTCTGCAATTCTCCTTCAAAAATCTCAGTGGCTGAGTCTATGGAAGCTAATGATAATAGCTCTCCTAACTTTAATAAGAAAATTGTATTTGTGAAATCCCTACAGGATATTAATACGTTTCATTCAAATTCTGCAAATCAAAGTATTGTCTCTCATACCACTCTAGGATTCAAGAAATCAAAGAGTAAGTCAAATTCTGCATTTAAGTCACGAAAGGTCGTAGAACATGACAAGACTCTCTCTACGAACCAACCTGACAAGAATCGTAGAGATAACTTCAACTCTACGAAAACTATGAATCATAGAAAGCAAAAGGGAGTTAAGCCAAAAGGTGTGAAGTACTATCATCCACACATTTCTAAGACAAAAAGGAGTCCATACTCACACACAGGCATGCATTACATTCAATGTTACAATTGCTATAAACATGGTCATAAAGCTACAGAATGTTATTTTTACCCTATACTGCACAAACCCAAAATCAAACAGATTTGGGTTCCCAAGGTTACTAATGAATATGGACCCAAGCAATATTGGGTACCAAAATGAAAGCTGATCCTTTCTGCAGGTACAAAGCTCCACTGAATCAACATGGTACCTTGATAGTGGATGCTCTAGACATATGACAGGCAACAAGGCTCTTCTGTCAAACTTTGAAGAAAAAGATGGTCCTGCAGTCATCTTTGGTGATAACAAGTCTGGAAAGACAAAGGGATATAGTTCTGATGGGAATGGTGTTGTGTCCTTCAGCAATGTGGCATATGTTGAAGGATTAAAACACAATTCTCTCAGCATCAGCCAACTATGTGATAAAAATCATCAAGTCACTTTTCTCAACAATCAGTGTCAAGTTAGGGACGTGAAGACCAACTCATTAAAGCTGTTAGGAACCAAAGAAGGAAATGTCTATACTATCAACCTTACTGAGTTAAGACCTGATGAAGCTGTATGTTTTCTTACCAAAGCTTCTGAAGATTAGTGTTGGCTATGGCATAGGAGGTTGTCTCACTTAAACTTCAAAAGCATGTCAAGACTTGCCTCAAATAACCTAGTTGTAGGTGTCGACGCCGGGTTTTCGCTTCGCGTGTCCTTTCCAATTTTAGCCTTTTGATTTAGATATCGTTTGGAAAAGGTCGGCATTGATGTCGACGGGGTTTTGAAAGATCGTTTTTATGATGAGCCAATTAACCAGAGTCGCCAGTTGGTATATTTGAAATGGATGTACCAACTCATCCGAGTTTTCGTTTTTTTTTTATAAATCGCTGGCTCATGTGTGACTCCGAATTAATTGGTCTGCGAATCGAGATTCATAGAGTTCGGGGGCTTGCTTTAAGTGAGGGGAAGGTGTTAGGCACCCCCCGACTTCCGTGAAACACGGTTACCGCAATCTTGATGCTTTCCTATCCTTTAATTCATGAATGTGTATGTGTGTGTGTGTGTGTGTGTGTGCCTATGTGAATGCTGTGGGGAATTTGTATGAAAAAGTCATTTGGATTTTAGGGAAAATCGTGTTTTAATTTGAGAACGCTTCGGAATATCTTTTCGGTATACACGAGAAAGCTTTATTCTTTATGAGAAAGGTTTGATTTTAATTGTCCAAAACTATGAGATTTTCATTAAGTGTCGTTTTGGCAAAACAAGAGTTTTAAACCTTCGTCTAAATAGGAATCGAGATCTATACGTTGCTTTCATAAAATGATGGGCAATTTCTAGAATCCCTTTAACCCTATATACAACGGTTTAATAAAACGTCATTTTATTTATAAAATCATTTTGTGTGATGTTTGGAAACGATTTTCCTTTGCCTTCTCGTCAAATAGGAATCGACATTCATTAGCATTTCTCAAGTTTTAACCTCGTGATTCTAATATCCTATTTTGATTGATTTTATGAAAATCTTATCATTTAGCTTTGAAATCAATTTCGTGTCATAAATCAAATCGAGCATAAACACGCGTCGGGGCTATTCATGGGCATGTAAGCCATCAAAATGTCCCCGAACACCAACAATCACAAATTCCACTATTTCAGGGCCTTAAGCACGATTCTCGCCTTAGCGTCATTTTAAGGCTCGACGGTTACATGTTTACAACGAAGGATTACATTGTTCCTAAATACATACGTCAAAATTTGTCCATCATCGGATGCGGACCATGGTGTCACGCTCCTAGGCTCACATCCACAATTTATCACAAACATCAAATAGATACAATAACATAACTAACAACGGATTGCTTAACGCCCCACAAGGATCCAAAATTAACAATCTACATAGATCAATTCCATCTAATGTATATATCGATATGAACGAGCAACACCTCACCCAATGGATATCATCGGATTATTAGGAAGAACTTTGTTCCGATGGAACCCTCTCTAATAATTCCTAATCCATTGTTCCACAATAATTTACATGAAATCTACATTTAATTCAATCAAATGACATAATAGGAATTGGTATAATAAAAGAGATTTCACCTTGCAATTGATATCCAAATGGATGTGAACTTGTGTATTGAATAGAAGAAGAAAGTATTATGTGATACAATCAAATCACAAGAATAATATTCCTCTCTTTTTTTCTCACTTTCTCTCCTATTTTTGTAGCAAAATCTCACTATTTTCTCTCTATTTCCGTGCTTATGTTGCTGCTGGAATTTCCTTCTTCTCCACAATTGCTGAAACTTGCTGAACCTCCTGTATGCTGCCCGAAGCGGCTTAAATAGGCTGGCCAGAGCCAGCCGCAGATCTATCTGCGGCTGGCCGCAGATGGATCTGCGGCTGGCCAGCTGGCACGCCTCCCATCGCACTCACGGCTGGTAGTGCTGATTTCCTGGTTTCCGTGCTGGCGCACCCACTTGGCCGCAGATCTATCCGCGGCTGGCGGGCTTGACTTTCTCGATTTTCGTGCCACGCCTCGATTTTCGTACCGCAACGTCGGTTTTCGCTGACAGGCTCGTATTCCGCAGTCCGGGAACTTCCGGGAGACGTGCCACCTCATTCGGAAATGCCTGCCTCGGACGATCATGCTGTCACGTCGACTTGGGCTGCCCAAATCATTGCGGCGGTGCCGGGCGCTCGCCCTTGTGCCCGCTCCTTTGCTTCCGCAAGCCGGTTCAATTGTCGATTTCGCCCTCCTGTCATGGTTAGTAGAAGGAAACGCAAAATTTGGGTGTCTACAGCTGCCCCTCTTTATCATGTTTATGAAATGATAAATGAAATGAACAGGATAAAGAATAGACACTCGATGCATGAATGACAGTGTGTAAGAATGACAGTGCATACATGATGTCTCACACATATAGCTTATGATGCAAAATAAGATGTAATGCATGCAAGACATTCGTAAGAGTGTCAATGTATCAACCCCTTGACCGTGTTTGTTAGTCTTTGGGTTCGCTCTTTCAATCTATCGTCTCGTTCGGGGCCGGGTATCGTCGCCGGTCACCCATCGCGTAACCCCCGGTTATCGTCGCCGGTCGGTCCTCTGTCGGAGCCGGTTATCGTCGCCGGATATCCATCTCGTGATCGCCGGTTATCGTCGCCGGTCGATCGTCATGTCGGGGCCGGGTATCGTCGCCGGTCGGTCCTCTGTCGGAGCCGGTTATCGTCGCCGGATATCCATCTCGTGATCGCCGGTTATCGTCGCCGGTCGATCGTCATGTCGGGGCCGGGTATCGTCGCCAGTCACCCATCTCGTAACCTCCGGTTATCGTCGCCGGTCGGTTATCTTGTCGGAGCCGGTTATCGTCGCCGGTCATCCATCTCGTGATCGCCGGTTATCGTCGCCGGTCGATCGTCATGTCGGGGCCGGGTATCGTCGCCGGTCACCCATCTCGTAACCCCCGGTTATCGTCGCCGGTTGGTTATCTGTCGGAGCCGGTTATCGTCGCCGGACATCCATCTCGTGATCGCCGGTTATCGTCGTCGCCGGTCGATCGTCGTCTCGTCGGGGCCGGGTATCGTCGCCGGTCACCCATCTCGTAACCCCCGGTTATCGTCGCCGGTTGGTTATCTGTCGGAGCCGGTTATCGTCGCCGGACATCCATCTCGTGATCGCCGGTTATCGTCGCCGGTCGATCGTCATGTCGGGGCCGGGTATCGTCGCCGGTCACCCATCTCGTAACCCCCGGTTATCGTCGCCGGTTGGTTATCTTGTTGGAGCCGGTTATCGTCGCCGGTCATCCATCTCGTGATCGCCGGTTATCGTCGCCGGTCGATCGTCATGTCGGGGCCGGGTATCGTCGCCGGTCACCCATCTCGTAACCCCCGGTTATCGTCGCCGGTTGGTTATCTGTCGGAGCCGGTTATCGTCGCCGGACATCCATCTCGTGATCGCCGGTTATCGTCGCCGGTCGATCGTCATGTCGGGGCCGGGTATCGTCGCCGGTCACCCATCTCGTAACCCCCGGTTATCGTCGCCGGTTGGTTATCTGTCGGAGCCGGTTATCGTCGCCGGACATCCATCTCGTGATCGCCGGTTATCGTCGCCGGTCGATCGTCTCGTCGGGGCCGGGTATCGTCGCCGGTCACCCATCGCGTAACCCCCGGTTATCGTCGCCGGTTGGTTATCTGTCGGAGCCGGTTATCGTCGCCGGACATCCATCTCGTGATCGCCGGTTATCGTCGCCGGTCGATCGTCATGTCGGGGCCGGGTATCGTCGCCGGTCACCCATCTCGTAACCCCCGGTTATCGTCGCCGGTTGGTTATCTTGTTGGAGCCGGTTATCGTCGCCGGTCATCCATCTCGTGATCGCCGGTTATCGTCGCCGGTCGATCGTCATGTCGGGGCCGGGTATCGTCGCCGGTCACCCATCTCGTAACCCCCGGTTATCGTCGCCGGTTGGTTATCTGTCGGAGTCGGTTATCGTCGCCGGACATCCATCTCGTGATCGCCGGTTATCGTCGCCGGTCGATCGTCATGTCGGGGCCGGGTATCGTCGCCGGTCACCCATCTCGTAACCCCCGGTTATCGTCGCCGGTTGGTTATCTGTCGGAGCCGGTTATCGTCGCCGGACATCCATCTCGTGATCGCCGGTTATCGTCGCCGGTCGATCGTCTCGTCGGGGCCGGGTATCGTCGCCGGTCACCCATCGCGTAACCCCCGGTTATCGTCGCCGGTTGGTTATCTGTCGGAGCCGGTTATCGTCGCCGGACATCCATCTCGTGATCGCCGGTTATCGTCGCCGGTCGATCGTCATGTCGGGGCCGGGTATCGTCGCCGGTCACCCATCTCGTAACCTTTTCACTTCAACACGTCAAATGGCTGCAAGGGAGCAAGGTGGGACCCACCAGGGCCAGCCGCAGATGGATCTGCGGCCATGATCGGGCCTTAAATCCAACGCGGCTCCTCCAGATCTGTCACTTTCAACTTGTAATCCAAAGAGATTCTCTCGATTTTTCTTGTTCGCAAGGGCTTTTTGTCGATTTTTTCAACTTTCCTGCAAAAACTGTTCCGGTAGGATTGATCTACACGCTACAGGTAACACTTTGACCGGTCACTTTTCAATTTCGTCAATGTTTTGCTATACATTTGACTATTTACATGTTTAAAGATAAAATGTATGCTCTACAATGCTATGTAATGTACCATCATATATACATGCTATGTATCAACTATGTGAGTCCTATTTTATGTTCATGAGGCGGTCCCACATATTGTTATTCCTTTTCTGCAATAAAATCATGCATTACATGCTGTAATTACATATATGAATGCAATTTAGATCTGTTTGAGATTTTGATTGATGGAAAACACGTTTGGCTTATGCCTGGGATGTTCAATTTACAAACGGAACTCTGCCTTTTTTTTTTTTTTTTTTTTTTTTTTTTTTTTTTTTTTTTAACATGCATCATGTTGCATTAATCATATGATGAGGCTAGAAATTTAGAATGCTCATTACATAAATTTTAAAAGGAAACTTACCTTCTTTCTCGCCCGTTCTATTCCAGCTATGGATCGTGATGCGCCCAGCAGCTCCTCCGCCTCTCGGACTTCGGGTGTTCGCCGTCGTAGGGCTGCACCCACTCCTGTTCCTCCTCGGACCCGTCAGGCTCGTCGTTTGACGGAGGCTGTTATTCGTCCTGGTCATCCGGACGTTGAGGAGGCTGTCCCTCCGGAGGTCGCGGCAGAGGGGCCATCCTCCAGCACACCGGCTCCATCTACTCATCAGGCTCCTTCTGGCGCCTCTGTGCAGATACCCGATCTTTTGGGTCGGGATCTCAGTCGTCACCCTTCAGCATCTCTCGTGGCTAACGAGGTATATTTCAGCTCTATTCTGATTTCACTCTCAATTTCTCCATTCTCCTTTTATCCGGATTGACCCCTTGGTGATTGCCCCAGGTACCCGAGTTTACCCAGCCGAGGGGTAACTGGTTCAACATCTACTCCCTTTACGCGGCCCTGCACAGTGATTATCGGGCGATGGTGGATTCTTGGGGCTTCCGACATTTCTTCACTATCATCCCCCGCCAGTGCCCCTGGGGTTACATGAGGGCTTTATCCGAGCGATGGTTCCACCAGACGCAGTCTCTTCATCTCCTCGACTGCGAGGTCGTGCTGACCCCATGGGACTGGAGGTACATTACTGGCATTGAGTTTACCGGGTCCCGCGTCCCCTTGGATCTTGATATCACTCCTGTGGAGGTTCGAGCTTTGCTGGGCTTCGCTGCTGAGGACCGGGTCTTTAAGGCCCGCAGTATCCGATCTGGTGCCTTGGCTGTTGATGCAGTCGGGGGTCTCTATGCGATGTCCATTCCAGCGGATCAGGGTACCCGCGACATTCTACTCCGCCGCTTGTTCCTGACGATCATGAGGGGTTGTTTCCTAGGGAACAACTCCTCCACCATTCATTTCAGCGTCGTGGGAGCGGTTAGAGACGTGGATCGCATCAGTGACTATGACTGGGGGTCATTCACCTTTGCCTATTTTCTCCACGGCATGCGCCTACGCTCGGAGGGACAGACTGATGCCTGGCTCGGTTTCTACCACTTTCTGCTGGTGAGTCCCTTCCTCCTCTCTATTACTGTATTTCTTTTCCTTTCATCCTTTTCTGTATTTGATAGTGACTCATGCCTTGCCTTGTTTCTATTCATAGTTCTGGGCTTACGAGCGGCTGCCATGTCTGAGGCCTCTCACTACTCTGGGCCCGGACACCTATCCTCGGGGTCGGCGATGGCATCACAGTACTCTGGAGGAGGTCCCCGTGTCGGGCAGCTTTGCACATTGTCGTATTCAGCTGGAGTTGATCACGGCTGCCGACGTCGTCTGGATTCCCTACCTCTCCGAGCATTTGACTGTGGGGTTTGCTGACGGGCATCCTTCCGGCCCGGAGTTCGAGCTTTCCACCCGTCGCCTCACTTTGTAGAGTGTTGGAGGCTGGGTGATGTATCTGGGAGAGCGCGCATTCAGATGCGTCACTGGGGAGATCCGCATCCCGCACTCCCTTTCTTTCACTACTTTCTGGCCGCTGGATTCTCAGCCTTCAGAGATCATGCTTGCCGGGGAGGATGGTCGGATGCTTTCCACAGGTCCCACTACGAGTGATGCATTCCGTACATGGTGGGTGCCCCGTACCATCGGTCCTCAGACTCGGGCCACTTTCTTCCTTGGAGACATGGTTCCAGGCTCGGTGACGATGACCGATTGGGCTGCCTGTGTTCGGACCCCTACCCATGCTGAGCAGATCGCCTCATTGACCCGTCAGGTAGATCAGTTGTCGCTGTTTATTCGGGGGTTGGGCCGGACCCCGGAGGAGGCTTACACCTACGATCCTGACGGTGCAGGTTATGATGCAGGCCCGAGTTCATCTGATGCCACAGCGCATCCCTACATTCCTGATATGAACTTTGGTCCTCCGAGCTCGGCGACTCCAGGGGATCAGTTCGAGGATCCTGCTTTCATAGATGATACTGATTTTATTTAGACCAGGATAGGATAGGGTCTTTTGTATCAGCACCTGCTTAGATTTCTTGTTCATTTATGCACTATGTACATGAACTCATTTATTTATTTATGCACAGCTTTCTTTTTCATTTTTATGGGATTCACCTGCTTTATTATTAACTGTATGATGCATGCTTTTTATTTATGGGTAGAGGATGACCCCTGTACAGTCTTTTTTGATACTATTTTTTCACAGATGTCGTCCTCAGATGCCGTGGTTCGTTTGGATTCCACTCCTTCCACAGGGTTGGTTGGCAGCCTCTTCCGCTGGTTGGACAGTCTACTGCCAGCAGATAGGGTTACCGTAGATGGTCTTCTGGGACATTCTTGGTCCTTATTAACCTTCCGGGTGCCGGCGGGCTTTGTGGATGGCCTTCTGAGCTATTGGGCCCCTGGCCGTCAGGTGTTTAGGTTTGGGACAGTAGAGCTGACCCCCACCCTTGAGGAGTATGCTCGCTTCACCGGCTTGCCGTTGGATGGTCCCTGTGCTAGGGTTACCGTTGGTTCCATGCGTCGTCAATTCTTGACTTTCACCGGTTTGCGGAGGGCCGTCTTATTACCGGTAATTACGTCAGACCATATGGTTCCCCTTCAATTCTTGATTGACCGATTTGGCTCACCTGACAGTTTCCGTCTTTTCCTCGGTGATTTTTCCGTGTCCGAGGAGCGCTGGGATGCCTTGAGAGTGGGCGTTCTGATGGCCTGTGTCATCTCAGTTTTGTACTTGCCTGCAGGATCCGATCATTTGGACATGCGGATTGTTGCGGCCGTTAGGGCCCTTCAGGAGGATCACACCATTCTCCCCATGATATTGGCGGATACCTATATGTCGGCCACATATTGCCAGTCCTTCCGAGGGAGATTCTTCAGAGGGAGTTCGACCTTATTGTATATGTGGTTCATGAGTCATCTTAGTCCCATCGGCCATTTCCGTCGCCAAGGGTTTTGCTTCAGTCACAACATAGCCGCGCAGTTTTCGTTTCGTCCCGTGAGCTGTACTGATGTGACCTCCTGGATATCCTTTTTGTCTGTCATTGAGGACCCCTTTCATCTATTGGTTTACTCGGGCTATTGCTCCTTCATGAGCTTCTTGACTCATGTGCCTGGTATGGATTTCATTCCCATTGCTGGGTTAAGGGGCGTGACGACCTATCATCCTCTGGCGGTTATGGGGCAGTTTGATCAGACACAGGATTTACACCCCTTCGCGGGTGCAGCCGCATACCGATTCCTTATATCATCCTGTACAGAGAGGGATCTATTGCAGGTATACGAGCTTTGGGATCGCAGGATCTTTGCCGAATATAGTGCGCGCTGTCACATCCAGACATTTGCCTACGTACAGTGGTTGCGTGGAGACCTGGATTCGGCTAGTTTGAGTCGGACTGGGGCCTTTGATGTCTCTGGAGTGATTTTCGCAGAAGATACCACAGACCATTCCATTTCAGCCGATTCTGCCCCGAGTCGGGTCGCTGAGGATTCTCGACTCCGCCTGGCCCTGATTACTACTGAAGCCGAGAGGGATGCCGCCCTTGCCGAGAGAGATGAGGCCATTCGGGCTAGAGATGCTGCCATTGCTGATAGGGAGACCATTGTATTTCAGACCAGGGCAGTGGTAGATGCTCATTTTGGGACTATCAGCCGAGCTACTGCTTTACTGGATCGTATTGATATGATGGGGCAGCAGATTGCAGGAGATGCTGATGCTTCAGATCTATCCACCACCCTATCCATCTTGCTTCGGCTAGTTTCAGATTTGTAGATTATTTTATTTCCTGCATAGACTATGTTGGTTTCATCAGTTATTGAAAGAGAAATCTTGTAATAAAACGACTTATATATATAGACATGCATTTGAATTTAGTCATTTTCCCCCTTTTGTCGTATCATTGCCACCCATTGGATCATCATTTTATCCAACCGACCATGATTTTGACATTTCGCCTTCTTTCTTTCCTCAAGACTTGATGGAGATTTGACAGATATTGCCGCACACCTTTTGATTTCGTCGGATTGAACCTCAGATTTTGGATAACTGTTTGGGTTGGATCAGGGTATGTATTCTGGGATGAAACTGGTTAGGCAGTTGGTTTCGGGAAGGTTTTGAGGGTGTAGGAAGGTTTTATCTGGCTATCGAAAATTGGTTTTGGTTAGGAAAGGATTGTTTTTTAAAGGATCGGACCGCGCCATGATGGCTGCCTACGTACCCCCTCAAGTTGGGAGATCAGGTCCTACGTAGTTCGCTCTCAAAGGAAAAACAGAACTGATGATTTAAGCGTAGAACCGCTTCACCGAGTCAGAATTGAGGGGTTGTGGAAATACCTCACCATCCATTTCTTGCAATATGAGGGCTCCTCCGGATAGCACTTTCTTGATCACAAATGGCCCTTCCCAGTTCGGGGCAAACTTCCCCTTGGCCTCGTCTTGACAAGGCATGACTCTTTTCAACACCAAATCATTTTTCCTTGAACTTCCGAAGTCTTATCTTTTTGTCGTAGGATCGGGAGATCCTCTGTTGATATAGCTGGCCGTGCCAAACAGCAGCCACCCTCCTTTCATCAATTAGGGCCAATTGGTCGTATCGACTTTGCATCCAATCCTCCTCGCTTATCTGAGCATCGATCACTATTCTGAGGGACGCCATCTCAACTTCAACTGGCAGGACAGCCTCCATTCCATATACCAAGGCGTAAGGGGTTGCCCCTGTGGAAGTACGCGTTGACGTTCGGTAGGCTAGCAAGGTGAGGGGTAACAAATCCGGCCATCCCCGATGATTAGCAGACATTTTTGCCATGATCTTCTTGATGTTCTTATTGGCAGCCTCCACTGCCCCATTCATCTTAGGACGGTAAATGACGGAATTGAGATGCTTGATCTTGAACTGGTCACACAGTTCCTTCATGAGGGCGTTGTTTAAATTCTTGGCATTGTCGGAGACCACCACCTCAGGTTGCCCATATCGGCAAATGACATTATTCCTGATGAAGTTGACGATGACCTCCTGAGTGACTTTGGGGAAAGAGGCTGCTTCTACCCATTTGGTGAAATAATCGATCATGACGAAGATGAATCGGTGTCCGCTGCTTGCTTTGGGCTCTATTGGTCCGATTACATCCATTCCCCACATTGAAAATGGCCAGGGGGAGGTCATACAGTGCAGTTCATTGGGAGGTGTATGGATCACATTACCGTGCGCCTGACATTGATAACATCGCTTGACATGATCATCGCAATCGGCCCTCAGTGTTAACCAATAATGCCCTGTCCTCAAGATCTTTTTGGCCAACATCGGTCCACTCATGTGTGGCCCACACACCCCGCCATGGATTTCATTCATAATCCTTTGGGATTGCGTTTCGTCTACGCATTGCAACAGTCCCAACCCGGCATCCCTTTTGTAAAGTGAATCGCCACTCAGGTAAAACTTCATCGCCATCTTTTGAATTCTCATCCTTTCAGTCCGATTTGCCTGATCGGGAAGGGATCTGTCTCTCAGATATTCCCTTATGTCGTGATACCAGGGCTGCCTTGTCAACACCACCTCGTTTGATAACACTGCCACATTTTCCTCATATGCCGGGGCATTCTGTACGGTGATCTCAATCTGTGGACTGTCCCTACTCTTGATCACGTGGATTAAGGAAGCCAAAGTCGCCAACGCATCGGCAAAATCATTTCGTCCCCGAGGAATATGGCGGAAGGCGATATCTTCGAACTCTTGCATAAGCTGGGTGACACAACGATGGTATGGAAGTAACCGAAGCTCCTTAGTGTTGTACACCCCGATTGCTTGTCTGATTACCAATTCTGAATCCCCGAACACCGCTAGTCTTTTTACTCCCATGTCACGGGCCAATCGGAGTCCCAAGATACACCCCTCGTATTCAGCGGTGTTGTTCGAATTGCTGAAACGAAGTTTAGTGGCCACGGGGTATTGTTCTCCGGTGATAGAGACTAGGACCGCTCCGGCTCCCGCCCCCTCGGCATTCATGGCACCATCAAAATACAGCTTCCAAAATTGTCCCTCGTCATCACATTTTTCGCGCGATACCCAAAATATATCCTCGCCCGGGAGAGGAGTTTCTAACGGCTCCATCCCTCCTGCCGGGGCTTCTGCCAACTGATCTGCAATTCCCTGCCCTTTCATGGCCTTCTGGGTCACGTACACCATGTCAAACTGTTGTAAAATTAACTGCCATCTTGATAGTCGACAATTCAGCATGGGCCTTTCGAAAATATATTTCAGGGGATCCATTCTTGATATCAGGTACGTTGTATGCCCATGGAGGTAGTGCTGTAATCTCCCTGCAGCCCAGGCCAGAGCACAACAGGTCTTCTCGATGGGAGTGTAATTCTGCTCACATTGGCTAAATCTTTTGCTGAGGTAATAGATGGCCTGCTCTTTACCCGCCTCACTTTTCTGTCCCAACATACATCCCATCGCGATGGCATTTACCGATATATACATAAACAGAGGGATCCCATCCTTCGGGGGTACCAGCACTGGTGCCTCCGTCAATTGTTTCTTAATGGTCTGAAACGCCCTTTGACATTGCTCATTCCATTCTTGGGACACCCCTTTTTCTTAACAGTTTAAAAATCGGTTCACATGTAGTCGTCAAGTGGGATATAAAACGGCTGATGAAGTTTATTCTCCCCAGGAATCCTCTTATCTCCTTTTCCGTGTGGGGTGCCGGCATATCCACAATGGCCTTAATCTTTGCTGGATCCAACTCAATGCCCCGATCACTAACCAGGAAACCCAAGAGCTTGCCCGACTGTACTCCGAAAGCGCACTTGGCCGGATTGAGTTTCAAATTATACTTTCTGAGCCGATCGAATAGCTTTTTGAGATGAGTTATATGATCGGACTCTACCTTCGATTTCACAATAATGTCATCCACGTAGACCTCTATCTCCTTGTGCATCATATCGTGGAACAAGGCCATCATGGCTCTCTGATAAGTAGCCCCTGCATTTGTGAGACCGAAAGCCAGTCGTCTATAGCAGAAAGTGCCCCAGGGGGTGATGAATGCGGTCTTTTCCCGGTCTTCTTCCGCCACCATTATCTGATGATATCCCGCAAAGCAATCCACAAAAGAATACATTTCGTACTGGGCTGTGTTATCTACCAGGATGTGTATGAAAGGCACCGGGAAGTTATCCTTGAGACTGGCCTTGTTTAGATCTCTGTAGTCTACGCATACCCTCACCTTTCCTCCAGGTTTAGCCACTGGGACCACATTGGATAGCCATTCCGGGTAAGTGGACACCATAATGATTCCCGCCCTGAACTGTTTGATGATCTCTTCCTTCACTTTTAAGCTCCACTCAGGTTTCAACTTTCTTAGTTTCTGCTTGACAGGCCTGAAACCCTCCTTGATGGGTAACCGGTGCACCACAATGTCGGTGGACAATCCGATCATATCCTCGTGCGACCAGGCAAAGACATCCTCATATTGGCTTAGTAACTCAATTATTTCTGCTTTTTGGCTGGGGCTAAGGTCTGTCCCTATCTGGAGTTCCTTTGGCTTGTCAGGAGTTCCAATATCAACGGTGATGGTTTGGTCCAAGTTGGGTTTGGGTTTATCCTCGACCCATCCTTTGATCTCGTCAGGTGCGTCGTCGTAATCTGTCTCGTCTTGCTCAATGCCCATTAAATCGAAATCCAGCTCAATGTCAAAATCATAATCATCATTCAAATTTGAAAGACCATTTGTTAGGCAAGGATTACTCAAATGGGTACACCTGACATGAAACAAAATATTTGTCATATATAAATCATTTTTCACGACGATCGCAATTTCAAATAACACGAAGAAACGACACAATTATGCAGAAATAAAACAACAACAAAATAAAACTTCTTCATTCCCCCATCCTCTAGGGTTAACCACCCTGACGTCGAGCTTTACCCTTGTTTGGATATCACTGGTTTCTGGGTCCAATTATCGATGGTCAGGTCAGATGAAATGCGCTAGATAAAGGAGGGCCTCACATCGGACACTTCCCCGATGATTACGGATACGTCGCCTGAATCCTTCTCTATATCTTCTCCAGGAATAATCAGCCCTGCCCAATCAATGACAGGCACAACTCGTTGGGCTGCCGATGGTGTGATAACATTCGTCCCCTCCTTACTGCTTGTTGATTGTCCGGGGATATAGCATTTGGTTTCAAACTCCTTTGCGACCTCCCGCAGGAAACTTTCCCTCCGGGCCGACTCATTACATGTGGGGGTTGACTCTTCATTCCCTGCCCCAATCACAGGTCCGCTGATCCCCTGCTTATTGTCGACTTTGGTCACTGGACTGCCAACTAGTCGAATCGGAGTTGCACCCTGACGGTGTCCCCCGTACTGCGCCCCACATGGTATCCCAATCCTGCTTTGCCTATGTGCTGTGGTAGGTGGTTGGGCTCGGTGATTCCCTGACTGCTTTTCCCTAGTCCCTGTCCAGGTTGGAAATTCATTTTAATCATTTCCCTTGCCACAAAGGTGAGTTCCGGAGAGACCCTTGGTTTCACAGCTGGAGCTCCCAGGCATTTATAATGGGGAGTGCTAATCTCTAGTGCTTGAAAGCTGGCAGGCGCCGCTGACTCATCCACATTGATTACTGGTAGGCCATTCCTGGGAGGAGAAGGGTCATCATATTCGGCCGAGATTGTTACAAGATTCCCATCGGTGATCAACTTGATTTGTTGGTGGAGCGTGGAAGGAACTGCCCCGGCCATGTGTATCCACGGCCTCCCTAACAGCAGGTTGTAGCTTGCCGTGATATCTAAGACTTGGAAGGAGATATCGAAAGTACAGGGCCCTATCTCCACTGGCAATTCTATCTCTCCGATGGTGTCCCTCCGGGATCCGTCAAAAGCCCGAACCACCACATGACTGGCCCGCAGGCGCTTGGGACTGACGTTCATTTTCTTCAGCGTACTGAGAGGACAAATATTCAATGCCGATCCCCCGTCGATCAGCACCCCATTCATGACATATCCTGAGGAGATTACCGCGATGTGTAGCGGTTTTCGGTGCCCCCTTCCCTCTTTGGGAATGTCTTCATCCGTAAAGGATATTGCATCGGTTTCCAATAAGTGGCCTACCAGTCGGCCGAAACCCTCCTCACTAATTTCTTTGGGCACAAATGCCTCCTCCAGAACCTTCATCAGGGCTTTGCAATGCTCACTGGATGACAACACCAAGTCCATGACTGATGTTAGGGTTGATTCCTCATTTAAAAATCTGGATCCCCCTCATTTCTGGGTGATCCATCCTTTTCAAAAACTCTATGGCCCTTTCCTCGGAAACCTCTTCATTTTTTCTCTTTTGGCTCTCAAGGACTCGCCCGGGAAGATATAAGGGGTTCCCCTTGGTCGTCACGGAAGCACAACTGGCCGCTTCCTCGGGTATTCCCCCGTAATTCCAGGGTACAGTCTTCAGACTACTGATAGGGAGTTGCGGCCTTGCTGCAAGGATGATGGGCCTCGGGGCTGTCAGCTTGACAGGTCCCTCTATGTTATTTGTACTTACCCCTATCAACCTGATGGGCGCTACCCGTGCATCCCCATGATCATGTATCACGTTGATCATCTCCTCAATTTTCTGCACATAGTTCAACCTTGGCGGCCCCCCAGCCTCACTTGCCTCCGTCACATTGACTCCCCCCCCATCATGTCTTGGCAGGGGATTTGCTTTAACATTCGGGGAGTCCGGTTGCTCCACCACAATTTCCCCGTTGTCGATCATGTTCTGAATTATATGTTTCAATGTCCAACAATCTTGTGTATCGTGACCCGGGGAACCCGAGTGATAGGCGCACCGTTTGCTTGGATCAAATCTCCTTCCCTTCGGGTCACTTGGGGGAGCCAAATTGATTATCTTCTTTTGGGCTACTAATACCGCTAATACTCGTTCAAGCGGCTCCCCGAGCGGGGTGAACACTCGGTTTTGCGAGGCCTCATATCTTCTTCGCCCCTCTGTCCTTTGATCTGTGAAGTTTGGCTGACGGGATGGCCCTCCCCTCTGTACCTGAACCGGAAGATGATTTTCTGTTTTTCTGGATGACCCCTGTAAGATGAGGGAAACATCCTCTTCCTTCTTCTTTTGGACCCTCCGGGAAGTGCTGCCATAGTTTCCATTCTGTATTTGCTCGGCAGCAGTTTCTAAAGCAGTAAGATCCCGGATTTTACCCGACTTCAACCCCATGTCTACCATCTCTCCATGTTTAATCATTTCAGCAAAAGGTCTTCCAATCCCCGAGATGACCCTCTCATAATACGGTGCCTCCTGGATGTCTACAAAGGTCATCACCATCTCTGATTCGTTCATTGGGGGGGTCACCTGTGCGGCCATGCCCCTCCACCGTTGTGCATACTCCCTGAAGGATTCCCTAGGCTGTTTCTTAACCTTTGTCATTTGGTACCTGTCAGGGGCCATCTGGGCCTGAAAGCTGTATTGGGTTAAGAAGGTATGGGCCAATTCCTCCCAGTTGTGGATTCGGGCGTTGTCGAGGCGGGCATACCAGATTCTTGCCTCCCCCGTTAAGCTTTTCTGGAATAGTTGCATTCTTAACCCCTCGTCTTCGGCATAAGACCCGAGTTCTCCAATGTATATTTTCAAGTGTGTATAGGGGTCTCCCTTTCCATTGTACTTTTCAAACTCGGGAACTTTGAACTTTTCTGGATATCTGGCACCGGGGAAAACACATAGATCCGAATAATTAACCCTACCCAGGGAGCCTATGCCCCTTAGAGATTGGATGGTCTCCTCCATGTGTTTCATTTTTCTCCGAAGGTCGTCATTATCCCCTTCTTCTGGGATAGTAATCACTGTCCTGCTAGGTATGGGAACGGCCCTTGTAATGACTGGCTCGTCCTTGAGTTGGGGTTGGTCATCCTTACCCAGGTTTGCAATATTTTTAGGAGGATTCTGGTCACCCCCCGGTGGTGGAATATTATGTGGTCCTTGGCTTACCGGATCCTGTCTGATTAAGAACTGCTCTTTTAGCATCGTGGCCATTTCCATCATCTGTTTTTTGAAGTCATCAAACTCTTCCCGAGATATGGAACTATGATTAGGAAGATCAGCCATTTCAGAGGTAGAGACCTGGGCTTTCTTAGACTGCGAACGGGTTTGAGGAGCAATCCTGCGAAACGATGGTTCGAAGTTTAGTCTTGGGGAAATGAAAGAATGGATGCATGCTAAAACCGTAACTTTTTGTGTGTTTTTGGGTTTTTTAATCTTTTTCCGCAAAACAACTCGTTAGCGGTTCTTTATTGAAATAATACATGCTAGATATGATTTATGCTTCCCGTGTCGTTCCCTGCAAAACACAGAGGTTAGTATTTTCTTTTGACATAAAGGGGGAGCATATATGAATATGTTGCAATGGAATTATGGCATTTATGCGCAGAAACGTAAAAGGGCATGAAGAGACTTATCCTGCGTTGGGTTAATCAGAGGCTGACCTATCCTAGGGTTACTCTCACGGGCTTTTCGGCATGAAGGTTCCCAAATCTTCGCAATCTACTCGTTTGAGCCCTTTCGATTGGAGCGGATTTGAGTGGTGCGTTTCCTGAGCCATCTCCGGGGAGCAGCCCCATCGAGTCCAGTAATAAGCAACCGACGGGTTCGCCTCAGGAGGAGGTACAATCTCAACATACATTCACATTCATCGTCCTCACCGTATGCAAATGATTACTTTAAGGTAAATCAACTCCATTCAATCATTCATTCATTGGGCAAAAGCACACATTCACACAACAATAAGTAAAATAGGTCAAAATGTTGCACGCACATACATATTCATAAATTTTTTAAGGATAGGATAGCATCAAGATTTGAAAGCGGCTTAAGCCCTCTAATATCCCCAGCAGAGTCGCCAGCTGTCGACGCCGGGTTTTCGCTTCGCGTGTCCTTTCCAATTTTAGCCTTTTGATTTAGATGTCGTTTGGAAAAGGTCGGCATTGATGTCGACGGGGTTTTGAAAGATCGTTTTTATGATGAGCCAATTAACCAGAGTCGCCAGTTGGTATATTTGAAATGGATGTACCAACTCATCCGAGTTTTCGTTTTTTATAAATCGCTGGCTCATATGTGACTCCGAATTAATTGGTCTGCGAATCGAGATTCATAGAGTTCGGGGGCTTGCTTTAAGTGAGGGGAAGGTGTTAGGCACCCCCCGACTTCCGTGAAACACGGTTACCGCAATCTTGATGCTTTCCTATCCTTTAATTCATGAATGTGTATGTGTGTGTGTGTGTGTGTGTGCCTATGTGAATGCTGTGGGGAATTTGTATGAAAAAGTCATTTGGATTTTAGGGAAAATCGCGTTTTAATTTGAGAACGCTTCGGAATATCTTTTCGGTATACACGAGAAAGCTTTATTCTTTATGAGAAAGGTTTGATTTTAATTGTCCAAAACTATGAGATTTTCATTAAGTGTCGTTTTGGCAAAACAAGAGTTTTAAACCTTCGTCTAAATAGGAATCGAGATCTATACGTTGCTTTCATAAAATGATGGGCAATTTCTAGAATCCCTTTAACCCTATATACAACGGTTTAATAAAACGTCATTTTATTTATAAAATCATTTTGTGTGATGTTTGGAAACGATTTTCCTTTGCCTTCTCGTCAAATAGGAATCGACATTCATTAGCATTTCTCAAGTTTTAACCTCGTGATTCTAATATCCTATTTTGATTGATTTTATGAAAATCTTATCATTTAGCTTTGAAATCAATTTCGTGTCATAAATCAAATCGAGCATAAACACGCGTCGGGGCTATTCATGGGCATGTAAGCCATCAAAATGTCCCCGAACACCAACAATCACAAATTCCACTATTTCAGGGCCTTAAGCACGATTCTCGCCTTAGCGTCATTTTAAGGCCCGACGGTTACATGTTTACAACGAAG